>VYXC01002442.1:1655299-1682536 GCA_013397175.1 Platysteira castanea
ATACGTGGTCCCTTGAAAATCATGGTACAAAGATTCAGCAGAAAAGGTCAGTCAAAGCAGAGAACATGCCCTCCTTGGGTACCTGGCTGGTGAGTCTATCAAGTACTTCATCCCCAGTACCACAGGTATGGAATATTAATACAAAATTAATCTTTAAAATATTCAATAATTTAGAACAAAAGAAAGAAGTACTGAAACATAAAGGGCAGTACCTGCTATGGAGATCTCTTGGCTCCACCATCAAGAGTGGGTTTAAGGGCTGAGGATGGGCAGAGCACTGCTCTGTGCCACCTTTTCCTGCTGATCCATCCAGCCTCAGCCAAGTGATCTTGGGCAATTGTAGGAAAATGCAAAATACAAGAATGCTTTGGTTTTGTTGGGGTTTTTTTTGGAAATTACATCTTTTCAGAAATTTCTAGTAAAAGGCTGTACATTTCCACATCAGGACACCATCAGTCAATGTCTCACTCCTATGTGCTGAGTTGAAGGAAAGATTGCAAGACATACACTCATACACTCAGAGAATTTTTATGCATGGCCCCAGATTAAGGAACCAGTAATTGTACCATGCAATGTGATCAAAAGCCGTTGGAAGTCCAGAGCTGAAATCTAACGCATGGCAAAGCCTGTAACCAAATATAACTAGTGTTGAACAACCTTGGGGTTTTCTGTATTCCCAACATCACACAATCCTGTTATGCAGCTGAAAAGGTAAATATCAGAAATTATTCTGTTCCTGACTACTCAGCTCAAAAGGACTGCATGAGAAAGAGCCTGTATTTCTAGCAGATGAAAGTACTTGAATTCTTTTGTCATTTCCCTGACAGTTTTCACTTATACATTCAGGCCCCATGTATGTCTTCAAGATATTGAGATGCTGCAAAATTAAAACTGAAATCAGCACAAGTGAATATTTAGAATAGTTAGTTTTATTCTAGCCAAAATTTTCTAATACTTATTACAAGTTTCAAATAAATGTTGTCAGGGCAGATCCTTAGCTGACACCTTGCTGCATGTTCTCAGTGGGCTTGTGCTACCAAATATTTGTCCTGCCTTGTAACAAAGTTTTTCAAGATTTTGCAGCAGTCAGGATTTAGCTCACACTGCAAGAAGTAGAAACTTAGTTTGTCTGTGTGCACTTGAGTCTGAGCCTCCAGAAGCTTGAGCAATGGGACTACAGAAAATGTTTGTTCTGCTCAGTATTTAATATGTAGCCTTTCCAGTTGCAGTGCCATGAACATGCAGAGGTAGACAATATTTTCCTGTGATTGTCTGTGGTTAGTTCCTCCACTACAAAGGTTGAAATTTTATTTTGTAATTTTTACAGATATTGTAGCAGATTGACAAGTAGATACTTCTGCTGTTAATGAAAGGTAAGCAAATTTTCAGCCATGAAAAGAAAAACTTTTGAAATTTAAATAACAGTAGCAGAACCCTAATTGTAAAAATAAGGCCATCATAGTAAGAAATGTAAATAATAGCATGTCATCTTCTACCAAATAAAATGAATGGATGACCCTTGCATTTTAGACAGCAAACATTCTACTTGTTGGGGTTTTTTTAACAGTTATATTTTAGCAAATGACTTTGTATAACACACATACCTGCAAAAACCATGAACTCTTTGGAGGGCCTGAAAAACAAGGAAAAGGCACTTTTCTCCTAAGTATTTAACTGGAGTTTGACTGTTAATTTCTGAGTTATAAAGAAAGTTACCATATTTATCTGAAGGTATATCCAAATGTTTTGGTCAATAATTCATCGCCTTCTAACAAATGCATTATTTGCTCTGAGATAACAAAGATAAATAGTAAGCAAGATGAACAAACACACAATCAGAGGTGTGATCTTTCTTTTTATGTTCTCTATATTGATGTCACTAAAGCAGTATTAGGCAGATGCATTTGGGTCACCTAATTCTAATTTGGTTTCTGGACAGAATCATTTGTTCATCACCACAGAAGCCACTGGGGTGGCATCTTCCAGTTCAGGATAGATGGCACACAAGTCTGAAGGGAAGGTTTGGTTCTGGTAAGTAAATTCTTCCTCTACCAAAGCCAACGGGAATGTCATCACTGACTGTGGGAACAATCTCACCATGGTGAATCTTGGGCAATTTCTGATTTGTTTGAAATTCATGGGGAAAATTGGTTGCACATGCTTTTCCAGTCAGGACCTATGCTGAACCATGAGGAGACACAGCCCTAAAAAGCAGAGATTTGCTATTATTTTTTGCATGAGTTATCATTAAGACCTCATCTTCACTAAAATGAGATTTTTGTACTCTATCTTCTTTCACCCTTTTTCTTAATACATTTGTACTTTGCAGAAACTGCTTTTTTCAAAGCAGGCTAATGATAGCACGGGAAAAGGAGATCTTTACTTTCATACCTTCTTATCGGCAGTTTTACAAGATAGCAATATACATGTTCAGCATTGCTACCTATGACAGTCTTTGTTATCTACTAAGCAGAATGTTATTTTTCTAGCAACGTATAAAACAGGCAAATGGCTGCTCATCATCTTTTTTTCAAGAATGTTGTACATACAATTCTCTCCTGGCTAATAGCTCCTTCTATTGTCCATGACTTATCATTGTCAGTATTCCTTGCACTTCCTTCTTATCTATTTTGCTGGAAATCTGACCATTTTCAAAGGACAGGCTGAATAATAAATAGCCCAGGCAGTATAGTTTCATTTAGACTAAAGCATATACTGTTTTAGAACATATAAGAATATAACTTTCACTGGTATGTTTTTGCTCCAATTCTTTCTTCTTCTCTTCCTCTGTCTCATTCATTTTTTTTAACTCTTCTAAAGCACTATAAAGTAAGTATCAAAGGTATCCTGGGTAATTAGCCATTACAGTACTGTCACAGAGGCTTCTGCAGTCAATACAGAGATAATTTGGGCAATGGTGAATGACAGCATTGTCCAGACTTTTGGGATAATCAAGGACACATCCAGCTGTACCAGACATCTGTCAGACCCATGAATCATTTCAAGTAGCTTTGCAATATCCAGGCAACTCGAGCAAAGATAAACACTTCAGCAGCACGCAGCCACGGAAAAATACTGCTGCCAAAGAAAGCATTTAGCTCAGTGCTGCAGGCCTGTCTCTCGAGCAGAAGAGGTACCACACACATCTTTGTGATTTTGAAAGGGCACACATTTGTAACATTACCTACTGTAGTACAACTGAAATAGCATCCTACACGTGCACACACATATTCATTAGAATTACCTGAGGCAAAAAGAGAGCAAGGGGAAAAGTCATAAAAAACCCTCAAAGGCTGAAGTAATCTTGATAAATGCGATATGCCCTTTTGCAAATAAGGGTATTTGTACTATTTATATTGGCCTGAAGTTGCTAGTTGTATATTTCCTAGAATTTGCATACCTGTGCTGGAACTGTTACTCTAAATGTGCATCAGGATTAACAAGGAACTGGAAAACTCTCTTGTAGTTCCTGTTGTTGTCACCTTAGGCATGTACTCGTGTGGGAGAGCTGAAAGAAAACAAAGGCAGTGCTGTGCTTTGACGTGCCTGGTAAGTCGTGGGGCAAAGTCTGGAGTTGCGGGGTTTGGGCTTTGCTGTGCCACAGTCACCTGTGTGGCTGTGGGCAAGTATTCTCCAGTCTCTGTGATTTGGATTCTCCCTTTAATTACCAAGCCCTTCTTTGCAAAGCCCACTGACAACCCTCCACTGGAATAAGTTATTCTCACTGCTTTGCAGGTGGGTCGGGATGGTTGCTCTGTCCTAGCACACTGGCTCTCAAGGATGAGTTAAGATGAAGGGAAAACAACTACCAGAATGAGGTGAGCCAATTTCGCTTTCCTCTTTGAGGTGACCACAGACTGTGGAGGTGAGCAAGGAGTTGCCCAACTCGGATTCAGTCAGTGTGGTTTTTGCTGCACTCTGCAGGCAGAAAAACTATATGGAATTGCTCCTAATAATTCCATTAAAATGCTGTAATTACACCAGAGAGTAAAGGAGGTTTCTGAACAACTGTGAGGTATCTGTCATACAAATATCTGCCATAGACTTCTTTGAAATGTCACTTCACACTGGAGTTGAAATTGGTTGTGTTTTTCCCTTGTTATCTTTGTATGGCACTGATGGGAAAGAGTGTTATTAAGATTTCAGGGTAGCACTGAAGAGCTTTGTTCAACTCTGTCCAAGAGCTTGTGTCTAAGAGCAAAGCAGCACTGGCAGAGAAAGCTCCTGAAAGCTGTTGCCAGTGAGTGGAAGGGCAGCATGGAAGGAGCTGGGCTGGGAGGTGCTGGAAGCAGTTGGTGATCTGGCAGGATGCAGAGATTGATTTGCTGTGAGCGCTGTGAATGCAGCAATTGCTTTTGGAAAGCAAGAGGAAGAATTACTGGTGAGACATCAAGGGCTGTGACTGACAGATTGGTAGCTTTCCAGTGACAGAATGAGGGGCACTGAAGTATTTGGGGAGAAAGAGTGAGCCCACCATAGAGAAAATGCAATGCATTGATGTTGCTTCTGATTATGAAGATGTAGAATTGCATCTTGAAGAATTGACAGAGGCATTGACAAACTGTTGCTGCATCCTCTAAACTTATATTTGTCTTTGTTCTCTGCTTTGGCCTTTCCCTCTACCACCACCACTGCAGTTCAGTCTCATTGTCACTTAGCTCTGAAGTTTGGGTAATTTAGGAACATGGGTTCTGTTCTTAGCAACAAAGGTCTTCCTCTCATTTCCATACACAGGCATATTTTTCTGTTGTGATAGAATTGTGGTAGATTGCCAGTTTCTAGCAATCCTTGCTGGTAGAGGGCACTGGCTCAGGGCAATCAGGTACACTTTAATAAAACAGTATACTTGACCTCAGGTAGTCCCACTTAATAATTTCTAAGTTCTGACACCAACTGCTGGTAGTTCTGTACTGACCTATGGTCTAGGTAACTCCAGTTCCTAATCCATAAAGCATTGCCCATGCTGTTTTGAGATGATATTGATGATACCTAAGTTTTTGCCTCAGCGGTTATTCAAACACACACACGCACACACGCACACACACACACACACACACACATGCACACCCCAGATCAAATTTCCTTTATGGCATGGCTCGTTCTCAGGTTTGCAAGTCTGTGTGCCAGTGGAAAATGACGTAGTTGTCAGGGATCGCAACATCCCTCCAGTTGTGTTGGCTCCTTAATGTCTCCATTTGCATTGCTAAATAATTTGATCATTGATAAGAGAGAGTAGTTACTGATTGGAATAGGCAGCAATAACACTGCCCTCACTGTATCTATTTAATTTGTAGGTTATTTCTGCTATTTCAGTTTCCCAAGTTTGTGTGTAGAAAGACACTGTTGAGTTCATATATCCAGCTGAAGATTTGATTTATTGTGAAATCATTTTTAGCACCTCATAGGAGCAACTTCTTCAGGCCACCTACCCTGTCAACCTCAAGTGTTCTTTCAGTATCTTCATGGAGCTGTTCAGACCTTCTTTTGCTTTGCAAAATAATCTCTTGTTAATTGCAATTCATTTCCCCCTGTAATATTCTTCGAGCTTTTGCAGTTTGTGCAGATCTCCAGAACCAGACTTCTCCCTGCAACCAAAAGCCTTGAGCACATTTGAACAATGAACAATTGAGTTCATTATTTCTGTGCTGAAATCACTTCACTAATTTTGCTGTGTTGCAGCAGGGAACCTCTAAGTTTATTTGCTCTTATACTTGGCTTTGCACATTTGTGTTCATTCATAAATGTGGAAACTCACTTCTCTTACTTCCTAAGGTGTAAATATAATTCTTCCACTGGAAACTGTGCAAACTGTCTGGTTATTTTAACCTCTTTATGGAAACTACCTCTCTTAAACACACTGCTCTCACATGATAGATTCGCTAGGGCTGTTACTGCTCTTCGTTCTTGTGGTTGGCTTTCAAGAAAAATTGTTTCAAGTCAGTGGGTCAGACTCTTTGGATTGGCAGAGCCCTGTCAAGTGCAAACAGCAATGGTCCTGAGGAACTCCTTGCCACAGGATATCCAAAAGACCGAAATTATTAATAAGTTTTAAAAGTGAATGGGTAAATTCATAGATATTTGAGCTATTTGGTAATAATTAAATGAAGTGATCTTGAGAAATCTTTCAATACAGCCAGTCCATAAACAGCTGGTTACTGGAAATCAGGTTAATATAGCTGAGGAGAAATTACTCTGGACACATCTTAGATTTTTTACTCTCTTCCTAAAGAACCAGAGCTGTCAGAGAACATCTGTCGTAACCCAGTTTATACTTTCAGACAATGTTTGTGGCTTTTGGATTCTTGTAAGATCATTTTTAGAAACAGGCTAATCAAAGATACATTAAAACTGACCCGAAGTATCCTAAAGAATATTACAAGAGTTGCTGCAGTAATATGTCTTGTCTGAGCACGGGCAGTTGAGTTACTGCGCCTGCAGCAACAGCAGAGTCTCAATAATAGAACTGGCCCCCCAGTCATTACATGAACTCCCATCAGGAACGGGTTCGAAGGTTCCCAGGAAATGAGACTTTGTCCCCTAAGAGTTACAGTAATCTCTAACCCATCAGCATATGGGAAGAATCTGGCCCTGCACCTTCAGCTCACTTTAATCACACAAAGACCCAACTATCTACTATTGCTTTTTCATAATCTGCTCTAATTGTCATTGATTTGTATGTTCAGAATGTGCCCTGAGCTAACCGAAGCATTTTGTCTGTGTTTGTGGCTGACTGCCTGTGTTGCAGTCCTCGAACTGCTCTCCTTTTCATCAGAGGTCCCTGATGAAACCTTTTTTGGGGCAACACCTCTGCGTTTTCCAGGCAGGGTCTTGCAATGCAAGGATTTCCTGAGGCAGGTCCCTTCTGCACACATTTGACTGTCAGGTTGTTATCCTCTTCCTGGCTTACTTTCTTTACAGTCATCCACACTTAAAACAATGAACAAACTGATTTTAACAAGATAAACTGGCAAAGAAATGTTGAATCAATTATGCAGGAAAAATTTATCACTGAGAACAGTCTGGATAACCACAACCCACAAAAATCACATTTAACCAAAAGGACATATAACTTACGGTTGCAATGAAAGAAACAGTGTTTAATTACTTGAACTCTACTACTCCAGTGGAGACTCTAATATGAGCAAGAAAACATTTAACACATGCAGGTATCTTTCATCTTAAAACTTACCATTTTAATTTACAGTTAATCCTCTGGGCATTTGAATAATACACAGTCTGATTTTTAGTAATAAAGTTGCTGTGTTTCAAACATTATTCGGTACTTTGCTGATTTAATAGATGAGGTAAGTTAACTGGACAAAATTTTCATGCAAATAAAAGATGGGTCAAAAGGACAGAAAGAGTGATTTCTTCTAAATGTCACGTGTCATGGTGACCAGGCACATATTGGGCTCATTGATCATACATCTACCACCCGGAAAGAAGCGTCATTGTCCCTGCTAGACCTTTAGTAAGGACAAAGCCTTTCACAACACAGGCAGCCTGCAGCAAAGATCCAAACCGGACAAGAAGATGGGTAGTTTAGTTGTGTGAAATGATTAGGATTCAGTTTGAGTAAGCTGAGGCACTACTGGGAATTTTTATGAGACTATCTCATTTTGATCACCTGCAGTGCCACCCCTGTGGTGACAGACAGACAATTCTCTGCTTGGGGCAGCTGTGAAGGGATCGGATGGTTTGTGTCTCCATGTGGAGCCTGGCTTCAAACAGGAGGCAGAGGTTCAGGAGCGGGAGCCATTACATCAGTAAGTGGGATCAAAGGTAACCCACATCTCAGGAGGGACCCTGACTGCCACAGGCACCTCCTTCTGACAAATAGAGCTGGGACAGCTTTGGGGTCTGGAACATTATCTTCTGAGGCAGCAGAAAATCTTAGTAAATATTTCAGATTACTTACCGAAAGTCCGCAGCAAATATTAAATAATGCAGCTTGATCTTATTTCTGCCACTAATGGCAACATAACAAAATAAACACTAAGAAAAGGGAAGAATTAATTTGATATTCTGAGTACCTATCTCTTAAATTATAGTTATTCTCAATGATGAAGAAATAAAAAGTACAGAATATACAATGTCTGCTGAGATTAGTAGAAAAATATCTTGTATTTCACTTGTACAGACAAAACTTAAATATTGGGGGGAAAATTTTACAGCACCAGGCACAGAAAAACAGTAGAATTGGCTGTGTTTTCTCTGTGTGAGAAGTTTTTCTCAAGAGAATATTTCTTAAAAAAAGAGAGGATCATCACTCAGGAATGATCAAGAGCAGTAACTTCCAGTATTTTGCATTTTTAAGTGCCTTTATCACCTGATAGAACTGTAGCCCCTCATGACAGGAATATAGCTTGCTGATAAAACAGCTTGCTTGTCTTTGCTGCCTCTTGCAGGTCTTTATGTAGTCCCTGGATTCTCAATGGTTACCAGAAGCTGTTTAGCCATCGTTATAACTAAATGTAGTGTGGCCTCAGTGCAGGGGAGCAGGATTCCTGGAATGCTTTAAGTGTCTCCCATGTATGTGATTTTATAACTGAATCTTATTGTATCTTCTTAATAGCACAAAATATTGGCGGCAGCAGCAGCAACAAAATCCTACCAAATTTATGTGGTCCAAATCCTTGTTGCGACAGAAAATCCTGCAGGAAAGGGTAAGGAGAGGAAAACATACTAGATTTGGAGACTTCTCACAGCCACTTGTGTTGTAAACTGGGAGGAGACTCAGCAGATGGAGAGTTCTCTCTTTCCAACACCTTTCAGGATATGACTTGTGGGAGGTCTCCAACAGGGAAAAAGAAGATGGCAGAGGCTGCTTAAGCTGCTTTAATTTTCCCATTAAATGCTAAAGGCACAGACTTTGCTCTGTAATGACTTCATGCCTCAGACACTTACCTACACCTTTGCATTCCACTTTGAAACACAATGGTGGTGTACAAAGCCAAATCCATAAACTTGGCAGATAGAGCTGCCTGAGAACTGGAAAAATATTACTTTAAAGGATCCCTTTTTTGTCCAGTGATGCAATCAGTATTTTTTTAACATCTCTAATAGTGACTTAGTAGACCTCAGAAACACTACTCCAGTGAACCTAAGGGGAAAAGAACATTACTTTGCAGAGCATTTTCTCTGATTATTTATTCAAAGTACTGATGTGGCTGTGGTGTAAGCACGAAGAATTAGACAATTCAGAACTTTTGTTCAGATCTACTGACATTGTCATCCTTGGGTAGCCTACCAAGGACAATAATTCAGACTTTCTTAGGAGGAATTAAGTAGTCACAGATAATCCTCAGTGTATAAAACATTTTTTAAAGTGTCTATATCTATATTTTGTTCTTTACACTTTTTTTTAAACTATAGTAGGTTTATTTTGGCGATACAGGGTAATTTCTACAAGCCAAACTAGACACATGACTCAAAGTTACCTGGGCTTTACCTAGGTTGTACTTGCTTGAATCAGGGTAGGATGAGTTTTAGTTCTCTATGTTCCAGAAGAAGTTAGAACTATGAAAAAAGATGTAGATGCCCAAAATTTCTTAAACCTCTAGATCCTAAGGCTCTTCAGGTGCAGTGTCAAATCATACCAATATCACTTGGTCCATCTCTGCTTAGATAATTTGAAAGTTACTTTTTCTGTATTGCTCCAAATCTGGGGGACGGCAGGGGGAGGAGACCCAAACAAAAGCAAAACCCAAGACACCACCACCACCACCTCAAAAATCCAGGTATCTCAACTTTTAAACTGAGCTGCCCTTAAGTCCTGCAGCACTATTTGTGGATGAAGAAGAGGGTTTCCCTTGTAGCGAGGAAAGTAAGAATAATTTAAAAGAATCTCTTTGAAGAAATTTCAAATCAATTACAGAAAATAAATGGTGTTCATTAAACTGGAACACAACAGGAATTTCATGTGCACATTCAAAGGCAGGATTTGTATCCTAATCTGTATTTGTCCATCAGTATGGCATGAAGAATACAGAGCATTAATTTACTTTGAAGGAGAACATACTAAATCTATATGCTACTTTGGCACGCAGTTTTCTGAGCTCCTATTCCCAGTATACCCCCTCCCATGAAGGTTACTGACAACACCCAAAAAGAGATTGCATTTCTTTGAAATATAATTGAGTTTTTTGAGTTCCTAAACATTTATAGCATGCAAAACTCTCAATATGTTGTCTGTAGGTGACCATCATCTTGGAAGCACAGTAACCCTTTTTCTGCCGAAAAAGCTTGTTGGCCTTTGCAGCATGCCATCAACAGGAATATAGAGTATCTGCAACAAATTATTTTGTAAACAAGCAACTAATCAGGAATTATTTCCTTGCATTATAGTAAAATAAATTCCAATAATGAATGTACTCAAGAAGATGGTTGTCTGTTTACGGGTAATTCTTGAACTGAAAAAGTGTTAAACCATATTTTTATGAAATTATTAATATACTACAGCATCTGGCTTTGCTATGTCATTGCAGTGTTTTGAATATAATTTAGACTTATGTGAGAAATAATATAAAAACAGATTAATACCAAATTCTATAGGCCTATTCTGTATCAGAGAAAGCACATTAATTGTTCCCTGCCATATGGATGAAAATAGAGCTGTCCCCTTCCTGTTCTTTTCACTGTAAGTTAAAGACAAAGCTAAGAAAAGATGTTAGAAGACCCCACAGGAAAGATCTCTCACATCATCACCTTGCAGATTCTAAGTGGGGCATCTGACATTTTCAAGAGATTCCTCCCTTTGCTTGGCACTGTTTATAGGCTGGCCTTCCATGTCCCTTGAGTACAGAAAGCTTGGGTCTTTCTTTCATGTAAAAATCATGTATGGGTCTGCTTTTTACAGAGGCATCTATCCTGAAACTCATGTATGTAAGTTTTTGATTTACAAGTGAAAAGTGTGTTCACTTGTAAGCACGTAGTTGTACGTTTGCATTTGTAAGAATCTGCCTCTATAGGTTTCACTTAGCATGGTGACCATTTTAAGCTGTGTGTAATTAATCTGCCATGGAAATTAATTGTTTATTTATTACATAAGTATGCCTTTTATTAAACCTACTTTGTGAAAACCTAATTGCTACTATAGTAATATAGCATAACAGTTCCTCACATAAATACATGATTATTATGTACAGTCACTTATCTGTGAACGAGCTCTGCTACTACTTTCCTTAATTAACGATACAAAGGGCTCCTTCATCTTTGCATATTCCCTAGCTAGGACATTGATACTCATTATTTCCTAAGTCCAAACACTGAAACTGTGTCAAGAATGCATCTATCACCAGATGGGTACTTATAGTCAGCGGAATTTTCCACTGTGTCAGCAAATTCAGCAATTTGCAATTTCTGTATGTCTGACGTGTTTTTATTGGTGAAGATCACTTTCAAATACCAAGATCATGAGACTGATTCCTTGGTTAGTCTCTTCAGCAGTCAAATGTAATGACAGTAATTAACAGCCTGTGATTAGCAGCCACTCCAGAAACTGTTTGAATGTTAATTTGCTTCAACTAATATGCAGCACTTCTGTGTAACGAGAACTATGCTATAGGTTCATGGTGAAATCAAATTATTTTCCAGCATTTAATCATACAAATGATTCTCAGTTAATCACTTGAACAGTAAACCTCAATGTTCTAATAAGTGACATTTGTCATTTGATTTATTACAAAAATGGTATGGTGAATCGAGTACCATTTCTTCAAAAAAGGTCAAGAACGCACAGTGTGGATCACATGGTAACCAAGGGGATTTCATTTTATATTTTTGAAGCAACGCATTTTCAACCTTTCCTTTATCCTCCGCTTTTTGGTTCTTTATCCTCTACTTTCCTTGGGGTGCCTTTCCATATGACACCTGAAGTGTACCCCTGAATTGCACTTCCTCCTTTTCAGACTGTAGATTCCCAGGAAAACTGAACCAGTTGCACTTCAGTGCACTTGAAAAGGGTCGAAAGGAAGCAAGGCAGAATGACCTCACCTTGCCAGTGGACAGGAGAGACTATGAGAAAACCACAGTGGAATCGGGAATTACCCATGTGAGTTGCCACATTCCTTTTTGTGTTTTACATCTGCAGAGGGAAACCATACTGTTGAGAGTAATCAAATTATTCCTTAGGTGGAGGAGTCAAACACATTTGAAAAAAAATATGCATATTACCTAAGTGTAAACTTGAGAGAAAGGGCTTTCTCTTGTCTTCTGGCAGTTTGGGCAAATGTGCATTGTGAGCAGTGACATACAGATCTGGGACTCAGATGGGCTGCTTGCCTTCTCCTTCTAGAAATCTATACTGACCAGAGCCCCCTGCATCAGCATTGTCCCATTGTGGATCCTGAGGCAATACCCTCCTCACTGCAATTATGTTGTCTAGTTCAATTCAAAACTGGGAGAAAGGAATAAAAGAATATAATTTGAGAGAGATATTTTGAGGTTATTTTAAATTTATTTTTAAAATTCAAGGTTTTAATATGCAAGCACTTGCTGGTTTGTCCCTCCCCATTCTGGATACTTTCTCTTCTAGCAACCTTACTCTAAGCCATCTTCTTATTCACATCTTTCTGATGACAATAACACAGTTCTTCCTCTTGAAGAAGTGCAGCAAAATTCAGTCCTGGAGTGAGTATGATAAACAACACCTTTAGCTGCAGTTGAAGCATGTATTAGCCCTAAATGCCTTAAGAAATCTTCTGAATTTACTGGAATTTGACTGTTGAGCAATTTTCGCTCTTGGAACTTATAGCTAATATCAAACCATATGGCAACCACGCAGTCTCTTTTATTGCTCTCAACACCCTTGGCGTTG
This sequence comes from Platysteira castanea, assembly GCA_013397175.1. Classification (NCBI taxonomy): domain Eukaryota; kingdom Metazoa; phylum Chordata; class Aves; order Passeriformes; genus Platysteira; species Platysteira castanea. The sequence continues at coordinate 1,668,117 of VYXC01002442.1, forward strand.
CACAGAAACTCCACCTGACACTCCTTGCAGTGTCTGATGCCCTGTTCAGGATAGAGCAAGTGGAGCTCACAGATCTGATTCTGCAAGCTGGCACCTGCCAGTAAGGACAGGTTTGGAGCTTTTTATAGCATTGTTCACCCAACACAATAAAGAGGGGATTTTGAAAGTCAGCATTCCTGAGGATGGGTAGAATGAAGGGGAATGGTTCTAATCTAATTGTAAATGCCCTGGTTTTAAAACACTGCTTGTCAATAAATCGTTCCATTAACATTCATTCTGGCAGCCCGCAGCACAGTCAAATCAGGAGTCCGGCTCCAGTTATATTATATTTCCATTATTCAATGCACAAAAAATTTGTGGGAAGTTACATTGAATTGGCTGATTTTAAAATGTGTTCAGAAGCTTGTTTTGGTAGAAATACTAAGAATTTCCCAGAATGTGGCATATTTTCACCATTCTGCCTTTTTCATTGAGCTTAACACTTAAAAAAGGACCTGTTCAGAAACCTATCTACAGACTGAGCACAGGGTTGAGAGTGGGACATTTTGAGCTACAACTGCGTTTCTGCAGCCAAGTTGCTATGTGGGCTTTAGCAGCTAATTTTCCAAACATACAGTGAAGGAAATAATGCCTCTCCACCCCAGAGGTGAATAATGTTGGTTTATAACTAGTTAATATTTTTAAACATTTAGATTTGCCTTTGAAGATGTAAGTAGAGTACTTTTCCCCACTATATTACTTCTATCCCTATAAAGTCAGATGGAAGTTGAGCTGAGTTCTCTTTCTAACAACTTTTATGTTAAAATTTTGGTTGCTGTCCAGTTTTCCTCAAACTGCTGTCAGCCTTAGGCAGGTAAGGGGTATTCTTAGTTTTCTATTTCTTTGCTGCTCCCATGTCCCCCAGCCCTGAATCTGCCTCAATTTCTCTGATGTTGGCCCTATGCAGAGTATTGTGACAGTTCTGGATATTGAGAACTGGTACCATGTTTAGCTTATTAAGACAAGGTCTAACTGGCTGGGCCACATTCAGGTTACTCAGGGTTAAGGCTAACTCTTAACCCCACCAAACCAGTTTGTGAGGTAGTTTTATCTCATACACTTTTCACTTCTTTCTTATTTTAATTTATTTCTTCTGTTCAAAATCTTTTTATTAGAAGCAGGCAGCTCCATCGACTTGTGGCAGCATTCCTCCAATGCTATCATGAGATTCACTAGTGATGTTCTATAAATGCCAGCCAAAATCTATCTGCAAGAACATCTGCTCTACAGTGCAAACCTGATGTAATTACCAACCATCATCTTCTATCCTCCTGCTGGGGCAACTGCTCCAAGGATGACTTCTTGCCCTGAACTAACAAGAAATTTGCTGTTATGTACAAAACCTGCCCCAGAAAACTAACATGACTTATACACAAATTCTAACAGAATCTTCCAGCTACAAGAAACAACAAATTCCCAAGTAGCAAAAGTCTTGTGGAAATACTTCATTTTTTTAAATGTTCTTATTGGCAATTCTGTACACTTACGTTGTTGTTCCATGGGATAATTTTTAAGAGTTTGCAATAACTATACAAAAGAACTCTTTTCAAGAAATATATAACAGCAAAAAAGATGTTGCAGATGCTCAAATTTGACTGTAATTAAGTTATAATAGGATGTCATTTATGTGTGTGTGTAAACAGGTGCTAAATACTAGGAGATGGATATTCTGTACATATAATATACACAATAAGTGTATACTGTATTTGCTTGTAGGAAAAACACGAATTCGCACTCTATATGGTACTAATGGCAGATAAATGTTGCAGAAATCTTTGATATACAGCCCATACCTGGCAGCAGCTTTTTTGTGGCTATGTACTGATACCTTCCTCTCTGGGAATTCTTTCCAACACTGCAAACCTCCAAGGGCTTTCAATTAATTACAATCTTCTCTCTCAAGTAATCTGATAGATAAATGTTTCCATTTTCCTTGCACTGTAGAACTGAATTCCAGAAGAGCCACCTACCTTGGTGTCCAGTTTCACATCCAGTCTCTGGCTGTCTTTTCAGTCAATGAAACTGAACAGGTTTTGTTAAACCTTTTGATACTTTTATTTCTCTGGATAGCCTTCCTATTGCTGCATGTCTGCAGTTTATCATCTGAGGAAAGAAGCAATTGCAGTGACAGAACTAGACCTTGTAATGTGTAACCTAAGTGTAAAACTGATCACCCTGGCACAGGAAATGTTATAATTACAGGGTCATACATTTCGCAAAAAACATTGGTTTTACCTCATTCCTTGGGAAGAGCATCCAATTTTGACTGTACCTGCATAACCTTGTACCTCAGGTGTTTAGGGGAAATCACCTCAACTACAGTTTGCCAGTTATGCTGTTTAAAAAGGCAGGGAAACCTGGACTGCTGAAATACAAAGAGGAAGATACACCAAACCAATATTATTTGATGCGCAAATGCAACACGTACAGGATGAGGTCTCCATTGCATTTCTAAATAAATACATTTACAAACCACAGCTAAACTGGAAGAGCATCATGTCAGCATTGCCTGCTTGTCTAAAAATATGTGCCTGGGGGACCCGAGGCAAGAGCTCCTTGTTCAGCAACCTCTCTGCTTCTAATTCTTTATGACTTCCAGACTTGTATTCTGGTTCCTGCAGATTTTGACCATCCCTTAGACCTTGGGTGGGATGATTTCTGCATAGCTGAAGCAGGTAGGGCTGTGCTAAAGTGGGCTATTTTCATGGATTTAGCAATGTCCCAGACACACAAGTGAGGATTCCCTCTTGGAGGTAGCACAGGCAGATAAATATTGGCACGAAGGGGCATTGCTTGTGATATAAATGTATTTCCATGCAGAATGGTGGGCTTTGCACATTCTCGGCTATATTCTGATCTTGAGTTACTCTTAATCAACCCATTCTCAGTATTGAGGTCCACAGGGCTGCACCATGCTGCACCAGCAAAGAACTTCTGTCAGTGACTTACTTAAATACTTCAAAGATGTCTGCAGTGACATTTATTCACTTCTTCATGCAGTTGCCCCAGACTTTTTGTTAAACCTGTTGATATTTTTATTTCTCTGGATAGCCTTCCTATTGCTGCATGTCTGCAGTTTATCATCTGAGGAAAGAAGCAATTGCAATGACAGAACTAGACCTTGTTATGCTATGAGTAATATTACACGCAGTCCAGCACTTCTGGAGGGAATCTTGAATGCTGGTGCTTTATATACATGATAAACAAGGGGGATTTGGTTTGCATTTGAGATAATTTATGGTATAGGCTGCTTCATGTGTAGCTGCTGCTGTGCTGTTCTTTCATGCCAAGATTCATTACCCTTAATGGGTTGGCTAACATCTCTGGGACTTCTCAGAAGGTCTGTTAAAGAGCCCTAAAAGAAAAGTGTACAGATAATAGCTTCACATGTTTTTCATAAATGTTTTAGACATTCGGAACACGTCATTAAAAATTTTCAAAAGGAACAGAAGGAAAGCATAGTACTAAGTATTTTCTTCTTCCTACTCATTTTTGGGGTAATGAATTTTCTGCTTATTGAAGCATATTTTGCCTGTTGTTCTTTGCCCATTGATTAACAAAGAACCAGAACAGTTATCATATTGCTCAGTAGCAGCACATTGAGTAGCATTCAATGTGTATTCCATATAAACCTGCCTCTCTAAAATTGTGGATTGTGCTTGTGGAGCAAGAATATAAAATGGAGATAGAAGCCTATTGGATTAGAATGGCATCTTCTAGATCCACTTAGCAATTCTTTTGCAGAGGGAAAATGTTAGGAGAAGGGTAAACTGGGAGATTCAGGCTATAGCTACCAGTACACTATACAGTGTGCAGAATTGTATAGTGTACAATTCTGTACACTATACAATGTGTATAGTGTACAGAATTGTACACTATACACATTACAAAAAATGAGCTAAGTTCTGAGCTACTATGCAGCTGAGGTTAAATACACGTTACCAGTGAGACCTGCCTAGAAAGCAATTCTGAATATTTCTATGCACAGCGCATTTGGAAGCTCACTTGCGTCAAATTTTGACCTCATACTGAGAAGTGTGTGTGGCAGCCAACACCAATTCTTGCCTCTTTCCCCTGCAGGGAACTGGTTGCACCATCCTGAAGGGATCTGACACAGAGTTCTGTGAAGGTGATGGAACAAGAGAGAATTGGAGAAGAGGCTACAGGCTGCCATGGTCCCTTCTGTCTGCATGGGGGCCTCAGTGTGAGTAAGGAGAATCTTCTGAGGCTGGACACAGGGTCATGAGTGGGTGGCGGCACAGGGACAAGCAGGGCCAAGTAGGGATAGCAGGAAGCTGGCAGAGGTATGGGAAGTCTGCATCTCGTCTGTTTCATTCAGTGATGAGAACACCATTGAGTCAAGCCCACTCCCCTGCTCTGCTGGCCCCCACGTGCAGCTCCTAAATCCCATTTGTTTGGGTGAATCTTTTTCATCTTTGATCGCCCAAACTCATTGTGGTTGACGCACCTTTGCTAATAATCAGTCTGGTATTCCCAGCTCCCTGGATTTCATTTGGGTTAAGAGTTAGTGGTCCTTAATTTTTAGAGTGAACCTTTGAGCCTCCACTATACCACATCTAATATGGGATTCGGTGTTTGTATTTTGTTTAAAACACAGGGGTTGTTATCACAGTGCTTTTAGAGTTCTAATACACACATAAAATTTTTATGGTGCACTCCCTTCCCGAGAGAAGTCTCAGGTATATAACAATTTTTCTGGAGGGGAAAAAAAAGCATATAACAGCCCTGCTTTGCTAATTTTGGGTCCACAAAAGTCTCTTGCTATGCATGACTGGTATCAGTGGAAACAAACCTCCGTGGCTCCAGGAACAAAGCATCAGAGCATTTTCAAAACCGGCTTATTTCTGTGCTGGCCTCAGCCCACTGCTGGTTTGGTGCCTGGGAGCCACAAGCTGTTGATGGCCGACCTGGAGCCATGCTGGCCACCTCCCCACAGTGTCACCCAGGTACATTTCTGGAGGAAAACTGCTGTCTTAGTCATCTCAAGTGAGTTTAGTGCTCTCTCCACACATCATTTTTCCCTCTGTTTCAGTTTCCCACACAAGAGGGGAAGGTGAGGTCCTCACAGCCCAGCTGTGATGCAGTTTGGCCCCAGCAGCAGGAGGCACAGAAACACTGCACTGCTCCACTGCAGGAGCACCAGGGGATGGAGAGCCCCTTGTCTGGGACCCTGCAAAGGGGTGGGGAAGATGCCCAGGCTGCCCTTACAGCACTGCTGGGTTTCCTGCTCATGTTTTTTGTAAGCAGCAGGAGGAGTGATGGATATAAGATGTGCAGGAATCAGATGTTTCCTTTCTGTTGTCCCTTCTGTTACAGTGCTTCTGTTGGCACAAAGCCCTTTACCTGAGGCTGTTGTCAATGTGTGTGACTGAAACTATTGCAAATTCCAGCTGGAGGTCACCTTCAGGATCTGTACCTGTAATGCTCTTTGCATCTGAGACAAAGAAAATTCTCCACCCCTTAGAGGCACTTTGTGTTCTCTGGTCATATTTCTTCATATGGAAGTTCCTGCTTTCCCAGGGAAATGGTGGTGTGTAACATTTTGTCAAACATCAAAAGCCTGAATGTGCACCTACTGGGTCTTCATCATGGGTTTATCTGTGGTCAATTACAACAACCTGAACCTTTCTTCAAAATTAATCAAACCAAACTGGTTCCTCTCTTAGCAGCTAATGAGACTCTTTGGAACATTGTTACAGGTTTCAGACAATTTTTCAGTGCTTACTTAATCATCCTTTTCATCCACTTTGACAATACACTATAGTAAAATAGCTAATTGTTGTTCTTACTGTTTTCATCTGAAAGAGTAAACAGCATTTGAAAGGTGCATATAGCATATTTCCCCAAGGCTGAGGTCAGGAATTACTGGAAATATAACATTAGGTTCTACGCCTACAAGATTTCCAGACTGAAGTTATTTAGATACACTAAGTTGCAATTTACAGGTTTTTATATTAAAAAACTAGGTTAGCTACAATATGTAAGATTTGGATTTTACTAAAAGAAAAAAAAGGTACGTTTCAAAATTAATTATGCATGCTTGCAAGTATATGTAAGTGAACACCCTTAAAATCTATACACAGATTAGATTTATAGAGTAAAATTCAATAGCATTTTACAAAGCAATAAAAGTACTTGTATATTCTCATGAAAAACATCAATATATTTTAGTTTTAATAATGACAATGTTTAATAAAGAAGATCCAGTTATCAGCTTCATGGATAATGCAACATAAAATCTTTTCTGACATATATATGCATTTCATCTTTATTTTTACCAGTCTTCTCAATTTGCTTTTACTATTTCTCCAATTTTTTTTTTTTTTTTTTACAATAGACCTTGGCAAATGGTTTTACTCCTTTTTCTTTGAATTTCAGGATGAGTAGTTTCATGCAGAAAGGTTATTTATTTCTGTGAGCAAGTCTGGTAAGGAAATGGGTGTAGCTTGTTTCAGTGATTTTTGCATAGAGTATTACATAATTATTTTTATATCTCTCGGCTGAAAAAGAATCTTGCAATCTACTGTCCTTGAGAGCTGTTGTCTTGGTATTTTCCTGTATTTTTACTGGAAATGCAATCAGTGCAAATAGATATAAAATAATCCAGTTTATTTCACTGGATCCTCTCTTGCTTATACCAGACTGCTAGCTTTTACCTACTACTTAACATCAAATGGTGACACAACACTTAAAGGAAAACTTTGTTTTTTGGAGATGAGGTTGTCTTTTCCTCCAGGCTTTCTGGGGTACAACTGCCCTAGGAGAGGGTATCACTGATTCTGTCGACCTTATATGTGATCTTCAGATTAGCACAGAAGTTATTTCCCTTTGCTATGATCACCACCTTTGAAGAAACTCCCCATTTCCATTCCTTCTCCTCTGAGCTGTGAAGAGGAGCTCGTAGTTCCAGAGTGGCCAGACATCTGTACATGGTTATGTAAGTACAAAGTATTTGGAGCGAATGTTGCAGTGTGTGATTGGTGGTGGGTTTTAAACTGTACCCAGGTGCTGGAGCTGAAGCAAGAGGTGTTTGTTACTGACCATTTAGCAAAGCACTGGCAGGACCCCTGTCGATCTTCTGTGTGTGACAGTGGGAGCAGGCCCCACTGTAAATGAGGATCAGCCTCTTCAATTCTTTTTTTCCTTCTTGCCTTGGTGCTGTATTTGGGAGCTTGCATTAAGTTAAATCTTGTATTGGCTCACTCAGCTGGTGCCACTCTGCCTCCCCAGAGCCAGAAGGACAAGCGGACAAGTCGTTTTCTGCTTTATTAAGAGATTTGAAGGTCAGAGCATCAAAATGGTAATTTCAATCAGAGCCAGTCTGGTTGCTCAGCAGACTAGCAGAGCTACTGTAGATTGCAGATCTTAATGCATGCAGAGACTGTGATCTAATTCTGAGCACTGCTTCTTGGGTCAGATCTGGTTGAGTCAAATTGCGATGCACCAGCCCACTGGGTCGTTCCTGAGAGGCTGCCTCCCATTTAGGTGGCAGCAAATAAAATACAAAGAAGAAAGGAAATTGAGACCTTGCTTTGCTGAACAAGCACAAATTTCTGCATTAAGAATTAGCACTTAGAAAATAATCCACTGTTCCCTTTAGTGTAATCTCAGCAAACATACTAAATTCAGTGTCAAAGCCTTTGCAGTTACTGTCAAGTACCAGACATAGGCACTCCTTGCAAATGGATGGGAGTAGAAAGCAGAGACTGGAAGAAAGAGAATAGATTAATTTCTTATTGTCTCTCAATTAATCCTTGTAGTGCCAAATAGCACAATGTTGACTACAACAGGAGACATTGTTAGGAAGTCACAGTTTTATCCAAAAAGGAGAGAGGGATTGCAATGGCTTGTTTTCAGGTGTAAATATAACACTTTTTCCTGACAGTATAATAACTAATGAGGATTTGTAGGTCCTTGAAGGAATAGCAGTATTTTTTAAACAAATATATATGAGTTTTTAGACCCTCACTACAGCCCTTCCCTGATGCACAGACCTGTGCCCAGCCCCAGCACACTAACAATAGCAGAAACAGCAATTATATAGCAACTGTAAGTGAGTAATATTTTTCAGACACTGTGGGTACTGTATTAGGAGGAAAAAACCCCCAAGCAAACAAATTAGCAAAATGAAAGTATAGCACAGCACTTAATCACATAGTTGTCTCATTTAAATCAGTGGGTCGACTCATTTTTGTGTAATTATGCATGTTTTTAAGACATGTTTGGTATGTCATGCGACTGTGTAATCTTATAATTGCAGTTATTAATTTCCCTTATGTTTGCCCTACCTTTGGAGGAAGGAATGCTCTTTTGTTACTGGTCACGGGCAGCTGGTGTATGAGGTGTTGGCTTGTTAGCAGGAGCTGGTAAGCACTGCAATAGGATGCACAGCCACAGTCTTAGTTAACAAATAATTACTTATTGTTGAAGAGATGGTAAATTACAGAAGTTGCTTGACTGCAGTGATACTACAGCAACCCTGCAGTAGACAACGAAAAGTGGGAAGGTAAATGGCTTCTGCCACCTTCCCTGTATACTGCAAAAGTTGAAACCAGTGGAAGCCAGAGCAGGTAGGCATAATTACAAATGGGCAGCCCTGGAGAAGATAGAGTGCAGGTGGTGGGAGAACAGTAATAAAATGATGTGGTTTATGTTACTGGTGTCCTGTCTTTTATTTATTTTAGTCTGCTGGCAGGATGTTTGTCTGTAAACATTACCACAAAACACTTAAACAGGAATAAAAGTAACTTTTATTGAAGGAATTTAAAAGTAGTCTCTGGAAAACATGCAAGAAACACCATGTGGACTCCACATCTTCTTCAAAGTAGAGCGAACACAGTGGGGATCTGCTACTGTCACCAAAACAAAATCAAAACTGCACCGTTTAATATTTATGTAATTGAAAGTACAAATCCAGTTTACTGCCTGAAAGTACTAACCTCCCATGACAGCAAAAACCTCATATTTTCAAACTTGTAATAACATCAAATTAATCCTGTAGTTTTGGCATAAACCAGCAACATCAGGAAAAGAGGGCTTACCACATATTGCAAAATACAACTTTCCATTCTTTAAACTAATTAGAGAGGCAGCTAGTGGCAACACTATGGTTCTGTCAGCATTTCCACAATAAAACCCCCTTTTCAGGGCTTTATAACTTGGCTGTAAAAAATTAGCTTCAGGCTGAAGCTTGGCATACCATGGTTCACCCCAGCAGCAAATCAAGCTGTGCATGTGGTTATGTGTGTGGTTTGTTGATTGTTTCCTAAGTAGAAATTTTAATTAAAATTAATTTTGCCACTTCTTGGAAGACAATGATAAAATAAACGAATTTTTAAACGAACAAAGTTGTATTATTTGGCAGGCTCTAGAAGTAAGTTATTAAAAGTATGGAAGTTTGAGGTGCAAAGAGTACAGCCTTGTGATACTTTTTTGTTTGAAATTAAATCATCAAGGGAAGCTTGAAAGCAGGTTATTGCACTTGCACGATGAACTTATTTCACAGGGTGTGATTGACTGCATGAAAGCCACCAAGCAGCATTGACAGAAAATTCCCCATGAAAGCAGCTCACATGAGAGTGCATAGTCCCTGAAGCCCTTGGAACAGCTATGCCAAAGGGAGGATCAGTGTCCCCTGAATTGCAGAAGTGTCTAGGACACTAAAATGCTCATGTGGAGCAGCCATCAGTGCCCTTCTCCACTTTGCACGTAGCAATGACAATGTCAGCCTTTCCCAGAGATCAAACTGAGTCATCTCTTCCAGTTGTGGGTGGCAAACTGCTGATTGTTGAATTTCCATGCTATGGATGCTCTCAGTGTGTTACTAGTTCATAAGTGTTCACATAACCTGTTATATTCACATATTTTGCAGTGAGCTGACTAGTGTAAGCAATCTTGACTGTAAATGCTTCTGTTTCAGCTTCACTGTGGTCTGTAAGAATGGCCAAGAAGTCAGGACACTACCATGCACCTGGAAACACTGCAGCATGGACAGAGACATGGAAGTATTTGAAAGCAAATCAGAAAGACTGGTAAGAGGGGCAAAGCTGACTAATTCTTTTTTCAGGGGAGTTTTCTTCATTTTAATACAGTTGCATGTTTTGTTATTTTTCTTCAGCATTTTTAAAAGTTAATAATAGTTGATTATTAAATAAAAATAGGTGAAATATGCAAACCTTGGAAACTAAATTTGCTTCTTACAAATAAGCAAAGAGAAAGACTCTAAAAACACATAAGAGATGGAGAATGTCATCAATATGCAGTAACATGCTCTCCAAATCATTCTTCAATATAAGTGTCACGAAGAAAACTAACAATCCACATCCAGTATTCCTCGATCAATGAACAGTTGAAGATGAAAATTAATATTATGGAGTAGAATAACCAATTATAAGCCAATTCAAAAGTCTATTCATCATGGACTCATTTTTGCAATGGGTGGATGAGACTTGAAAGGGAGAGAAAGTGAGTGAGTAAGCAGCACTGAGCCAACTCAACCAGCTTCCCAAGCACAGAGCTCTGTCACTCCCCCAAAACAGAGTTTATGGCTGATGAACAATGAAATATTTGGTCTCAGCCCATCTCCCCAGCTACAAGGAGTCAGCTAAGAGCAGCCTCTCATGCAGAGGTAGGCTCAGGTTCTCCATTAGATCAACAAAATTTTGTTCCAGCTTTAATTTTCTCCCAGAGTAACTGCCAGGATATCCTTGAACACATAAACCCAATTAAGCCAAGCTAAACTGATCATTAGGCTTTCAAGTATGTGTCTGCTGAAATTTTATAAGGCTGTAGTCTGCTTAAAGTTTCACCTCCTGCCGCCACTCACAGTTGACCCTGGGAGTTCACTGAAACAACAGACAGAGGCTCCTAAAGTTCTGGGAGAGTCTTTGAGTTGTCTCGGAATTAGAGAGGCTGCCCAGATCACTGTGGCTCACAGGAGAATTGCTCCAAATTTCTTTTTTACTCCTTCTAGGTGCTGAGGTAGCACCCACTCAGAATAGCTGGTGTAACTTTGACCTGAGCTACACCTGTGGGCTACCCAAGAGTGTGCAAGTGGAAAAGCGTGTGAAGCAGATGTTGTTGTCAGAAGCCAGTTTCACTGACCCAAGCTAAGAAATCAACGTCAGTTCTGCTCATCTGAGCTTTGTTTTTTTGCAAGGTTAGTTAATACTTAAATAGACTGCAGGGCTAGGTGAGCAGACATATCGGAGAACACCTAGAGAGATTTTATACACAGCCATGGGCCAACCCCAAGGTCACAGCCAGTCTCTGTCCATCTTTATGTTCACTTTTGCCTGTCTTATTAGACATTGTGAGCATGAAGACATCCTCTCTCTTTAAATGCTGTATGTTTCTTCATCCTTTAGTAGGTCTTCTGTGATGGTAAATATCTCACCTACAGTTTTGCTTAAGAGGTGTTTGCTCCCTTTGATTCCCTTCTGGGAGTACTCAACAGCCGGCTGGCTTAAGTCCTGTTTTCTTAAATTTGGGGATGTGCTGACTACACTACATGACAAGCCAAATGCAGTCAAAAACATACAAGAACATTATTAGCGTATCCCACTAGGAATAAAAAGATTTTTACACGCAAAAATTCATGTATTATAGTAGAGGAACAAAATAACATAAGCTTCTGTGCATCAGTAGGACTTCCAGGCCATCAATATCCATGCTATTGTGCTGTCATTGCCTAGGACTGTATGGCCTCTATAGCTTCATATGCTGAATAAGCAATTTCCAATATTTAAAGATATCCTTTGCCTATTTGGAATCCCTTTGCTTGTTCTATTTTTTTCTGAAAGGCACTGTCTGGCTCCTTTTTCCCAGCAGTTTTGATTTCTGTATTTCGACAAGAATTTCCTCTATGATTTCTGCAATGTTGCATACCACCCAACTGAATGGGAGCCTAAGGTCTGCTGCCAGTGACTGCTGAGAACACAGGAGGGTGCAGGAAGACAAAACTCAAGCTCAGTCTTACATAATTCTGGCTGCTGGAAGAAATACATACAGAAGGCTGAAATCAGAGGTGGTGTAAGAGGTAAGTCAGGGCAAGTACCTGTATCATAAACTAGTCTGAATTAAACAATCAAAACTAAAGATGGAACCATGTATAATGAAAAGGGAAATACAGCTAATGATAGTACAAAATATATTCCTATTGCTTTTTGAGTTTCAATTATCAGAAAATGTGTACCTCAGGCTGAACCTGACCAACCTGATATATACTGGATGGTTACATTATGACTTCTGTCACTGCCTGTGACTGGTCTTGCACCAGGGCAGGGGTTGAAAAAACAGGAAGGGAGAGTGGTAGTTTTTCAAATGTATATATTGGTATTTTTTAAAATTTCATCATATTCTTCAGCAAAATCTAAAACTTAAAATAATTTAAAATAATTATATGGAGGTTATATGTATATATTTGTAAGTAATATGACTGTAGCTAATAATAGTGCCTACAGTACTACACTTAGCTATTACTTCCTTGGCTTTCTTCCTTAAACTGAAGCCAGCTTGGTGGTTTGTACCATTTTGGCAGCCAACAGGAAAGAGCAGAGAACATCCCATCACAGTACTGGCACTTCCTGCCTTTGCTGAAAGCCCGCATGATTGCACTGTACTGGTTGCATTGTCCAGAGGGCCATCACAAGTTTCCCTTCTCAGTCTGTGTTCTCCAAACACTCCCAAGTCATGCTGGTAGGGAACAGTGACTTCCAGGGAAATCAGAATGTTGTGCTACTGCTGAATTTGGTCCTTTGTAAAAAGAGACCGATATCCTTCTTTTCCTTCTCTCTCTCCCTCCAGCAGGAAATTCTTCTTTCAAATCCAATGATTCATACAAATCTCTTCATCTTTTTGTGTGAAGCTCTCAGTCTCATAATGAAGAACAAAAGCTAAATCCTACAAAACAACGTAAGGGAGATGCCAGTTATGATTAGGCTAAATTTAACAGACTCTCCGATGTATGATAATGTTTTATGTACATCATGCATGCAGCTAAAGGGGTAGATAGAAAAATAGGCTGGGAAATGGAAGAAAATGAAGTTCATAGCAAAGATTGTTTCCCCAAACAGAAAGACTGGGAACTGCTTCTTTCTTTTACTCTAAAAGAGTTTCCTTCTCAACTCTATCTGACACCTTTCTGCTAACTCACTCTGCTTTTAGTTATCAGCTTGCTTTTGTTATCCTGTTCATATGAAAAGATAGCAAGCAGACAAGACTGGAAAGCAGTTAGATGAGTGTGAAACATCTGGCAGTGTTTCATGAAAACCATATCCTAGAGAGCAGCAACAATCTAAATAAGGTTCAACTTTTCTTTGTGCTTGTTTTAAGGACAGTTTGGCAGTTCCATACTTCCCGTTTATGCATGAACGAGAAGTATGCTCATGCATAAACGTAAACTTCCTCCCTGGGTATCATGCCACAAAGAAACAAATAATAATGGAAAAAAGTTTTTGAGGGAGATACTTGTAAATTATAAAAATCATATGCATCCATATTGACATGTTTTATTTAAAGATTTTTGAAGCAGCCTTTTTACTCTTGTGTAAGAAAGGCAAAATGCTTTTTTTCATAACCAGTTTTCATAACCATAATACAGATAGTTATACTGGAATGGGGAGGGAGGGGGGGGGACAAACAAACCTAAAGATGACAGATCTGTACAGAAAGCTGTTAGTATGCTAGATCTTATTACAGAGCAGTGGGAGGCCTTGTACGCTACGTACCAGCTCTATAGGGACCTCCATATTTAAAATGATGAAAAAAATGTGATTTGAAAAACCCCTCATGGGCAGCCTTCAAAGGCACAGACAGGTTCTGACTGGATTAACATTTATTGACTGTTTAAGCCTGCTTTTTTGCTTCAGGACAGAGATACACGAGTTTAATTGCAGAGGCTGTTCTGCCAACTGATCACTAGAGTGGCAACCAAAGCTTTACTAATCGGTCCTTCATTAAAGAAAAGTCTCTATTACAAAACAAATTAAGCATGCTCTGATCCCAACCCGCAGGTCCAATGGCATTACAGCAAAGTTTAGGCTGCTAGAGCACTGAAAAACTTATTAAGGTTTAGCGCTGAGATAGCACTTTTGTATTGATTTTACAATACACAGGTATTATGATTTATGGAGTGCTAGTGTCACTCTAACAAGCTGAAGGACACACAATATCATCTTCAACATCATTAAAATTCAGAAGCCTCTAGAACTAACTCATCAACCACTGTGCATTGTCACAGGCTATAGAGCTGTATTCCAGTTGGAAAACGCCCTGCGTTTCCCGGACAGTTGTCTTCCGGAATAATTAAATTAAAAAAAAAAAAAAAAAAAAAAAAAAAGAGGGGGGGGGGGGGGGGGAGG
>VYXC01002442.1:1682657-1744707 GCA_013397175.1 Platysteira castanea
GCGATCCCCCCCGGGCGCGATCCCCGCCGGGAGCGATCCCCGCCGGGAGCGATCCCCGCCGGGCGCGATCCCCGCCGGGCGCGATCCCCCCCGGGCGCGATCCCCGCCGGGCGCGATCCCCGCCGGGAGCGATCCCCCCCGGGCGCGATCCCCGCCGGGCGCGATCCCCGCCGGGAGCGATTCCCCCCGGGCGCGATCCCCGCCGGGGGTGATCCCCGCCGGGATGCCCCTCGCACGGGTCCGCTCGGCCAGGGGCGCGCCCTGCTCCCTGTGCCCCGCTCCTGGGCTCCGAACGCCAGCCTCATGTGTCACAGTTGCTGGGGGAACGCAGAAAAGGCAGAATTCTGCCTTTCTTCTAGCGATCTCCACGCGCAGAAAATTCTCCGCCTGGACTTTTATAACTGGGATGACAATAGTACCTATAGCATTGAGCGTGTCTGGGTTAGCTGATGGAATTTGTCTTGGCAAAGTCGTGCTTTCGTGTGCCACGCTGCACTAAGTAGTCACAGTTTGTAATTATGCCGACAGGAATCCTCAAGACCTGTTCTCTTAACGTGCTGCTCTTCATACACCAATGGCATTTACATCAGCGTTACCAAATCACTTAAAAAGGGGGTGCAGGAACAACAGGAAGAACCACCTGGGTACAAAACCCATTCGTTTTTAATAAATAGTGTATGATGCCAGGTATCTTATTACAAATATTTCCATTCTTTTGCTCAGTGATCACTTGGTAGGTTATCTCCTACCCCAATTAATGAAAAGTGTTATATTGCTATTAGATTTGCTATATGACTGTAATCAAGTAAAGAAGCATACATTCTACCACCGCTTCTGCGTGCAGCTCCCGTTATAAGCTGTGTGAATGTCTCATGTGAAAGGACTTCCAAGTCAGGCAGTTGGGTAGCTAAACTTATTAGAAAGCAGCCTTATCTGAGGAGTTCCAAAGTATCCTAAATTGACAGAGCCTCAAGAAGTGCCCCATGTTTCTGTTTGGCATATACTTACCATTTTTTTTTCTCCCAAATGCTGAAGTATCTAAATATTTTTACATCTGAGTATGCTTGAAAATGTAATTTTAAGTTCTAAAATATTTCCTAAATTCTTTTTCTGACTAACATTAAACTGGGGCTTATTGATCGCTTTAATCTTAAATTATCCCTAAAGCTCTTCAGATTTACATCTTACACTGATATAAGTCTCAGTTCAATCGCAAGACTCTCTTGATCTCAAATTTCAGAAGTATCATCAACATAAACAAGATCAGGATCAGCCCATAATATGTGAGTAATAAATGTAAATGACTGAATGAAAACCCACACAAAAGTATATATTAGCATTTCTGTCTGCTGAAAATTCAGCACCCTCCTTTTTTGGATCCCTTACAAATCTACTAAGACTCAAGCAGTTCTGCAAAACGATACTCCAGTATGTACAGCTAAATAACAGCTAAAAGAATAAATTATTTTAAGTCTTCTTGAAATTATTATAATATCTATATCAAAGATTAGACATTTTCCAAACCTGTGTAAATATGTATTGGACAAAGACTAATTAGAGTGGTAAACATTGTTTATATTTTTGTTGCTTATGTTTTTAATAGCATATTATTTCTAAGGAAGGAAGAAAAGGCTTTTCTTTCCAGTATAGCCAAAGATGCCTGATTGCAAAATTCAATCAGTCCTGAAAGTAAAATTAGGAGGCTGGATCAGCAATGAAAGCAATTGTGTTATAAGACAGTGTTAAGATGATATTGATAGAAAAGCTAATGCAATACATTTTCTTCTGTTACACGTTTCTGGCCCAAAGCAATTTGCCAACCAGCAAACCACCTCAGCATAAACACCAGGGAGCCCCCGCTGGGTCCTGGAAATCCCGCTTGTCTGCAAGTGCACAATATACAAGGCAAATCTCCATAAAGCTCAGTGCCACAGTTGAATACAAACACTCCTCAGGTCCTGCTGTGACTTGGCATACCCCACTGGACAGCTGGAAACTGAGAGAAAAGGAGCTGCTGCCAATAACGGGTTACGGGGAATTGTCGGGGCAAAGTTTCCTGGAAACAGGCAGCGACTGACATTATTATTTTGTTGGAGAATACTGATGTGATATATATAAGATATATGCAATGATGCACAGTTGCATTTAATAAATATTTGATAGGATATACAGTAAAACAGCACCTTTTTGATATGATCCACGTGCTTTAGCTAGGAATTAAACCCTGAGAAAAACAAACAGAACTTGTCCCCACCTTACATTCTACCCAGCATAATTCTGGATATCAGATATTGCCCTAAATGTCATTTTGTTATGTGTATCAAAAAGACTTAGCCTGCTAAGGGTCATGAATGTATCTAACACCTTTGCAGCTGCCGTTCACTGTAGATAGTTTGCATACAGTCACTCTTTCATTTTTTTCTTGGAACCGCTTGCAATGGATTGCTACCAGCAATCATTTAAAAAGCATTGCTCTTTTTATGTAGCTTGAATAGGTGAAGTGCTACTATCTGCATTCTAGTGTGAAGAATGCTTCGAAGACAATTCAAAGGTATAAATGAAACAGCTAAACTAGGGATTGGCATACATGATCATCATTAGTCTGATGCAGTACAATCTTTAATGTAAAGAAGCCACATTTTCTAACCCTGAATAAAAGCCCAGCATTCTCTATGTGTTATAATAAATTAATGCAATAAAAACAGGTACACTTACCCTGTAAAGAAGCTTATTAAGCAGACTGCTAGTGCTGCAAAATTCAGCATACAGTAAACAATACTTTTTTTGTTAGAATAATGACTTACAGTTTATTCTTTTATACTGTGTAGCACTTGGGGACCACATCCATTTACCAAAATAATACCAAATTAGTACTGCAAATATTGAAATCAGACCTTTCAGACTAACCAGTGGCCTAATTTTCTCTTCAATCTGCTCTTAATCTCAATTCATCAATAACACTGCCTTATTATAGGACTTTGACAGTGAGCAGAGCTTTTGATAAATTATACATCTCAAGCCAGATTTAAAATTTGAAGCTCAAGTGCTAATTATCTGTACAGGCCTAGTTAATAACGAGATTTCTTGTTAAGTATCTGATCACAGCATGGGCATCATTTGTCAAGAACCTCAAGTCTACCTTGGAGACTAGCTCTTCGAATTCTCCCTTGCCTACCATATGTAAAATTGGGATCTTTGTTTCTATAATAACCTTTTATTAGGAAGCTGACATAATGATTAAGTTCACTGTAGACACATACAATGAGTTAGACAATTACCCTTGCTGCTTTAAACTACTCAGGCTCCTAGCAAGACAAAATAATTAATATTGAATTTTAATTTGATGTGTTCCACATTTAAACCCCAATTTGCAAAGTACACCTGGAAGGCTGCCGCTGTTTCCTTGCAGTTTGTGCTGATGAAATAAAAGCTCCTGCAGTTTGAATGTAAAAGCACAGAAGGCATGATGCACCACAATCACTTCTCAGTGGAGCAAAGAATTTTCGAGCATTAATGGGAAAGGTAATTACCTAGGTCTAACTTTATAGCCTTTTCTCTAATGAAACTATAATCTCCCAGGCCTACATGGTTTAAGTATTTACATGATTTTAACGATTTCACTGCCATAAGAGTTGTCACACATGGTAATTTAAAAACTCAGTGCCTTGAAACAAAGATGCTAATTATATTTCTATATTTTTATTATTGAAGTAAAGCTGGACTGTGTGAAGCGACAGAACCATAATAAAAACAACCATGTGCTGTGTTGCCTAGGTGGAAGGGGGTGGGGGGACATGTTGTTGTTTGCCAAAAAAAGGCACCTAAGAGCCTTCCCAACTGTACCTGTTAACTGTGCAGAGCAGGTTAGTTCCCCTGAGCTTTGGCTGTGGGGCAGAGCACACCCTGTGCTCTGAGGACCTTCAGTCTCTCAGACCTCAGGCAAAACTCCTACTGTGCCAACTTGTCCTTTCCTTATAAAAATACAAAATGCCCTCAACTGTAATTACCTAAAGACGTATCCCATCCAGACAGCACTGGGCTTGTAAGGAGGAGTCCTGGAGCCCTTCCCCTACACGAGCCCAGTGCTCCCATGCTAGCATTACTCAGTCCTGATGGCAAGCACTTCCTCCCACATACAGATGAATTGTGCCTGAAACATGTGGGGAAACAGGCTTTTTGCCTGAAGGACTGGACAGTGCAGCTATTTGCAGGGTGTATCCTGTAATGTGTTTCCAGTTTGTCAAAATGGTGCCTGGAGTGTCAGATGGGATGGGATGGGGTGGGGCTCCTACCCAGCTCACATCATCTGCTGTTCCCAGCCTTTGCAGTCCCCTCTACCTCCCTCTCTAGCCTCTGCTCTTACTGTGCTGGACGGCTTGGCTGACACCTCACCTCTGTGTCAGACGTGGAGGCTGGCGGGGGAGTAACAGCATTAGGAAAGTTGGCTCTCCCAATGATCTCAGCTCCGGGATTGGGACCCCTGCCTTTACTCAGCTCTAGCAAGGCTGGATGACTTCCTCCAGCCTTGGCTTTTGTTTGTGCTTGAGAACCTCACACCTTTAAACAAGCTGAAGTCATCACTGCTACAATTTCCAGGACAATCTAATTTGACGCTTATTGTCATGGCACTGCTTTACTTTCCAAAACCTGCTCACATCTCCTAGCTGTGGGCCTCAGGTGCAAAGTTTGGATCCATATCAAAATATGCACTTCCCAAGAAGACAGGTGTGGAGATGCCTAATACAGATGCCTTCTGATTATTATTATTATCAGCTTGTGACACAAAATGACAAAAAGCGAGACACTTAAACAGAAAGATAAAAAGCCACTTTGCTGATAGGTAGGTGAGTCTTAACACACATTTAGAGTGTCAGTGTGGAGCCAGAATTTCCATTTTGTAGAAAATTCAGATATTTCACCTTTTTTTTCAGTTCTTTACTAGAAAGAAGACAAGAAAATAAAAGATTTATCAAGATTATTTTTCTAGCTGATTGGAAGCTATTGGTCTTCAAAATGAAGTCAAGACTGTGAGTAGTGTCTGTTGGCTTACAAATTGAAGTGAAAGATGCTGTAAGAAGACATCTGGTAGAACAATCGCAGAGAGGTAAGCTCTGCAAACCCCTGGGGAGTATCGGGCCTAAAAGATGAAACCATGGACAAAGAAACGTGAACAATTTAATGTGGTGAGCAAACACTGATTTCTGCTTTGGCCCCTCTAACAACTGTGTTGTTATAAGAACGATCAGACAAGACCCTTGGATGAAACTGTGTGGATCCTCTTAGCATCTTAGCCAAAAAGGGGAACAAGTATCATTAGTTAACCTGGCACCAAAGCAAGAAGCAAAGGAGCTGCCAGGCTGGGGAGGGACAAGAACATAGTGCTGGACTGTGGTTTTCTTTTTTTTCTTGAGGAAAATAAAGAATTGTAATTGTCTTCTCTGCCTTAGCTCAAGGGGGACACTGCAGACCAGGAGGGAGATCATATGGCGTAACAATGTGTGATGACAGCAGGTAAAAGCCTCTTTTGACATGTTTCCAGCTCATAAACTGGGCCATATCCTTCAGGGCAAAAGACTTATTAGTCTTCTCATCTCTTAACACTTTGAAGAAATACACCAGGAAGCTGAATACTGAAGGAGAAGCTTTGTACCCTAGTTTTAAGGATATCAGCACTGGGAATATCAAATGCTTTATCAGTTTCAATGCTAGATGAGATTTTATGTTACAGGATTTCTTTTTCATTTGAAAGCACAGATTTACAGAAATAGACAGATGTTAGAGAAGATGAAATAAGAAGGTGCATTATTAAGATAGTAAAAAATGACAGACATCTTTTTTAGCTACTCCAGTGTAGCCACTCACTAGTAATGTTGCCTAATTAGCCTCTACCTCTTACCCCAGGGAGGAGAAGCTCTGAGAGCTGCTGCTTTCCTGCTCTTTCTCTTCAATGTGACAAACAAAAGCAGCCAAAGCAGCTGCTCTGAGCCACTAGCTCCTTCAAAAGTGAGAACAGAGTTAACACCTTCTACTGCTTGCTTACTCCTAGCTTGCATATAATATAGTTTATATTCTATAATGTGTGTCATTTTCTCCCTTGTCTCTGAAACATCTCGATTACCATTGCTACTGAGTACTTTAAGGCGTAGACCCACGCCTTTTGAAGAGGCCATGGAAGCCTTAAGTTTTATGGTATGAGAAATATAAACTTCTTAGTAGATTCATGACCTTTTCTTTCTAAAAGTTTTATAGAAAGAAGAAAATTATTATTTTACTAATAATGAATTTCTGAATGGGTAATTCAGATTAGGAAATTTCTAACAAAAGTTTCTCATTAGCTTTAGAAAGAGGTCCTTTCAGGGTTCCCATGACAGTTTAAAATTACTTTGCAGGACAAGTCTTGCTGAACTGACAGTCAAACCATGAATTTTTAGGCACGTAAAAATCATGTAATACTCAAGATATTAGATGTAAAACAACAATAGGACAAAGTTTGTTTTAACTATATGAAAAAATATTAGAATTTCAACACTTTGTGGCAATATAGAAAATTCACAGATATTTACAAATGCACACAGCCAGCATGAATCAGACATCCCCTTTTAAATTTAGATATGCATTGGATTTTTAGATATCATATTACCATGCACTAAAGCAGCCCAAATGACTTATCAAAACCACTGCCAATGAAAAAAACAGGTTTGTCACTTTACTGGGGGTCTTAGCAGATAAAGCAAAATTGCCACTATACATCATCCTAAAAGAAAGACAATACCAAAGGGGAAGCTGCCAGAAGGTACCATTTTCAGATGTCAAGATAAGGGATGGATGTCTGAAGTAATGCAAGACTTGTTGCATGTTTTCTGTAACAGACAACCTGGTGCCCTGCTAAAGCAGACAGTGATGCTTGTGCTTGGATGCATTTCTCGGGTGTATAACTGAAGGAACCTAAAGGAAACTTAAGAAAACAAATAGTAGTCATGGTATTCCTGGAGGCAACTGCTATGGGTTTTTAATGGTGCTGTAAGCAATCCTTTCAAAGGTATATGGAGAAACAATGCAGAGATTGAATCCTGGGGGTAACAATCTGTTGGAAAAATCCGTCAACCCTAAGGGTATAAATTGAGAAGCCATCTTTGGGCCTCCTGGCACAAGGCCTTCTGGGAAAGAATAACTGATGTCTGAGTTGTGAGCAGACTGTGTAAGTATGTACATCAGATACTGAGGGTGGGAATGTTGGTGGGAAGGTTAGCGGGCATTGCAAGGAGCAATGACAATATTGACAGTAATGTAAGAGCTACAGTGATCCTAGGGATGGGTAAGTGTTTCCTTGGCAAAACAAGTACCCACTAAGGCTGGGGCAGGTTTCTGCACATCAGGAAGCACAGATTTGGAAGGTTATTTTTTTGTATGAGGTGTAATTGTGACTAGTATCAAGATTACAAGGAGCTGTTGTCTACAAAGCTACCTCTGCTCTTGGAAGCAAGGAAAGGACCTTTGTGGAAGCTGCAATGCAGACTTAGGTTTACCTGGGCTTGCATACAGCATCTTCCTGAACCTTTCTGTATGTGGCTACTGCTTGAGTTTGCTGGACTTAAGTACATTAACCAAGACAATCTAAAACCTCAGCTATGTTAAGGGTAGATTTGCACTTATTATGGAGTTCGGAAAATGGATGGAGATGAATCAATTTCATTTTGACAAGAAAATATATTTCTCAGAGTGCCTGAGAAATTAGAATTAATATTATTTTGGTCATGAACTTTTCAAAGAAGTTACTGTCCAGTAATCTAAAGCCTCTTGAATGCGTCATTCTTAAACTGAAGAGTCTGTCTGTACTGCTCTGCTTTCCTATGTCTCTACCTTGTTAGATTTTCAAGTTGTTGATCTTTCTTTTGCTATCGGAATTGCATTTCTGGCACAAACACAAGCCTGATGCCAGCTGGTCCCCTTCACTGGAGTGTCCTCATGGCAGAGCTATGAGAACATGGAGACTCGCTAAGTTTTTCGTGTACCTCATCTTAGAGAGATGAAGGGTCCAGAGCAGAGGTATCTGTGAACAGGACACCTTGGTACCCTGGGGCTTAGAGCTGCTTCACCACAGCACTGCAGAGCCAGCAGGAACAGGACAGTCATGTACTATAACTATAAAATCAACCCTGTGACGCTCCTGCCAACGTTAAGGCTGTTATTTCTACAAAGCTGTGATATATTTTAAAAAAACTGAAACCTAAAGAATTACTATCTCCTCACTAACACAAGTGTAAATCCTGAAAACTCCTCTGATACTGGGAGTTGTGGCTGAGTTTGTCTGTACTGAGAGAACTAAAAGCAGAGTTTAAATGTTAGTCATATTCCTTCACCTATAACCATGCTTTAGTTGGCCTTGGAGTTGACTTCAAGAAAATAGTTTTCTAGTGTTACATGTATTTAACTGCTAAATCTTTGAATTTTCACCGGTCATGTACAAAGCCAGAGAAATACCTGAATTACATTTCTACTGACTTACACTCTTCACAAGTGAAAGCTGGTGAGATGACTTGCTAACTCATGCAGTAATTAATCTTCAAGAGGGTAGAAGTACAGCATTAAATTGGAGCTCAGGTTACAGACATGAAATCAAATGAACAAGTTCAGTATCTCTAACATCTTACCACTTATTCCCCAAGCTAAGTACATCAAGAGATTTAATTAATTCTGAGATTGCCTGATCAGTTGCAAGAAAAAAATACAAAACACAGAATATGGCAAGAGAGTTCTAATCAGACTGACCCGCTACGTGGCACCAGAATTATTGGTGTACCCTTATACATGCTGCAGATGATATACTGTCTCTGCATCAGACTGTGCTGAGATTCAGACCTTCACAAGTTCCAGTACTCAGAAGGGTGATTGGAAGAACCTGAGAAGCACTTAACAGATCAATTTGTCAAGTAAATGATGTTCACTGTGAAACTTTAAACGTAAACCAAGTTTCCCACAAATGCAAGACACTCCTAGCAAGTACAAACTCTTTCTTATGAATTAGCTAAGATTTCTGTGCTGGCCACCCTCCTCCGCAGTATGAACCCTGTAAAAGCTGAGCCCTGCAGACAGCTCAGGCCTCTGTGGCGGAATGAGTGAAGCTTGAAACTGCCCCAGAAGGGAAGGGAGGACGTTTTCCCCACCACTTTATCTGACTAGACAGAAGGGTTTGCCCTGTCCCTAGCCAAGAGCTCAGCAGAGAGAGGTGTCACGCAGGGTCTGTGTCTGTCCTGCCCCAGGGGAAGCTGTCTGAGCAGCATGGCAGCAGCAGGTCAGGCCTGGCTTGGGAAGCACCTTCAGGTTCTGGTTTAATTACCTGCTCTTTTGACTTCTGCAAAAGAATAGAAGCATTTTTTTGAGATATGGCAGGTTCAGAGAGAAATCATAGTGTGCTGGAGAGTTTAAGTGAGGCATGGCTTATTTAATTCTCTTTTCTCCACATAGTAGCTGGGCTTTGTATTCCAACTAATTTAGGTAGGGAGCTTGTTTTTATTTCATTAACTTGCAGCATGAATGTCACCAACCATAGCTGATAGCAGTGACCACTGCCAGAGAGTGACCAATACTTTTATGTTTGTAGATTCACAGTACTCCTTGTTATGCCTGTAAAACACATAGCAGTGGATCCACACTATTTATTCTAGAACAGGAACTACTTAATGCTCAACTATGTTAAAAATGCAAAAGTGAAAAAACCCGATCTTGCCTCCATCTCTCTGACAGCTGTTGTCACTGGGGAAGGACCACCTTCAGAGCCTGTGACAGTGTTTTCTTATGAGCTACTGGCATTAGAGACCTACACGTTCACCTGGGGAGGAGCACACCTGTTCAGTCAGCCCATGAGCATGATAACATATGATAATCGTGCATCAGTGCTTCTGGGGACTCTGTCATTGCACCCAGACTGCTGAGAGATCATCCCATCTATAATGCCAGTGCGAGGTCCTACGCACAGAATAATGTTGGAGCTTGTTTGTTACCCTTTTCACTTACTTGTGTTGGTAAGGAGAAGTTGACAAGGTCATAATCTAAATTCTCAGTGGTCTTTTGATTTCAGAAGAGCTTTAGCAATCTACAGAAGCCTAGAATTTAGCCAGCTTTCTACATCATGTTGGTTGTTTAAGTACTATGCAGAGTAATGTTTTTTCTTCAGAGGCTGATAAGTTCAGTCTTCTGAAGAAGCTGTTGACTACCATTAGTAGTGGGTTCATTTGTTCTCTGCTGGACACTGTCAACCAGCAGGGGTTTAGGCTGTTGTGCAGCTCCCAGCTCAATTATTTCTCAGGGCTCTTTGTTTAATATAATGGGGTCAAATTCAGACTGTAGGTGGCTGATGGTTTCGGGTCCAATTTACAATAGCCTGCCTGCAAGCCCACCTTGAATCCAGTTAATCTCTTTTGTAAAATGAAGTGAAAACTCTGCAAAGTGTTCAGTGTTTTGGTCCCATATTTAGTTTTTATAATGTGAGCTGTTTAGCAATTTTTCCTGTTCAGAGTGGTTCTGACATGTTTATACAGCTGCGTTGATAGAGGGATTATATTTATTTCCCATATTGTAATGCACTGCAATGGGAAGTTTTTCTGCTGAAAGATGAGGAAAAGGGAACAGGTTGAATACTACCAATATCTATCATTAACTGTTTTGTAAACCTCAAGTTTACAATTAATCAGATGCTCCTGATCACTGTTAAGAGTGTAATTTGATTTTAAGGCCACAGTACTCCAGTTTATCAGTATATAGGCATTGTACCAGACCAGCTGGCTTTTTAGAAAAGGTATTAAGTTGCCACCTTGGCTGACTCACAAACACTGAAAAGGACTGTGAGTCTTAACTGCTCTGTCTCAGCCCAAATCTTTAAGCCTGGAACATTACAGTAGGGAGTAGGTGTGATATTTACCCCAGGGATGATGCAGAAAGCTCTGGGAATTCAAGGATCTTTGCAGAATAAACGGCTCCATTTATTTCTATGTTTTATGGAAGGGCTGAAACAAAAGGTCTCAATCTCACACTGCCTAAACAGAGCAACAGTGAGACTACTTATCATCTTCTGGATTCAGGCTCTAATCCAGACTGTAACTCAGTGCACAGAGACACAGAGAACACTTGACATTTCATGATTTTTGCCATGAGGCAAATAGATAACACTTTCGGAAAGCTTTAGCAATGGTGATCCAGAATGCAGGCTACGTTCCTGTATCAGGCTATTTCTACCAGGAGGTACAGGGTTTAAGCTGGACCTGATGTAGTGTGTTATAAATCTTCGTTTTGCTGAAACAACAACATCTAACTGCAGAAATAATTTGTGGCAGATTTTGTGTATAGACTTAGTGATTGACATAACCACCTGCTTGCAAAGGTGGGGTAGGAAGGCTTTGCAATTTTATGGCATATAGTGCCTTTTCCTCTTAAACAAGTGTTCTTTCTACAGCAAAGTAGTAGAAACAACACTGTACCACAGCAGCATTTTTGTTTAATCTGAACTAGGTGTCATATTACCCCCTCTATTGCGTTCACTTCAATCCATGCATGTTTATTTCTTTGATACATACACAGATCTGAGCACTTGCTATTCCTTGTAGGGCAGGAAAAAGAGGCTGGTATTTTGCTTATATTGCAGTTACTGGTTTTACTTGTTTGCAAATAGAAAGGCATAATTTTTACAGTTGTATCAAGAACTCTGCAGCTTAGAGATGCTTTCCAAATGTAACGAAACAGTTACCAGAGCAAGTGACTTAAAATTTAAACTAAGGTAAGTATAGAATTCTAAATATATTTGACTTTTTGATAAAATGAAGTAAGGCCTATTTGCTGATTCCACAGTTGGTGGAAAAAGAAAACCAATTCCCCTTTATTTCCCTTTGTAAGTAAAGACATGAATGTTGATTCTTTGCCCATGAGATAAACCTTCTTTATGGCAGTAATGGATGCCACTTGCAAACAGGAAAGGAGGTAAGCAGGAAAAAACCCACAAAGCTTACTTATTCAGGAGGAAAACTAAAACAGATATTTTATCTTTGAAAGTTATCTCACTATTGAGTTAATCAGATGTCAAAACTAACTATAGTCCTAGCTCAGCTTCTGTTCAGTTCTTCCTTAGGAATATTGAATTAAAAGTTTGAAATTCATTAAAGCCTATAATGACATGAGCAGAGGGCAGTAATCTTGGAAAGGCACTGGAGAAGTTTCTAGATGACTCTAGATTTAATATTTCTACTTTACATGTCTTCATTTCATATCTCTAGTTATTATCCCTTATTTCCACTTCTACTTTGAGCATTTGTATTGGAGTTAAGTTCTAAAAACTTTCAGAATTTCGAAGAAAGAATAAATATTTCCTGTCTCTTTTTTTCTTTTTCCTAGATGAGCATGTTTTTGTTTCCCTTTCACTCTCCTTCAGTTCTGGTTGTTAACGCATAGGAAGTAGAATACAGTCTTGTGAAAAGTTGAGAACCCTGAAGGTAAAAAGCCTGAAAAGTAGGATGTGGCACTGTGAGTAAAAGGTGTTGAGGCAGCAGTTCAGCTAAGGTTTTGGTGAAGTGTCTCAGAAATGTCAATAAAGCATTGGCAAAAGAGTAAGATGAGCAAGAAACTTGCTAAACAGTAGATATTTAGCTGAGCTGAAAGGGAAAGTTCTTGGAAAGAGGGTATTGGTCCAAAGGCTGATCAAATATAAAGGGCTGAAAATGTTTTTATGACTACCTTGACACAAAAGAGATGTGTTAATGAACATTGCAGGTGATGCAAATTTTGAAGGCGCTGATGGCTTGGAACATGTCTGCAACATTATTTAGTCAGAACACAGGCAAATAAAAGTTTAAAATTAAACTAAATGCAACACTAAAAAGAGCTCTAGCTGTAATCTGGAATTTCATCAGAAACATCAAATGAAGTGAAAGTACCCTTTAATCAGTCAGCATGTACAAGTTCAAGCCACCAATGCAACTGATGTAGTAAAGTGTTCAGGGCACCCTCTATGTTTCTGCACATTGTATTTCAGATGTGGGTGTGCTCCAGGTGTACAAGGTTTGTCTAGCCTACTAATAATAAGGCTGACAAGGATATATGATTCTGGCTTTGCATATAGCAAAAAAGAAAAAAAAAAACAGAGAGAAAGAAGATTCCATTTAAAATTTTATGTCAAATAGAAAAAGACTAATTTCAGGCCAATTTAAATTTTAAATGGAAAATGAGAGAAGGTCCATCCAGCTCACCAGAAACCTGAGTTTTAAGAAAAGCAAAATGTGTGGAATGTGATTGTTATGGTGGATCCCTTATAATGACGTGATTATTTATGGCTTCAAAGCTCTCTGAGCAATGTTTTCTTCATTTGACAGTTTGGCTAAATTTCCAGTAGCATCTTTGGATGCATCTTCATCTCCTCTCAGAAATCCAAACTGACCATTAAACTCAGTATCCAGAAAAGATTATCAAAACTCTTTCATCTGCACATTGTGTTGTTAACTTTCCGGAGATACATAGTCTTGCAAATGCAGTTCTCCATATCTTGAGATATCAGTTTTACCTTTTGAATCTTCTATTTGCACATCTGTGCGGAGAAAAGAGGGTTTTCCTGAGTTCTAGACCTCAATGTGCTTTTCATGAATGTTTAGGCAAACTAACTGCAAGTGTGACGTGGTTGAGGAGGAGAGTGCACGAGCACAGTGGAAGGGATGAGGTGTCACTGCTTTACTGCTTTACCAATAGATACCCATGAGCTGCCTGGAGCTCTTGCTGGCAGGCACCCAAGAATGGCATGCTGTGGTTGTACACCATGGTTTCCAGACTCGAGGGAAGAAGACACTCTCCTGAGATTTCACATTTTTTCCATTGGTTTAGTTCTAGCTGATTTGCAAGTGGCAATGCCAAACAGCCAGGGCTGCTCTTGATTCTCCGTGGTGAGCAGGGAGACAGTAGGTTGCACAAGGTGCCTTCAGCTCAGTAAAACCTTCATGCCACATAACTGCTGGGCATCCCCTTAGAGAAATATGCTTGGAAAGATGATATATCAACTTTATCCCCCCCCCCTCTCCCCAATTGTCAGCCACCTCTGAAGCATTTTTTATGTGTGAGTCATCCTTTAGGCACCTGGTGGAGATAAACTTCCCAACTGTCAGAAAGTCAGAAAAACTGCTGGACCTTTTAGTACGAAAGATCATCCTCTTAAGGATACTTAATGGCTGGGTAGCAGTCTCCTGTGTGAATGTATCCAAGGAATTATAGCTTAAAGTTGTACTAATCACTCCTAATAGAGATGGACTCTTACCCCTGCTGTGTCCCTCACTGCTCCCAGATGAGAACTATCCCAACAATTTGGGATTAGCAAAAACAAACACTTGGTATACTATTATCTTCATAACTTTATTAACATCTTTGATTATAGAACAGATGGATGAATGTTAATCATTCTATAATGGCAGATTAAATAGCTTACACTATATCAATCATATTTAAGTCTTTGCTTAACAAAACAATAATTTAAGTTGGGTCATGGGTAGAGTTTGAATGCCAGGCCCTCAGATTAGCTGCTGACTTCCTCCATTAAAAGAGTAAACCCATTAGCTGCTTGCAGTTGTACACTTATGTCTGTGTACACTGGCCATTAAAATATGTGACTCATGCTGGGCTGGTGGATTACACATTGAATTTTGAGATTAAGAATTCCTAGGTTCCTTTTGTGCCTCTCAGAAGGAGTTTTTCCCCCTGAAAAGAGTAGGCAATGAGAAATGGGTCAGCGAGTGATACTGTTGTTATATTTTTACATAAAACTGGTATAAACGTTCAAGTATCAAAAGACTTCATAAAAATGTCTGGTTTGGTTACCATTGGTTCAGAGATACTTAAGAGCCAAATGAGCATATTTGGTGTATGGACTTTGAGATCCAGACAAAAAGAGGATTATTGAATTCCTATCCTGTCATTATGAGCAGACTATAACTATGAGACTACAGTAAAAACTGCAGGGATTGCTTGCAGTATACTTTTTATCATCTATTGCAGGTTAACTGGTTCACTGTAAACAAAAGTTCTTAGAGGATTTCTTTCCCTCTTCTGCTGTTTTTTGCTGTGCTACTTAAACCTTAAATAACCTTAGACACTCTTCACGACCTCCCTCAGAGTCAGCACTGGCTTGCACTGACTCAGAATCCTGAGTGCAGCTTATTAAAGCCCTTTATCTGCTGCTATAGCAGAAACAGTACATCAAACTTTACTGAAGGTGACAAATCACACCACTGACTGGAGATAAGTTGTGTAATTCTCTGAACATTGAATGAAAGAATCAGTGGAGAGAGGCTTAACAAATCTAATGTGAATAAGAGGTCTTCAATCTTAACTGTAAATTTGAATGCAGTGTGATTACAATGCCAGTCTTAAGCAAGCTTGGGTTTCATGGCTGTGTGCAGAGAACTGACTTGCTCATTTTGGTAAATAAACAATGTGTGATTGTTGCTTGACATTGTTAACACAGAGCTGCACTACCAAAGCTGAAGGCAAAGAGTGGTAAATTAAAGATCAGCCACTAATACAGAGTTTGAGATTATCACCTCTGAAAGCTAAAAGCTCAAGAACACACTTGGTGAGAACAGAAACTAATTCCTCATAAAAAGCTCACTTCCTGTGGCATCACTGGGCTTCCTTGGGGGGGTCTAAAAGCAGGTCGAACTCTAGTTAACTTGGGAAAGCTCGCAGTAAAACATACAATTGCATAGGAGCTCCATAGCTGTATATTAAGCCCTATAATTCTGCAAACTTTGCAAGTTTGCCCATCAGTCTTCCTCAAAACTTTACATACATACTTAAGATTAAAATTTTATTTGGAGATGTCATTTCACTTTACTGTGAATCAGTGCATCAGCTCTTCTATAAGTGCACTCAGTTACTCCCTGAAGAGAGAGAAACATAGGAGTGGTATATGTATTTCCTGCTCGTTACACTGTAAAAACCCATGGAGAACTGATACATTGATTAGCACAAGTCAGAAGTGCATCTTTGCCTTGATCAATACATTTGTGTGTTGCGGACTGGCTAATGGCAAGCGTCAGCGTGCCCACCTGTTTGGAATAATTGCAGGATACAAGCATTAGCCTATTGAAAGAATGCATTTATTGGGCACAAAGAAAAATTTATGATCTTCAACTATACAGCCTGTGCAATAACAGAGACTGCCAAGTAGAGAAAAGATAGTTCAGCTATATTAAAATAGCAGGTAAATCTGGAGTCTGGGGTTTGCTCCAGGTATTTAAAGACCTGAGCAGAGCATAATGAAGGAACAGATGTACCACTTCAAGCCAGTCTGGTACATGAGTAGCCTCAGAGGAGCATTGGAACACAAAACGAGAAAAGATACAACTCTGATCAAAAAATATATATCCAAAGGCTCAGAAAATACAGATGCCTGCTCACAGAGCCCCTCTGTATGGATCCTTCAAATTTGGATATAGATATGCTGTAACTGTAATTCATGTCACACACTCAGGAGAGAGTACTTTTTAATGCTCTTGTAAATTATTTTATTTCTTAAAATAGATTTTCCAGGTGAACTGAAACACTCTGTGGTGCTTTTAAGTCCTCTGATACTTTTGACTGGCCAGGTTTTCATTTGAAGCTCACAAAATGGAGGAGCTCTCTTTTTTTTTTTTTTTTTTTGGTTAATCCTGTAAACCAGGAGATGCAAAGTTCTCACTAGAGATTAAGTTAGGTGGCCTTGTTGGAATGCAGGAATTAAATATTTCCCAGGAAAGCACTGAACCACAACAGTAAGGTTTTCTAAGATGAGCTGCTTTCAGTATTTTCTGCTGCTACTCCATACAGCACATTACACAGCAGGAGGTAACTATTGTCTGGTGGTTCCACATCTCCCTTGGCATTCTAATTTCGGATACTCCAAAGCACAAAGAGGCATGACTTTCCAAGCAGAACAGAGGAGACTCACAGCAGCTGAGCTGCCTGGAGCCCTGGACCAGCCCAGCCCACTTGCCTTACTTGGAGGGTACAGGAGATGAGAGAACACATCCTGATGTACAAAGATGGAAAGCGAGGAACTTCCAACAAGAGGCAGCATATGTTGGACCGAGCCACCTAGATATTTCATACGGTTCTAGGGATGAGGCCTGAAACTCCATAGCCACCAAAGCTGAATCATTATGCCCAGGGAAGCATTAATTGCAGGGAACAGTCACCTGAGGAAAGCACATGGTCAAGTGCTGGTACCCTAAGTGAGTGTCCTGACTTCCCTCGAAAGAGCCTGATACAGAAATGAAGAGTTATTTGATCTGAAACGAACTAAATTTGCATTGCAAGATGATGTCTTTCCATGTTGGAGCAGATAAACAAATATATTTTCCCAGTTTGCTTAATACAAAGTGGTTCCAGTCCTCTGTCTCAGAGGCCATAGCCCTGTGGCCTTCTTCTGTCCCAGTCAGCTAGACCACCTTATCAGGTCAGAGCAGGAGGACTGGGGCTTGCACATCAATCTGGTTTTCGTGTGATTAGGACTCAGGACCTGTACCAAGTGGCAAACATGGCTGTTTGAGATTGTTCTCTGAAACCAGATGCATTGAGATTTCATACAATCCACAAAGGTACGGGAAAGTAAGATGGATTTTAAACAGTAGTTAAAGGGGAACACTGAATTAACAAAGCAGCAAAGTGACTACCTTATCCTGTAGTTTTGTTGTTTACATGAGAAATCCTCTAAATACTAGTGTTAATTTAGCTCTGTTTTCACTAACTCTAGATTGATGCATTCATTCTTCAGCAAAAGCCATCCCCTGAGTGCTGTGGCAAGTGTCCATGCTAATTGGAAAGAACCCTTTGAGACTTGTCTCTCGGTTTGGAGAGCTCCAGGTTTTCAGGCAGGCTTTAACAAAGTGTAAAAATGTTTCAGGAAGGTGACAATAAGTAGCACAAAGAAACTACGTTCTAGATTGGTTGCTGAGTTAATGACCCTATGATACGTGCTGAAAGGATTTCTTGTGCATCTAGGAGGAGCATAAGGTAAGACACCGGTGATGTGGGCTGCGGGAGAGCATTTCAGATCCACTGATTTGTTTGTGGGCTTTCTCTGGTGAAATATTCTGCTTTTGTCTTCTGGCTGTCCACAGTAGCACATCTAATACAGAAACTCTGATTTAGTATGCAATTGTTCGTGTGAAGTTCAATGCTTTTGGTTGGATGCTCTGCTTTGCAGCAATGAATACAGTTTCAGGTGGGAACTATGCTGACCAGGTGGATGTAGAATCTGTCATGTGTCTTCTGTATCTCAGCAGTTGTCACAAACTTGCTAAAACCCCATTTATTGGTGTCCCTGAGTGATGCCTGCCCAGGGAGAAGGCAGACCAGGGACACAACTCTGCAACCTGAAGGGAGAAAGGGAACTTGCAGCCTCTCAAAAATGCACAGGAAGGTGTTTTCTGCTGGATGTGCACTGAATATACAAAAGCCTATTGCACACAGTGTAACTCCTGTAGGAGTGTACGCTCCTCCTGTTTAGAGAGTTTGTCTGCAGTACTCAGCTGCTCATATATGTCTGGACTTACTATATGAAATTGGAAGTTCACATTGCACTGTAAATGTGACCCTTTTTCAGCCTGTAACATGTAATAGAGCCATTATACTACATTTCATTACATTTTCTTGCATACCTTTTACAAACCCTCAGATTTTACTGGATGAATGATCCCAAGCAGCAAGACAACTTTTCAGCATGGCTTTTAACTCTCTTCACCAAGTGAGTCCATGCCAGTCTGCTTGGTGTTAACCTCCTGAACTAGGTAAGGAAACATTGCCATAGGGATTTTATAGAGTTATAACTTCTTACTGATAATTTATTCATATTCAAATCCCTTATAGGGCATGTCCTATGTAACAGAATTATATTACCTTACCAGATTTTAACACAAAACTCCAATCCCACTGGATGGATGTTTCCAAGATAAGTGCTTAATGAGGGAATTCTTGCCATTTTTTCAAGGATTTTTCAGAGTTACAGCTTGGTGTTGTTATCATACTCACTTTGAAAATTGCCTTTATACTGCATAGGCAGATAGGCAAGCTAAAAAAGGGAGATTAAATCTCAATTAATTTTGGATGCTTTTAAAATATGCTGTTTTGGAAAAGCAAGTCTTTGGAAGTATTGAGACTGTGTTTAAAGAATTCCTTGAGCATCAGTTGTTTAAGCTGCATGAAAACTCTGAAACACAAGTTCACAAGCTTTATTTTCATCAGTTTATACATGAAGAATACAAAGAAAATAAAATTACTTACTGAGAGGAGTACATAGCAAAAAAAACCCCAAACCAACCTCAGTTTTAAACTTGGGGCTTCCTGTTCTTGGCACATCCTACCCTTCTTTTTACAGGTCTTTTGACTCCAAATGCATGTATGTTTAATATGTTTGAAATATGCATGGTTTCCAGACTGGGGTGGAGGGAAAACAAAAGAGAAA
The DNA here is from genome assembly GCA_013397175.1 of Platysteira castanea. NCBI lineage: Eukaryota > Metazoa > Chordata > Aves > Passeriformes > Platysteira > Platysteira castanea. The sequence continues at coordinate 1,702,123 of VYXC01002442.1, forward strand.
TTATGATCAGCAGTTAGTGCTTTCTTGTGGAAAATTTCTTCAATCAGTTGTTCAACACTTGCAGTGTTGCTGAGATAACCACCAAAGTGAGACGGAATATGCCATAGGCAACTGTCTCAACTATGAGCCCATTCTCCCCAACACATGTTTAGAAAATCGTATTCAGACTTTGCAGTGAATGAGAGATCCTCTGAATGTTTTCTACCATGCAGTTCTGCAGAGATGTCTTAGAGTACAAATATATACATAAGTACGAGTTTAAATTTCTTTTTTCATTTTAAGATGAATTCAAGCAATGTTTCATAGCTTTTCTCTGCAATGCTATTCTCCAAAATATTCTGGGTGGAAGCTGGAGAAAAATAGAAGTAGATGATGAATGTGACTTGTTAATAAGGTCTTAATAGTTAAGACCTTTTTTTGAAAACCTTCATCCCCATTCCTGTCTCATCTCCTGACTTTCTTTCCACCCTACATTCCTTGATGCCTGGAACACTTGGCTCTTTCCACTATTTACAGCCAAGGTTAACAAGCAATCCTGTCTGACAAGTGGTGATTAAAGGATCCCACCTTACATTCTAGCACACAGGCGAGCGAATTTGAGGGAACCAGTCACCCAAAAAACCACCAGCCTGTAGAGAAGCTGGGTCAGACACTGGTGAGGAGCCAGACACCCAGAGGAGCCACAAGAGAGTGGTGATGCCAGAACCAATAAATACAGATCCTTTTTAGTCCAATCACGTGACCTTGTTAGAAGACGTGGTTCTGTCCTCAGGACAACTGTGTGACAAGAGAATGATGACATCCATTGGGAAAACTTATTTTTCAGGCCAAGATCCCTTTCAGGTCTGTATCCTATTTTATTTTTGTTTTACCCAAACAAAGGCATTTTCAGTCTAACTAATGAAGTCCAAAGTAAACCGTTCAGCAAATAGATGATAGTGAGTGTTCTCCAGGATAACCTTGGTCAGGGATGCAAGTTACCAGTGCTGCTCATCTGGATGGGTTTTCAGGTGGGTGCTAGCTTTTGCTGGACATTTGCTTCACTGCCATACTCCAGACTTACACTTCATGCAGTGGTACAGCTCTCAGTTGCATTTCTGTTTCCATTTCTCCTCAGCATGAGGGAAATAACTCGAATCCTGGCTTGCAATCTGTCTCACTAATGCTTGTGCTGGTGCTCACAGCCCTAAGGGCTTGTAGGCAATCTAATTACATTCATTTCATAATTTCAACTGATGGTATTTTGTAAACATTTTTAATGTATCATCATTAATATGCTAAGGAAAAAAATCTATTTCTGCCAAGAAAGAGGAAATAAATCTTCACTATCTCTTTAGTCCACTAGTTTATGTTTAGAATAGAACACCTTTTCTGAAAAGCTGTTGGAGACATATGCTCCCATTATTATCTCACAGTGATTTATCACTAACTCTAAAATAAACGTTATATCCAACTTACGTGCTTGCTATTGCCCTTGCTATGCCATTTCAGAATATCTTAAAGGCGCAGCATATGAACACTGATGTGGGTTTGTTGCGTTTGGGGGTGGTTTTGCCTGCACTCTGTTTTAGTATTGTTGCCACATGTATTTTTTCAAATTGTATTAAGCAAAAGGGAGAGAAACAAAAACAGAATTGCCAGCTGAAATCCTGTCTAGAGAAGGCAAACTCACACACAGAAACCAGTGCTGAAATTTTTTTATTGGAAGAATGCTGAGTTGAAAAACTTTCATGTGCTAGAGGAAAGGGAAAACTTGCTAAAATATAAGGTATGCTATACCCTAAAGGCTGAGAGGATCTTTTCACCTACATATTTGGGGCTGAGTGAGTCCATGCAAGCCTCAATAGCTTGAAACAGACATAGACCATGGTTTAAGATGTAATTCTGATGTCAGCTGCCCAGAATACCTCTGTTTGTAAAATCAGCCATCTGTTTTCCACTTCCAGCCACTTTTGCAAGTAACAAATAGCCCTGTTTCCAGTAGAGTTGAGAAGAAGGTGACTTCTTGTAGCTGAAAGATCATGGTGACCTAAGGCATAAGAAAAGTGGAACCCGTGGTTCTCTGCCTTAGCATGTTGCCTGCCTCTCAGCTAGCAAATCACAGGCTGAACCCATTTCAGAGGAACAACTCCAATAAATTATGGATATTTACTTATATTTGAGATAAGAGTCCAGTGGTCCACTCAGTATAAGGGATCTTACTATGCCAGAGCTGGACAAACCAAGAACAATGAACAGTTCCAAAACAACTTACCTTGAATTGAGATTCAGGAAGAGTGCGTAACAAAGAAGAGGGTGAGGTTGGGGGAAGTTATGCTTGTGTAGCTACATTTTAAAAGAAAAAGATGATTGAAAGCCACTGGAGTAGTTCCTGGTGGCTAGTCTTTTTTATTTTGGTTTTAAATGTTTGGTCTGCGTTGCAAATCTAGTTCTCACACTCTGTACAGAATTAGACATCAGTTAAGGAGTTTGGTCACAGGATGCATCATTGCCTCAACTTGAAAAATGAGGCAAAAGAAGGAGGAAGGTCACTACTCATCCCTTTGTTACTGTACCATTTTCTCCTTTGTTTTTTGATCACTGTTAATAGCTATGTGAAGGAAGCTCACCAAGCTGAAGCATCTCTTCTTTTTCACTGAAAACTTCACCCAGTGTGAGTAATTCTTCCCTTAAGCCTCTTTTTTAAATGTCTCGGGCAGTGGATTAAGCCTGAACATTTAGGATATTTGTCTCTCTTTTGGAAAGTCTGGTTTAGACTCATAAAGGTCTTTGACTGCAGGAAACATACTGACCTGTGCTGTTCTTTGCTTACAGTTTTTTCTGAGGTTGTGCAGTGACAAAGCTGCTCTGCAGAAATTCTGGGACGGTTATTTGAAAAAATAATAAATACTTGCCATTTAGTATAAAACTCTAAGTGCAGTGGAGACTACTGCTTTAGGATTATTAGAATGGCACTTCATGGTTTTAAAGCATCGAGAAGAACTGCCTTTTTAAAATGTTTAAACTGATGTATGCAAATTCAAAACCTGAAGGATTGCCTATCGGTATTTATGAGATATAGTGTAAATAATGCTGTGAGGTCCTAGAGCAATGCTGTGTCTTACCCTGTGAAGGCAAGTCCTGCGTTGCATATTTTTTTACTCAAATATTTCCTATTTTTCAACATCATCTCTCTAGTTATTTTATCTGGTAGGTCTTTAGTATAAAATATAGGCACGCAGCACAGAATATCACAGTAAGTTTTTCTGGCAAAAATACATGTAGCCTGCTAGAAGACAGGAGCTGAGGTTAAAAATGGTTAGTATGTGGCAGTGTAAGGTGGGGGATTTGGGAGTTTAAGACACTCTAATTATTCACTAGACTGGTATGCTGCTGTCATCTTCACCAATTCAGAATAACACTTGGAAAAAACAAGTGACCCTCACTACCATACATAATGTGGCAACTTAATTGGCAAGAAGAGGGTGAAAAGTAGGCTAGGAAACCCTTTGAGACTGATGGAGCATATTTCAGTGGCTTCATCAAGATAATGTCCCCCAGGTGATTGAAAACAGCAAATGTTTCATCAGGAAAAAAATATAAAGGTGCTTCAACTGCAGAACCCCAAACATATTATTACAAACCCCCCCCCCCCCCCTTTTTTTTTTTAGAGGACTTTCATATCCTACATATCTAGGGAAAACTAGAAGAAAATTATTAATTTTAATACCGATAAATTATGGTGCTAGTGTACCTAAGTATACCTTGCATTTGCAGTGAGGTTTCACTTAGACAGGCTCTGTGACCACGAAGTTCAGGGTACTTCAGTGTTATTTCTGTTCTGGACACATGTGCTAAAGGGCATGCTATGTGGTAACCTGCACAAAAATGAAAGCAAATATGTATTACAACTGGAAACCTATCGAGAGCCATCAGGCTCACAAAAGCTCACATTTCTTCAATATCCAGTTTACAGGCAGATCCTATAAAGAATCTTTTAAGTCTAAATAATGTAGACCTCAAATTCAATCATAAATCGAATGAAGATTTTCGTTGTTGTTGTCGTTATGACTTTCTAGATAGCACAATACAACTACAAAGAAAGGAACTTCTGGAGTTTCCTGGACAAGCACATTGATTGTGTTAATCTCAGATTTAAATAAATAGTTAGAACTTTAAATATCTATTTTAAACAAAATTAATGGTCCCATTATTAGAAGAGGTATGTGTCCCCACATCAATATAAAGTTAATCATACATATTTTTAAGTAATATTTTCTATCAAAAATATGCCATTATGTGATTTGACTTCTTTAACATTACTAGCATGTACCATGGCAACTTCAATAAGCAACAGATTTGACCCAACACAACACATTGGAAAATGGAAAACCTTCTCCTATCATTACCTGTGCACACAGTGTAGGTTGTTGCCACCGACGGTCCCATGTTCATATGAGCAGACTCAATGCTCTAGAAAGCCTAGATTAACTTGAGTACAGCTTTAAATCACTTAATCATATTTGAAATGGAAATGTGTTAGCTAGTTGTTGATTGCCAGTTAAAATAATTCCTAATCAGCAGCAACTAAAAATATTTGAGGATAATAGTGTTAATCCCAGTTTTTTGGACTATGTGTTTGCATCCCAAGATCACACATCCACATATATGCTCTCTGCCGAGGGAGTGAGTCAAGTAGCTGGATGTATTTTTTTGGAGTATTTTTTTTAAATATTTTTCTGGCTTAAGACACACTTACAGATGCTCTGCGCATGGATATTGTTTATGCTACTGGAAAAAGAAAAAATTAATTTCACAACCAAACAAAATATAAAATGGGAATTTTGTCTGATACTGAAGTACAGATATTTATGACCACCACACTCAGTGCTGAGATACAATCAGTGATATAATATTTATATTTTACTGGTTCTCTAATGCCTACAGCTTTAATCTAAAAGTAAACAGTGTCATTATAATGGGCCATACATGATCAGAGATGTCTCTTTCCAGCCTTATTTATTCTAACAATTTTCAAGGCTGATAAAATTTTCATTCCTGAATCCAGTAAGTAAATAAAAAGTACAAGGGGATGTTTCAATTACACAGATCTGTCAACCTATACAAAGAACAAAACATTTCTTAAACTGACTGCTGTGTGGTGTGTTAGTTAGTCATCACCAGAGAATGAAGGGCTCCATTAGCAGGCAGGTGCATGTGAAATGATGTTAAAGGAATATATATGCATGAAGCCTCAAATCTAACTATCTTATTTGCAATCTGTTACTGAGCTAGAATTTAGTTAAACATCTTGAAGATGTACAAAATCTCTCGTAGAGGAGACACTGGCCCTTAAGTAATTGGCTGCAGTGCTACTCATTAGAATAGCCTCTCATCTGAGGTGCCGAATGTGCCCCGTGTTGAGCTGTTCAATAATCAGCAACCAATCGTTCCTCTTCTCACATCACTCAGCATGACAAATCAGTGATGTTAACCGCACGGGTTAAGGCAAATGCCAGTCATTGTTTACATCTCAGGTTAGCCAGTTCTCTTTCAATCAATACAATGTCTCTAAAAATACAATACAAATAGACTAGTGGTGTAGGCTTCATAAAAATCACATGACTTCCCAACATTTCAAAAACAGAACAATAAATTGCAGAAGTGCAGTACAAATGGTGACATGAAACTGGCTCTATTTAACTTGAAGAATATAGGAACTGCACTCCTGAAAGGAACTGGTCACTGCATTTGCCAATACCCAGGTTGTAGGAGATACCAAAACCTAGATTTTCAGAGTAACACAGTTTTAAAAGCCCATGTGGAGGAAACCCCTTAGCTTTTCTCACACAGAGAGTGAGCTTGTCAGTAGTACATTTCACCTAGACAGTGCCCAAGCCCTTCTCCAGAGCAATTGGAGTTAAAAGATGAGAAGCCTGGGTCGTCCTTTCTTGTGTGTGTTACTTCCCCTTGGTTGGCAGTGGATTGCAAACGCTGTTGCACATCTTGTATTTGGCTTAGTTAAGTTCCTCTCAAGCTCACAGCCTTCCCTGGTCTTTACCTAGCTGAATAATTTAGTGCACTTTATCTGTGTAATCTGTGCCTTTTATCACCTCAGTGTTCACCTGTGGTCAAAGATCACTGATAAATGAGGAAAGCAATAGAATTTGTAATTCAAACAGTACTATGTGCTGCCTTACTGTGCCAGCATTAGCCATGAGGGTGTCTGTTCGCTCTTATCTGCAGCATATTGCTGATCATCCCTCGGTTCTGGCATAGAACAGTGCTGTGCTTTCCACTTTTTCGCTTCCTGACTTCAGCAACAGCATCTTGTAGAAATGTAGCAATGTATCAGTGACTGAAATATTTACTTGACAACAAGTAAATCTCATATTCTTCTTATCTCATCACTAGTTTTGTAAGCAATAGTGATGGAAATCCACAAAATACTGTGACTATAAAATGCAGATAATATGCTTGTGTATGCATACCAAATCCTGCTGATTCTGTCAGTTTGGAAAGGGCTGCAGGCTAAGTTGAGCAGGGTGATGTGCTCTGAAGTTAACCGAAAGGACATGAATCATAATTCTAAAGAGAGAGGCTGAAGAGAAAGACAAGGAAAAGTAGCCAGTAATATTAGAAATTTCTTGAGCTCTCTGTTCCTAACAATGTGTTAGCTCTGAGAAAGAGGTATTTCCCTTGTTCTGCACATGATGTTTGTGATCTGCTGGATCTTGTCCCTGCAGCCAAGGACACAGTAACATTTCAGCTCATCTACTTCAACCCCCAGCTTTCCACTTTTAGCCAGAATCCTGCAGCTGGTTACCTTCTGAAATGACATCATTTTTTCTCCAGCTTTGCTTTCACTGATAACAGTAACACAAGAGCAACAGAGGGCTCCTCGAGTAGTGCCTATCATGGGGTCTGGCTGCAGGCTGAGCAGTAACACAGCACTAGTTACCTGGTGGCGGTCTCTCGACGTGGCTCTTTGTCTCTCTGTTTTCTCCCTCCCTTCTCTTATTCCCCCCATTATGTATAAACACAGTCACTTGATTTCAAAAGTTTTTTATAACATTGGTTTTTGTCTGAATTTTGACTATATTTCCTGTTTCATTTCTGGTGCACAAAGGTTTTGTTACGCTGCTTTCGATTACTCTTTTTACATAAAGGGCGTAAAAATCTATATGCCACATTTACGTATGTATTTCTGTAGGACAGACACTAGAGAAAATAAAAGGCAGAATGTGGATGTTCAAAAAATTCAGTAAATACCCATAGAGGCTGTTATTAAAAGTACATTCACCCAGAATCACAATGGTCTCCCTGGGCATAACTGGGCTCCCTTGTGCAGTAAACAAAGCACCACTCTGGGAAAATGCAGTGTGGAGGGAATTTTTTTGCTTATGATGGGAAAAACATAAGAAATACATTCTGAGATGGTCAGGATAGCTATTACTGTGCTGTGGCAAGCTTGGGCCTTTAAATGTCTAGCCATTTTTCTTTTTTTAATGGCTCATTTTATATACGGTTCATCATTGTACCACTGACCTTTTCTCTTCTGACTTGTGCTGATGACATCATGGAAATGACAAGATTACCAGGAGCAATGGAAATAGGTGCTTATCATTGTACAAATTAGCAAAGAGCTGGCAGCAACAGGAACATGATAGGCTGCTACGTCTGCTCTGGTGCTGATGAGAAAGCCACATCCCAACCATTTAAAACTGGTGGTTGGAATTCAGTTGGGGACAAAAGCTCCTGTTTGTCCAGGAGCTTCTTTCAGTGTGGGAGCATCCAGATGAAAATGTCTGATTATCATCTATTACAACATGGAGTTAGGCTATTTTTCAGCTTCAGTAGATAAATAGCACAATTGCTTATCAATATGTCCTATTTTAAATGTGGAGCTTAAGCATATTTCTGGGCAGGATTTCAGTAATTAATTCCACATAAGAACCTCCCCACTCATGTTAATTCCCTTATTCAGTTTTACAGTGACAGTAAGCACTGATATGCTTTAACTGTATTTCATGGTGGTTTTAAAGTTCTCGTAAGAATATTGGGTTCTTGTGCTATCATTTGAAATGCATTGATATTCCCAATGTGTTAGTCTTGACTCAGTACAGTAATATTATTAGGCTTCTAGCAAAGCTTTATTACTAGATTCATACTCATGGTAAAAGTTAGGAATGGTCTTAGTACCATATTGAACTGGGGCCTTGGAAATTTAACAGATAATTTACTAGGATAGTGCTGCAGAGTGAATAAAACAGTTAAATGGATGTCAGCTAGGTAAGAGAGGAGGAAGATCACCCAGAACCAAATAGCTGTGTAATCACACCCTGCCTATGATGGGAATGACAAGAGTATTTTGAGTTGTGTTACCTAGGTGATCTGCTGTTCTAACAGACCTCTGGCTTCTGTCCCTGTCACCACCATCCCCCCCCCCAAACCAAACAGAAGACAAGAAAAACAAAACTGGATGCTGTTTTCTGTTTAGAAATTTGTTTCCTGTGCATTATCAGAAGTTTCAGATAACTATGGAATAGATGAGGTGAGGATTAGACTGCAGTAGGTCATTCCAAGGCCACTCAGATGCAGCAGGTATTGACAGTGTTGTGATGCCTACAGGTATAAAAGGAGATTCCAGTTTTCTTAATAGCATTGCAATGCTTTTTGTGGTGGTCTCAGCACCTGCTGAGAATGTTTGCTTTTTATCATTCACAAACAGGTAAATGTTTCTGTAAGAAAAGGCTTTTCCGTTATGCTCAAGAGTGTAATAGTTTTTACTACCTCAAGACCCACACTAAGGGAGGAAGTGAAACCACAATCAAATACACAGGGAAAAAACTATTTTCCTGGGAAGGTCACAATGAAGTAGTAAGGAATGTCCTTCAGTGGTCTTTGTGATTTTAAGGGAAATAATTTTGTAGTATCTTCTGCCTTTGCTTTGACAGAATTTCCATTAGCATTCTTTTGTCCTGTGTTCCCACACCTCCTGTGGATCCTGCATGTGGTGTTAGTGAGACTGAATGAGCTGTACTGGGTAGCCCAGTGCTCTACGACTTCGTCAACAGAAAAAGATGGCAGCACAGCCTCTGTTTGCCTGATTGCAGGCATTCTGGTACTTTATTTGTATGTGCATAGCTGGAGGCTATACTCGATCTCTTTGCTCCTGTGGTTTGGTAATTCCAGTAGCAGGTAGCTTTGGCAGCATTTCATATCCATATTTGTATCCGTGACTGTCTCTCAGTGATGTGGATGTGCTCATTTCTATCCATGATTCTTTTATCCCAGTTGCATAACTGGAGCTCACTAATGTCCAGCATGACTCAAACTACAGATTGGATGATGGCCTTCATACCACTGTGCCATGTCATGGTTTTCCTACTGCTTTTAGATCTCCCTGCAAATAGCAAAAGAAACCTATGGCTCCCTGCCTGGGTTGTCACCTCTCTGGGAAGTGGCTCTGTGCAGCTACTCAAATTAATTAGCATACACAGGAAAGGAGAGAGCAAGGGATTTGGGGAGAGATACCAGCTTTAATGTAGGCAGGCTTATCTTTCTCTGCAGTCAGTGAAAAGGGACAGGTCTCCCCCATATACAGTCACGATTTTTCAAAATATTAAATGACTGTGCCAGCCATCAAAATTCCCCTTGAGTTTTCAAATGTTTTTTAGCAGACAGCTAAAAATTGTCTAGCTATGACTATGTAAACAACAGTGAATATCAGCAGTCTCAGTCCAAACAAGGAATTACCAAATATCATCAGATTACTATAGTTAAATGCCAGATAGTCCTCAAATTCACCAATATATGAAAGTCAGTAACTTTCAGAAAACATGTCCAAATCCCTGGCCCACTCACAACTTTCTGAACTCAGTCAAATATGCTGTTGATTAAAGTGCTTAGAATAGCACATGTGTAAAGTTTAATGCAGAGCCTTTCAGTCTTTCATTCTATATGTTACAGGAGATGCTTCCGTTTGGGCTCTTCATTTGTCTCACAAAAGTGTGGGCGTGAGTCTCTTCCCATCATACTCCATACAAGCAGTCTCGACACACTTGCTTCCCAGGATAGCATTAGGCTTTTGGAGATCCCTCAGTGTATTTATTTCTTATAAAGATCCTATTGCATTGTCAGCACTTAGCACCAGCTAATAATTCTGGAGCCAGACACTCCCACCACAGGCCACAAGTCACTTCTATTGATTTCAAACACAATGCTGCTTTTATCTCCATTCCATTCAGGAAAGAGTGTGGTTGGGCCCCCCTCACTATGTACATCATGAGAGTATCAAATGAAACACACTGGAGGAACTCATAGATAGAGGCAATGCTACTTTACCTTAATTTCTAGAATGGGGCACATAAAAAGAAGGATTTTTCTTTTTTCTTTGAAAGTGAGATATTAATTCCAATAAAATTATGGGAGTATTGTTGCTGCCTTAAATTTGAATGGGATATGATAAATTCCTCTTCAACTTTTAAATCTTTTGAGCAGCTGGTTCATAGTTAACTAGCCTTCATTACTGGCAAGAAACAAAATGTTACGTCTTAACCCTAAACTAACAGTATAGAAAACAAACTATTTCAGTGAAGATTGTCTCTAAGAAGTCTAGTTTGATCAGGTTCCTTCACCATAATCAGAAGAAAGAGAAAAATGTACATGGAGCGACCACAGGTAGCACACTACCACGAGTGAGTGGGGAGAGCACATTTTAGAACTTTGCATGTGTCTTGCTTTGGAAGTAATCTGAATGATAAATGGTGGGGAAGAGGGATTAGAAAGGAATCTTTATCTATACACATGACCAAAAAAACAAAAAAAGCGCTGTTATTAGGGCACCAGTAGAATCTGAAGTTACAGACAGACATTAGACATGGCTGCTCATAGCAGGACCCAGGTGCCAAACTACAAAAGATACATAATGGTTCCCATAGCAGCATCTGGCTTTTTGGCAGAGTCTACACACTTGGGCATTGATGACTCTGGATTTGCTTTGTAGTCTTTCAGACAGTTGAATTGCAGTGGCCCTGGGCAAAACTGCAGAACCTTTTCCTCCATAGCACACCATTTCACATAGCATTTCACAAAAGAATTACCACTGAAAATGAACATAGTCTGTGCAATTAGTCTGATAATTAAGACTTAAGTACTGGACAGAGATTAAGGTGCTTGTAATCTGCAATAAAGTTCCTAGAGTTGTAAGGATTTTCAAAATGTTAGCTTGTGCTTTATGGCACCTTCCATTTATTGTGTACCCATGATAGCAGCAAACACATTTTCCCAGTGGATATGAGCATGTATAACTGCAACACCTGTTACTACATAAGCCTGGTATTTCTCACAATATGATTACTCTGTCAACGACTGCCATAAAAGGTGGCATCTGTATTCATCAAAAAGAGTTATCAATAAATGTAAAGCCATACCACAATTAGAGATCTCCAAGGAAGAACAAATCCAACCAAAAAAATGTCAACGACAGTATTTAATTACTAAGATTGTTAATCAATAAAATGCCTTCATAACTTTTAATTAAATTTTTATTTTAACTGGATGTTTAGAAAATCTGATTCTTTGTTTTTGTTTCATTTAACAGTTGCACTACTAAAGTACTGGTGGCATCTGTGAACAACCTTCCTCGAGGGGACACTTCATGTCTGTAACTGCATTTTGTCACCTACAGAGGATGTTAAGAATCTTGTTAAAAATAAAGGAAATAGTTAGGAGACATCTCACTGTAGCCATTATTATAGTGCAAATTACCAGGTAGAGTAATCCAGAAGCTGTCACGAAAGGTTAGTAAGAAACAGTGTCAGGAAATCAACCATTCAGCAATTCATCATGGCCTAACACTAGCTCTAAACTGAAAGCTTTTAAAAGGCATTGTTTTATGAAGTAAGGGACATTTTTTTTTTTTCCTACAGCACTGAATAAAGATAACTAGGAGAGTGGTTCTCTTATGAAAAATATAGAGATGTAATGATGAAAAATGTCAATTACTTTATTGCATGAATCTGCAGGCAAGGTAAAAGCCAGAGAGGGGTTGCTACAATTGAAGCAGGCCGTTGCAATATAATACCTCACCTTTATTTTAATTTTAATTTTAATTTTAATTTTAATTTTGGAATATACTGTCTGATTTTTGCAATCCTTATTCAGACAACAAATGACAGGCTTTCTAGATTACCAGTCCAGTCCCTAGAGGCTCTGTAAGATGTCATGGAAATATAAAATTTGCCTTTCAGGAAGTTTTTAAAAGTGCAGTCTTGATACTGGTTGTAACACAGATTGCCATTGTTCTGTTAGGGGATATTAGAATAGTTTTTTGCCATTTGTCTTGTAGGTAAATAAACATTATCTGCCTCTTCCTTTGACTTTCATGTTTAGCTAGTGAGTGCGTGCCTTCTGATGTTGACTCTCGGTAGTGGTTCTCCACTGCTGCAGTGCCACTGACGTGGCCACAGCTGCTCTGTGCTATAATGTGCAATTTCCATGGAGCACTGTCTGAGGTATGCCTCCTCTGTTGTCTGGGAGTTTGTTAGCTCACTTTCAGAATTATGTCAGAACGCTGGACACAAAACTTGGTCTTTTATAAAGCACTAAAACTGTACTTGGGGTTAGGGGTGGAACCAAGCACAAAAACTCTCCAAACAGCCAAAATACTGAACCAGCAAAAACCCAATAGTTTGCATAGGCCAGCAGTGTTTTCCTGGTTAATCATGGCTGGGTGAAGTGGAAAGAAGGAAGTAGAGTTTGCTGGAGGTAGCCATGCTCAAAATATCCCTTTACAAAGAGAAAAAAATAGACAAACATATACTGAAAAACCGATGCTCAGAGGCTTGGTTAGTTGCCAGCATCCCCAGGGCTCTAAAATAGCTTTATAATACTTAAGAAGCAGAACTCTGTCAGAAAAGATGACCAAAAACCTGTCTTTATATTCCATATGAAAATGTCTGAATATGTACCAGTAACCAGGCATTGCATTGGCATTAATAAACACGTAAGCCTTAAAAGACAGTTGTCCCAGATGAGGGCATCCCATAAGTTTAAGTGATAGCTGGAAGAGCTGTGAAGATGACAAACAGAAATAGTAATGAGCAGAAGACTGTATAAGATGGCAAGTTTGAGCATACAACACTTTACTGAAGTCTCTGAAAGCTCTTGGTGTGCTATACAGCCCTATGTAAAACCATGCAGAAGAATAATGCAATTTTCAGTTAAGAAGCTGACTGATGTTTAGATGGAAGAAAGTTTAATTACAAGCACAAACTCGCGTCAGGTTTGCATTGCTGGTTAAAGGTTATATTTATATCCAGCCTTAATGTGCTACCCAGGGCTAGTCTTCATTTGCAATGTTAGTGATATTTCCTGAAACTTGTCAGAATGGAGCACTCACTTCTTATGGATATAAAAATACCCTTATGAACAGATAATAGCATCAATCACTTTTAGTATTTGAATGTCAGATATGTATGAAAACCCTGCTATCTACTTTCAATAAAGAACTTTAAAAATTACTCCTCAAAATACATATACATGTATTTTAATTCACAGGAGAACAGATTAAGAGAACGCTCCTTCCATGACACATTGGATCAGAATCTGTCTTGTTGCAATGCTAAAAATTCTCAATCCATCAATTAAATGCAGATTCAAGGCACCATCTCATATTTCCTTGTCAAATAAATTATGCTTTATATCAAAGACCACACAGATTCCTACTCAACAAAACAGGGGTATGTCTGAACATATCATAAATGTGAAATATGAAAGAAAGCAAAATGAGACAGCCAATAAAATGTAAGATTTGTAAGTCAGATAGAATATACCTTAGAAATAATATTACCAGTACTCAGAACCTGTGATTAAAGAAATATTCATAATCTGTCACTAATTTTCCACACACAGATTGGATTTTTTTTATAATGCAAACCAGAAAAAATCAGAGGGAAATTAAAAGAAGAAAAGTAGCAGATGAAATGGTGTTTAAATGTACATTTTTCTATATTTGCATATATATACAGATATTTCCCTTTATTTCTCTCTTTTCAATTAACAACTAAGCTGGGAAAAGGATGCATGTTATCCAAGGACAAAGTTTGAAGACATACAATTATTGAGAATAGTCAAATGTAAAACCATAAATAGAAGTTGCTTGCAACTGTCATAACAACTGTCTGGGCGATAAAATGGTAGCTGACATTCAGTAAGGTTAAAATAACATGCTGAACTGTATGAAGTGTATGAAGAAATCAGCTCTAAGCAAACTACTGCCACTCAAGGAAGACATCGTGGGTTGGGTTGCTCCATAAAACCATGAACTTGGTATTCCTTAGTTTTCATAAAGCAAACTCTGCCAAGAATAATTTGGAAAGGACTTTTAAAGAAAACACTGAACAGATTAGACCTCTGATGGCCTTGTCTTGGATACAGCTTGTTGTTCTGGTCAGATTAGAGTAAAAAGTTACAGCAGAACTGATCTCTAATCAACATAAAACTACATTAATAATGTGTGCTTTCCTTCCAGAATGAATGTTTCTCATTTTGTTTCCATTTATTAGGAGCTCTTCATACTGAAGCAGCTTTCACAGATGAAGACTCTAAAGAATCTCTGGCTAAACCAGAAAATTAGTTACAAGTTAAGAATTCTAAAGTATGTATATAATTAGATACTTATTTTTCTAGTGATTTAGGTAATATGCTGTACTTCATGGACAATTGGCTCCTGCCAATAGACTTTCACACTGATATTGCAAACAAATTATCCTATGCCTTGTTTTCTGATTAAAAATGAAGTTTTGTGGTACATAACTGAAAAACAGCTCATACAGACAAACCAATAAACATCTTCAAAATGTCTTTTTTTTATCCTTATATGAATAGACAGACATACTCATTCTCTAGGAGCTCACATTTATCAGTAACGATCCCAAGTTCTTATTAATCCTTCATCAAACCTTCATTCATCTGATATTACCTGGCCTCCTGCATGAAAAAGGCAGTAGAAATTCACCTCACGGTCCATGCATCAAGCTTCTAAGTTCTTGGCAAGGTAGCCTGCTTCTTCACACTGACATTAAACTTGATATAAAATCTTCAGATGAAGACGAATCTGCCATGTGGAAATAGTTCCAATGTTTAAGTACCCTTTGCACTTTATTCTCGCTTTATGCTTCACTGTCTTTTCTCCAATCATTATGTCTTCCTATACTTGTGTCTGTTTATAGATATCAGATGTCTTCATCTATAGATAATTATGGACTGTGATCAAATGATCTCTTAATTAACTGTGGATGAACTAAATAGACTGAGCTTATTCCAAATCTCTGCAGAAAAGTAGGTTTCCACTTTTCAGGGTTTTTCTTTCTCAGAGTTTTTCTGATATGTCACCATACTTCCCAAGGGTAGGCACATCTCACGCCAAACACTCTGCCTCAGAAATAGATTTGATGTCACATGCATCACTATTATTACCACATTTTTCCCATTATTTCCATCTACACCTTGAAGAAGCATATTACGTCTTTCTTTGTCATTCTCTGCCATCTTTTCCAGCTGCTTTCAGCAATGACTTCCAAATCTTCACAGCCCCTACTTTCCAAGCACCGTTTTCTGTCCTTCTAGCAACTGGTGCATTACCCACAGCTCTTCATTATTTTCTTTGTTTCGCTTTTCTATTGCTCCTTATACCCAGAAAATACTATATGAAAAAACAACCCTTCCTGAAAATTAAAATAAACCAATATGTGACTATATGATATCTGCCCTAAGTTGTTGAAATGCAATCACAATCTCTGTCTCTCTTCACCACTACAACAGTATCTTCCAGTTAAGAAGGAAGTGTGATACAAGGAATATATAATGAGATGGAAAAAATACTTTGTTTCTTGATTACACTGTGAACCTTTTCTGTTTTGACAATTTCCCTCACATTTCATCCTGAGTAGATGAGCAAGCACAGCATACATATATTTGCGAACACAAAAGAAGCATATGAATTGTGCTAATGATAGGGGTGGTGGGAATAGAAAGGAGATGGCAATTCATGACTTAGGTTTGTTAATCAAAACTGTTTGAGCTCCTGTCCATGGGATCTTGCAAGTCTCTTTGGGCAACCTGACCTGACTTTTCTATAAGGTTCTTGTAAGAAATGGGTGATTATTTTTTTCCCTAATTTGAGATCAGACAACAGTGATAAGGATTTTACCAGCTTTGGATAATATTATTAAATTAATAGCAGTAATATCATGTCTCATATTCATGAAAATGAATGAATGAAATCGGCTAAATTGTTCAACAGTGTGCTCCACCATCCTGGTAAATTCAATCACATCAAGGTCAAAAATTTTTGCTCAGAGAGGCAGCAATATATGCACCTACATGGTGGAGATGAAAGTGGTGGGTATATGGGTATGTAACATCCAATTTAGTTTATGGTATAGTGCACATGTACAATTTTAGGAGCTGTCTGTCTGCTGTTCGGTCAGCTGCAGCCGATTACAGGAAGGAGGGAAGCACCATGCTCCTTCACAGAGGCTTCATTTCTGCTCTTTCACTGTAATCTGGAGTCACAATCCTTTGGCTGACAGTGAGAGGTGTTTTTCCTCTGTGGGGAAAAGTATGACTGAGATCTTAAGAACCTTATTGTGACTCAGTGTAAGATCCATCTCATCAGCTGCAAGTGAAGTTAAGCCGCTACTGAAGAACACACATATATAAAAGAAACTCTTCTCAGACTGTATAAAATATCATTTTAGATGATATCAGCTCCTGTATTCAGCAGCTGCCAGTAAAGCTCTGAAAGCATTTTCCCTCATTCCATCTTTGTGACCATTTCTACCAGAGGAAACATGAATTTAAGCTATTTTACATCCTCACAGCTGTTCAGGAAAGATGAGAAGCTGAAGGCCATGGCAAAACCCTTACCCATGCAGACTGTACCATGTTTTACCTACCACTCCTGTTAAGAAAAACATCTCCCATTCATGAGGCTGTTGGAGGCTTTAGGGATAGTACAGAGGGTCAGAGTGAAGACCGTAACACTTGGGAGGAGAGCTGTAATTTTTTTTTGTTTTAATACAGGGTTGTAACCCGTAAGTATCAGTTACCAGCGCTCATTTGTGCAGCAGTACAAAGCCCTTTGTTAATGCCAGGGTGGTTCAGTGGGCACCCCAGCAGGCATGGCTGGAGCCATGGCAGCCTGTCTGGGACATGGGGGCCCGGAGAGAAGGTGGCCAGGGTATGGCTCTATGGCTCTTCCATGGCTTTAACAGGGGAGGGTACTTAAGACTTGCATCTGTCTGTAATGGCCAGTTTAACTATGCCACAGCCAGACACAAAAGGATCTTCTCAGAGGAGAAATCTCAACTCTTTAAGGTATAACCTGGAAATGCCTCCAAGGTTTTTATACAAAACAGAAAAGGGGAGAGAGAAGTTAAAAAAAAATTAGTTTGGGTTGGAAACAAGAGAAGCTTTTCCATTTGTTCACAAAACCTCTCTAAATCCTCATCTAAAAAAGTTAGATTAACATCTAAACCAGAGCAGATACGTAAATTGGTTTTGAGTGCTCCCAAAATCAAGACGAATACAGGGTTTTGTTTAATCTTTTTTGTATTTGGAACCTGTCCAGTGGAAAGAAAGGTATGGCTGATATGCTGCTCCTTTGATCTAGCATCAAAGACAGTAGTCCCCTCTTTCTGCCTATCCTTTCATTGAAAAATGTTATATCAGTCCTGATCATTCCAATAAAGTCTTAACTACAGAAATAACAGAAAAATTAGAAAAGTAAGCCAAACACTTTCTCTTTCATTTAATCCCATTTCTTCCTTCTTACACCCTATGTTTGGTCATCTTGGTATATGGGTCAAGAAAAATGAATTTTCACAAAAACCTGCCAAAATTCTAGCCCTGAACTATCCCAGTGGAGGACCTGGCTAAGTCCCAGGCATGACTACAGTCTTCCATGGCATTCTCTTTCTCTCTATTTCCTAAATTCTCTGAAAAGCCGAGCATCTGATATGAACATGTGAAGGTGAGAAGGGATATCAAACAAAGTGGGTATCTTTCTTGTTCAGTAGGCCTGGATAAAAGTATATATTTAGAAATCCTTTTTTTGTTTGTTTTTTTTCTACTCTAGTCTGCGTTTCTTTTCAAAGACTGCAAATGAAAATATGTAATAGGGACATTCCCATATATATTGCTGAATTTTAGAAGCAGGAGCGGGAATATTTGGATCATCCCTGCGGTTGCTTCTGAGTCCTGACTACTGCTGTTCACTTCCTTATCATTAATAAAAGATCAAGGAGATGACACAGAGACTGTGGTGAGAAACAGCAAGTCTGTTTTGACATGAATTTCCAAGAATAATTCTCTTTCTGTACTGATGCTAAAGTATCACACAGGGAGGTTTTCTATTGGTTGAGTATGCGCCAAAGAATGTTAATAAAGGAGATGGTTGAGTTAGCAATTCCCTTTCAGAAATGCTCTGGGAGTGTGCACCATTGGGGTTTTTTGGATTGGTATATATAGTATAAGCATGATGGACACTGATTATCGGTGTTGCTGCAAAGTAACTAGCATTATAGGTCTGCCTTGCACATCCTTGCACAGTGAAGTATGAATGCACCCAGCAGTGCAAGACATCCATGTGCTCCCTTCGTCTCTACCAGTGGGTGGGAAACTTTAAATTGTGAAGAGAATAAGTAGTAAAAACTATAGGACTGAGAATTTCATGGGTATTAATAAAAGGAATCAGATTTATACCCAGAGATCTTGAAGGGACCTATACGATCCAGTAACTCTAAGATTTAGATGTACAAAGTAGTTGAATGCCTAAATTTTGGGGGGTTTTTTGAAAATTCAAGTAAAAGGTGCAGTCAAGGTCAAGGAAAAGGTGCAGTGACCATTTCTTGGTGTCTCTGTGAAGAACACGTACATGGCTCCTTGCCTGATTTGACAATCCCTGAAATGTGGACATACATGCAGTCCAGCACAGTGGAATATTCATCAGTAAAATAGGTAAGTAGTATTTAAATTTTAAGCAGCCGAGAATAAAAATATAGCAGAAGGCTCTCACAGGCTATTGCAATCTACTGAATTAATCAGTTCCTAATTAAATATTCCATACCTTGTCTTTGGAAAACTACCCAGAAGCAACCTTCAGCATTTGTTCAAGGCGTGTTTTTCTGATAAGGGGATTATGTGAGATTTTAAGAAATTTAATATCAAGTAAATAATAAATAATAAATTTAATATCAAGTGGAGATTGCCAAGAATGGAAATTGCAAATGAGCTTTCTCATATTACTTTATTTATAACTTTATTGTTACAGAGCTCTTTTCATAACATTTTGTGTTAGCTTAGATTTTTCTGCATATTGAGAACTGATGACAATATGTTTGTTACCCAAGTTGAACATTGTAAGTAGTTTAGAATCTCTGATATTTTAGCCATGTTAACCAGAAGTGGTGATACATACTCTGTCACCTGTGGATTCACTGTAGATCCCTGTCCCCACAGTCTTAGAGGACACTGAGCCACAAAACCAATAATAATTAGGACTCCTAGCCGAGGTGAAAAGCTATTGCCTCATGGAACTATTTTCCAATCCTCCTCCTTCCAGCTGAGCTGGACTAGTGACACTATAAACTGGCAATTAAAAGACTCAAGTTTAAAAATACCTTCAGCTTCCCAGGTCCCACAATGGCAAAGGTTAAGTGGATTATGTGGAGATAATTCACTCAGCTCCAGGGGGAGGGTGCTGATTGCCAGGGCTGTTGGTTACCTCCCTCTCCCCTTCCCACTTGCTGTGTCAGCTTTGCCAACCTAAAACAAGAAAAGGACTGGAAAACTTTCCCAAAGGACCCTGCAATTACTAATGGGCACTGACTGGTCCTTGCAAATTTTACTTTGATACAGCCTTGAAAGCTAAGCATGGAAGTGGTCCCTACTCCTCAGCTAACATCTTAATGCTATTGACCATTCATGCAAGTCTTCCAGTAAAAACACCCTATTTCTTCAAGGGACAAGAAATATGAAAAAGATTGCTGGCCTTACATGAACAGCTACTCTCCCCTGTGCTCCAACTGAATTAAAACCACCAATTACACCTCTAGTTGTGTGGCAACACCTACACTGTGTTTCCAATTAACTTTGTAAGTTTTTAATCAGTGACAAATGCATTTTTGTAAATTCAATTTGCCTTTTATTGCAGCACCTATAAAATGTCTTGCAGCATTCCGGAACTTTGTGAAGGTTTTACTTGCTACTGACATAACGCAGCTGTCGGACCTACAACAAAGGCTAAGGTTTATGAGCAACTTGAATTAGGATGTAGGTTAAGCAATTAAAGTTCAAGGAGGGGGAGGGGGAAACAGTTTCCCAAAATTTGCACTTGCCAGTTTAAAAAAGCACACCAAAAACATGCTGTACACTAGGATGGGCAAAGCTAAAGCATCAAGGAGTCCATACTCAGCTTTAAAGTTGCTATTTTGAGAGCATTCCATATGTGAAAAGGTCACGCAGATTTCATTAATAAATCTGCACTGCTGTTTGTTTTCTTTTTTAATCAAACTCAAATGCATCCTGTTAAAGGGCTGAGTGATTAGATCATAAATCTGGATGTCCTTGAAGATGATGAAGAAAATGCTTATCTGTAAAACAATCATCATACTGCCAGTTATATCATTTACACATTTTAACATGTGCTGGAAAATGGTCTAATCTTAAATCATTTGCTTGAATTTTTAGATAAGAAGAAGAATCTTGCAGAACTTACAGTTGAAAGAGCAACTGGATTACTTGTGACATATGAAAAGAACCCATTACATCTAATCTGCTCTATCTAAATTCAGGCTATTAAAACAATCAACTTTCACAATAAACATGAATTAATATTTCATCTTAGTGAAACTCAACTCTCAGTACATTAACTTCTGGTTGCAGTTATATGATACAATGCTCCTAAATTCAACAACTCTGAAATTAGTCCGTTTTAATAGGGTCTGAGTATAAATTTGCTCTGCTACATTTTATTTGGACTGGTAGAGGCAATGCAAATGAAGTTACCAACTGTTTTCATTATATTAATGCATGGAAATCCTTATTCCTGACCAGTGCATATTGTGCTAGATTTCTCATTTCTTCTTTTTTTCCCTATTTTTTATTTTCCTTGTATCTTGATTTTTCCTTTGTTTGCAAAGTATTTATTCAGTACTTCTGGCAGTATATTTTTCTGTTGTAAGCATAATTAGGATATTGCTGCAACTTCTCCTGCGTGCATTTGGATCTTTCAACTGATTTGTCACTTTGTCTGAACCCAGCTCTGGACATGACTACAGCCAGCACCAGCAGCATATTTTGCTATTGCAGTGCTAGCAGGAAGTTGGGAAATGAATGTCTCTTTGGAACGTTATTAAAACAATGGATGTGGAAAATAATTCTTGTGGATTTATAAACATTCCTACAAAAGAAATGAGATATGGAGCAATATTTTGAGGTAGGTAAACAAATTTTGCAATTTTTTAGCTTACTGCATGACCTGCTTTTACTTTAACATAAATCCCGTCTAGTTTGATTCAATTGAGCCATTTTGATTTCTGGAGACTTGATCCAGAGAGGTAAAAGTTACAATATAAGTTTGTTTGGCACTGATTCTAGTGCCAAAATGTGGCTGAGTGGAATTTAGCACAGTGCACATTGTCTGGTGACAGTGGAGGTGTTGCATTATTTACTGCGTAGAATGTCCAGCCTGCAAAGATTTATGGGGTTTTTAAACTTTGTTCTGTCTGGTTAATTATTTATAGTCACTGAAGGTCCTTATGTGTATAGAGTGAAACATCAACATCATGTGTTTTATTCTCAAAATATTTTTTAAATTACTTACTTAATTGTTTACTAGTTGCAAAGGCACCATAGTAAAAGCTTATTGTACTTACCAAAGGTCTAAGGTTTCTAAATTATATTTTCCCTGCATATCATAGTGAGCAGAGGGAGTAACAGCATCATTCTAAAATTTGTATAGATGCAGTCATAAGCATCTAACTTTACTTCGCACAATTTTCTTTAACTGACATTTATAAACATTATTTTTATTTGTCTTGTTGTAGACCCTGCGATCCTTTCCTCATAAACACAAACACTAACTTAAATTGAGTTCAGCAAGCCAGTTTTGAACTGCATGCGGAGAAGATTAAAAGAAATAGTACAAAATCCTCTCCTGGGAAAGATCAAATGGTTACTGAAATGAAAGCAGCCTAAAACTGTAGGGTTTAGCCCAGAGAGGGGGAGGGGAATTGGGCATTTAGCTGTAATTAACACCTTCTACTTACACTCTCCAGTGTTTCAAACGGATTGTTTCTTATTATAGGTAGCTGCTCACAAACCTGAAATCACTTCATTAAAAGAAAATAGAATCAGAAAAAATATTAGCAACTAATAAGGCTAAATTCAAGCGTTCGCTCTTCAGGCAATGGTTCTGTAATCCTCAGACTTTCTATAGTCAGCCATAAAGTCATCAAGCATTAGCGATATATAAAAATACACAATTTCTGTGTGAATATGTGATTGCAGAGAAAAATCACACTTTTTCTCTTCTTTATAAGGAACTTACACTGAAGTTTTGCTTGGGTGAGCTCTGTATTAGTTTATTTGAAGCTTGAGATTAGCAACTTTATCCAGGATAAATGTCTTAAATATTCTTGATGCTATTTCTTCAATCCTACTTTATTTCTGCTAGTGTTGCTTAAAAATATCTCAGATAGCTACCTAGAACATTTTAAATGAAGATACTGTAGCTCTTCCTTTTTTCAGTTTGTCTTGACAGATAAAGTGCCCAAAGAAACAGAAATGCTGCCGAGCTTCCTCACTTGGCTTTCAGAGACCTTGCTCAGTATTTTTGGTATGTTGCATGCTGGAATCTGAAATACAACTTCTTTTCTCTCCCTTTCTTCTATCATGAATCAATCATTGTCAGGTCATTGTCTGCTGATCATTCAGTCCCTCAGTCTGGTGCCACAAAAGTACTGGTTTTTCCAAAAAATAACTATGTTGCTACCTTCCATCAGCTGATCTTAAAGTAAGATTTTCTGGCTTTCTGGACTTTGATTTACTCGTTGCTACTACTACACTCCTTTGACATTTATAAATTCATATCCTGTGTAGGTTCATATCCTGCCCTTGTAATGCTTTGCAGGCTGTTAGCGTACTTCTTCAACTGGTGGAGATAAACACAGGTAGTACATCGTAAAAATAAATTCTGGCTCACGTGTGTATTAAAGAAAATATAATCTGTATATTCTGAAATAATAAGGCAGTGGAATTTGTTCTGGAATTCTTCCGTAACTGCAGAAGTGCCTCAAAATCATCACCTCTCCTTTTGCCCTCTCCTGCTGAGCTGTACAAGGAGCCCGAGAAGTGTGAACAGAGTGCAGATGTGTCCTGCTGAGTTCTCTGTTCACCACTCATCTACCCCTGAACAACATACCTGGTGATTCTGATAAATGTAAGCATAAATTTATGCACATAACCTTGTTATAAGATTAGCAATGTTTTCTCTGTGTGAGGCCAAGACCCCCAACACCAGGAGTTTTGGAGGGATACAGTGGGTAGGGAGATGACCCACTCTTGAGCACTTATTGATGCCAGTGATCCATAGTAGTGCATACTGAATTATTTTGGCATGTAGGAGGAGATACGGTGTTTAAGAAAGAAGCTGATACAACTAAAATTATAACATTGGTTCCTTTCTTCTGTGGCTGAAGTATATGAAATATGTACATTTGTTTCCAGTCTTTTTGTTTTGTTCCTAAAGAAAGACTGTAATGACTATAAACTTACTTGAAGTAATTTCTTTTTCTGAAGATAAGGTTAATGCTTTCGAGCTTGCTCTTTCATGCCTGGGGGGGGTAACACATATGGTGAGTAACAATAAAATACTGATCTGACTGTACAACTTTATGTAAGGCATGTGTGACTAAAACCTGAGCAATAAAATTTCCTTTCCTGCTCAGACAGAATTGTATATGCCTGTCATATTTTATTGGTTGTTAAATGGCACATACACTTATGGATCACAACCAAAACCAGACAGCCTACAGTATCATTGCATATTTGTCATCTTCAATGAAAACACTGGAGCAGATTTCTGTATGCTTGGGCAAATTAAGTTATAGGAAAGTAAGCAATCATGTTGCTGATGAATATGTATGCACATAAAGCACGTGGAAACTTTAGCAATTCAGTACTAGTGGCAAAAAATGGTTCTGATTTAAGTAGTGACACACGCAGTGATCAGAAAGCAACATTGCAAAGCAGTATTTTTTAAAGATAAATTATTACCTTTGCAGAACGCAGACAAATGGATCCAAATGTTTATGGGTCCAACAACTCAGACTCATTTTAGCTACATTAGTAAATACCATGTAATTCATTAACATCCAGTGACTAGAGCTATCTGAAAAAGATACACAGAACTTCAATTACTGAATTATTAGTAGTATCACTGTTAATAGTGATTCTGAATTCTGAAATTGTTGGTTATTTTCCTACATGGTAGACAATTCTGGCAAATTATAAAAATTATTTTAAAAATTCAAGAGGAATCACATATAACAAAATTGAAAAAATGGACTGTAAATATACAGTGAAAGTGAGTTTTAAATTCCCTTTCAGGGAATCCAATGGCAAAAATGAATCACAGTGATTTTAAAATTAATTATTAATATGAATGCATATAAATTAATAATATCACATGCTGCAAACCAAACTGCATTGCTGTATTGTGTGATAAACAGAAGAAATTATACAGTTACACTTGTAATCCATCCTCTGCCCTTTCTTCAAAGTGGCTAAAATTATATTTCTTTAACAAAATAAAGCCTTGTGACTTTTGTTTAGCCCATATGGCAGGATAGCCCACTGAATAAGCTGTTTGGACACAGTACCACTGACATTTATCAGAGATACTTTTGGTCAGGAAAGATATGAAATTTCTTTCTTTGCAGGTATTAAAAAATTTATGGTCAATGCCCAGCCCTCAACCAAATAAGTAACAGGAGGACCATGCTGATCTGGATTCTGATGACTAGTGTGTCATTATTGTAAAGCCTCCCAAGGTAAGAAGATTCAATTTTTTCATATTCTTGACACCAATAGCTAAGAAGAGACTCCAGAGTGACAGTGACATGTCAGGAAACTGAGAGTGGATAAATGAAATGTTGGTGACTAAGTATAATTTACTTATACAACACTGTGAACATTTCAAATAGCGTGTGTCCACCTCCCACCTGCCAGGCATTCTAAGCAGATCCTTAGCAGGTTAGATAGGCTGAGAGTAACCTGCAGTAGTGCTTCCTTAGGCACTGTCTCCTACAGCCAGGCGAGTGATACTACACTGATGGAGAACCCAGAGCAACTCTGAGATCCCTCAATTCTTTTCCTGCAAGACCACCAGCAAAACCCTTGATCTTTTCTCTGCCTGTAATATGAAGTCTCCATAACTACCATTTTCCCCAATATTATCACTGCTTTACATTCATCAGAAACATTCATCATTCATTCATAGTGTGAAACAACTTAGGGTGATGATGTTAGTTAGGCTTTCAGTTTTAGATGGCTGGTTTTGGGATGAGCTGAACTGACATGATCCTGGGCAGGAACTGGGCTGCTGGGTTTGTCTTGGCTATGTTTATAAGCACGTCAGGTTTGTAGTCAGAGTATCTTCCATTAGAGGTGCTGATAAAGTTGAAGGAAGACAGAGTTCATGTGCACAGCCATGTCATCTAGTCTACAATGTCTTTGCTAGGGAGATGTTGGTGGCACACATGCATTGGCTTAACTCTCAAATTCGTTGCTATTAAATGCTTTTGCTGTTGTGAGAAAAATGGGAGAATAAGTTTAAGTGACAATAGTATAGGTGTTCATATTTGGTGAAGATGATTACTGAAATGGGTGAAATGTCAAAGAGCCAACCAACATATTCACTGGCATATTTAGGACTCAATTAGGAATTGTTTAACAGAGGGTCTCTCTACTGCTTTCCCCAGCAGACTTGTTCAAACCTAGAGCTTTGGAGATTGGTTCCACTGCTTTAAATCCAGTCTTCTCTTACATATCTTTTTAACAGCTGTGGATTTCCATTTATTTGCTAGATTGGTTGCACGAAAATGCTAAAATGTCTCTTGAAAACTGATTTAATTATTCTGACACTTTTAAACACTGAAAGTAAACTGCAACAACTGACAATTTTGAAATGCATTCCAATATCTTTCAAAATCTTAGGTTTCAAGTAACTTTAGTTTTCATATTTGAAACGTGTCTTCCCACAGACCTGTGGTTTAAGTTGCAAAATCACAAACAGAGTTTGTTAAACATCTCTGAAGCATGATTTCAGCTTACAAGATGTGATGGCCATGGTCTGTGTAGTCAAGTCTCTGACCTTATTCCAAATACCACTTGTATGCCATGTATTTTTCACAAAGCTGTAAAGTGATGCTATTCATTTAATGGGGGGGTACACAAGAGTTTATTTTGAGGAAAATAGGAATATTTAAACGTAATCAAGCATCAGTCCTACCCTCAGACATTTTTCCTTGGTTCCTGCCGATAGCACTAGAGGTTTTTCAGGGTGTTTGCAGGAGTTTGGCTGATGGAGAGGATTAAACCCCCACGGTTTGCGCAGCTCAGTCACTGCTGCTCCCTCTGCTGGTGGTGAAAGATGAAATTACAATCAACATCATGTAGTTATAACTGTTCCAGAATACAAAATAAAATATTCACAGTTTATATGTGTAAATTAGCTAATATCCACATTTTTTGAATCAAACTGAGCACTTTTTTAGCTGACGTGTTCAGTGTGGCATACCTACTGTAATTTAATGTATTTTCAACCATGTTTCTTTTTATAAAGTGCTGAACTATCTCATGTAAAAAAACCCTCGTTTTGAAGCAGCCATTGGATAAAAATCAGGATGCAAGCTAGCATCCAGAATGGATTCTGCCCAAACTCTGTGAAAGTGTGGCCAGTATCCTGTTGCCTGCAGAAATCATTCAGAAGCACAATAACTGAAACAATAAGCAGCTTACTCAGGAGATGTATGTGCATAGTATTCACATGATTTCCCAACCAGGCCTCTCCACACCTCCTATTATACCTTTGTTTAACACCATGTGTGTGAAAGGTATTCTTATTTTCATAATATGAATATGGTAAAGGGCTAAAGGACTGAATTACAGTAAATTGATAATTCTTTAAAATTCTCATCCGAGGCAAATGGATGTAATGACATACTATTTTAAAATTTCATCTGTGTATGCAGCTTTCACTCACTGCTATAGAAGCTGCACATGTGGATCTGGAAGAAGAATCTGAGCCTGACTTTAGTGTTTAGCACACAGCTTGTACCTTCACACAAGCAGGAAAGCACATGGCAATGCAAGTGTTGATCATTCAGACACAAGGCTTGTATATTTCCCACTCATTATTCCCTAAACTGAAAGACATAAATACCAACAACCAAATGCCTTTAGTCACAAGAAAATGTGTCTCCCCTCTTACTTTTTATTTTTATGGATAAGGAAGCTTTCAAGGAAATGTAATAGCACAGCTAAAACTAAAGATCCAAGTCTACTTAAGGCACCTTAGCTAAATAGGTTTGTTGGTCTCACATCAGTGCATATTGCAGAAACATTTCAATTCAGCTGATAGTCTCTATTTAAGGGGAGCTTTTTGGACTGAAATAATAGGGAGATCTACATAACTAAATTACTTTCACCTCAAGAGATACTTTTGTCTGTGAGCTGTCAAGGGTACACTTGGAAGCAGTGACACGATAATAGGAGTGCTGACTACACATTTGCATGCAGGTACGCAAGGAGCCAGGCGTAGATTACTGATCTGAGCTACTAACATTAAAATACAGTTTTATGATAAATACAGAAAAGCTTTCCAATTACTCATAATTCTTACATTGGCTGTCCAGCACAAGAAAATACCACCAGTGGCAGCAACAGCATTTTTGAGAGGAATGCAATGAAAACTACAGCATAGTTCCAGCTTCTTGGTTTATTCTGTTATAGGAGTCAGTTACTTTAACCTAATTCCAATGGAAATTTCCCTGTGGGTGTCCACAGGATCATCCAAGGAAGCACCACACTTTCACAATCATAGAAGAATGACATTCAAGAAAAACCCCTAAGTTTAAATGAGCTTAAACATTTAGTATAATGAACATTACTCCACATGTTTTTCCAGGTAAAAATATTTATTCAAGACCACCACCCCCATATCAGTTTTAAAGAAAAATAAAAGGACTGTCAGTTTTCTATGCAGTATTTATGAATGGAATCAAGGACAGTCTTGCTCAGTTTGATTTCTTGTGTAATAGAAAGAAAGTCAAGTTACTATGAGCATGGTGTTTTCTCTAGTTCACTCTGGACTAAGACACTCCTTTACTGCAATTCCTGCTAGGTAGTTTTTGTATTTTTGTCAATCCGTTAGTTTATCCCACCAGGCAAGAAATTTCCATAGCATGTCTAAAGCACCAAGGGAAAAAGCTCCCCAAAGCTCTTCACATCATATAGCTTTGTACACTTCAATTAGTGTCAATTTTCTGGGTATTTTTATTTTTTGTAAATAAATAAATAAAAACAACTTCTTTTTCTCACCACACTGAATAGTCCACTTCATGGTGGAAGACCACCTTATCTCATATCTCTGGATGTAGGTTATCACATCTTACAGGGAGGCCATAAATAACTGCATGGAATTTTCTTCTGTAAAGAAAAAAAATGAAATATTTTAATATTGGAGACAGGATTTTCAATGTGTAGGGAAATTCCACATTTCAGTGAAAGCCTAATTCCTTGGACTCTTAACCCTTACTGACATAAAGTTAGTATTTTACACAGGTCTTGAGCAGCAAAATGACTCACAAGCAAGTTGAAATTTATAATATGCAGAAATGTGAGTTATTAACAGAGAACCTATTCTAGGACTGGGAGGTACAGGATATTTTGCACTCCAAGAATGATGTTTCTGAAGATGAATCCTTAAGGTTGAAAATGTTCCAGCTATAATCCCACTGAGTAATGCTTCCTGAATGAAGTCATGGTATTACTTCTGGGAGTAATTCAGCCCTAGAACTTGGTCATTTTACTATTTTAGATTAGATGAGCCAACTTCTTTAACACACTTTTGCTGTGACTGCTGTTTACTTTTTTCCAAACTTTTGGTGTTTCATTATCTCTGGCAATTACTAAATGCCTGTTTGGAGTTAAAAACAAATTTTAGGTTTACTGTGTGTCAAGTTATCACGGGAACACAAGGGAAAAATGAGAGAAAAACTCAAGGATGTAGACTCTGTAATGAAAAAAACGTTGTCTTCAGTCAAAAAGGGAAGGCTGGCTTTTTCTATCTCCTGCAGAAAGGTTAGCTTCCCTTGGCAGTGCTTTCCACAGCCTGCTGGGCAGGGGAAGCCAGCACCTGAACCTGCTCCATCGTGACAGGTCTCCCTACACACACCATGCCCATCTGTGCTCACACATCCTGCGTGCCATCCTGCCTGCTGGTGGCTGCCTATGTCAACAGCAGCACTCTTACTGCACACAATGGAGACTAATTTCTCAAAATGAAGCAAAACTTGGCTTCCCCCTCGGCCAGTACTTGGTCCAAATTTAGTAATTGCTTTAGAAATCTAGTCATTAAATGCAAGATGATTCTGTTGTGTGATAAGCAGTTTAATGACTTCAGCTGTTTCCGTGCTGCATGGATGTATTTGGTGAAGATTTTTAAACACCAACAGCTTCTGCTAAGCATTAAAAATGCAAAGCATAATATAACAGGTGCAAAAGCAGTTCTTTAATGTTCTTGTACTTTCCTCATGAGTTAGGTGGATACAGTATATTCAAAGAGGATAAACTACTGGCTTAATATACCAGCTAACTTCCTCTTAGGAACTCTGAAGCAGTGATACATTATACAGCTACTAAGTTTTCTTTACATTGTTTCTTCTGAGAAAGATTAATTTTCTTTGCCGAAGTTGTCTCAGCTGTAATTTGGGTTTCTGTTTCTCAAAAAAGCCTTCTGCATTAAATCAGATGTAAATGTCCTGTTAAAGTCTCTGTTACTGTTACCAAAGATAAAAAGATAGGAGGTAGCATGGAAGATTATTTTATATTTGACTTGTAAGTCTACTTTCACTAGTAGCTAAAATGTAATTTAGTATTATCTCATTTTTCTTGTTTGTGGTGTTTTGGTTTTTTATTCTACCAGTGTAGTCATTTTGTGTGAATCAAAGGATGCCTTACTGATAAACAGAGAAATGAACTATGTGATGCTCTTCAGCAGTTAAAGACAGCCAAAGGGGAGGTCCTTTCCATGATTTGAAATAGAAAATTGTAATAGAAATAGTGTATTTCATATTACTTACTAAGTGTGTGTCTTCCCAGACCAATATCAACAGTAACAGAGAGGCCAGTTTGCTTCATCCTTGCAGCTGTGCAATCAAGTGTAGTGCTTTTCCCAGTCTGGTTTTCAATGATTGACTCACAGAGGTTTTCCTATTTGCAGTAAAGTCTACTGGTTTTTAATTTTCAGTTTCAAATTAATTTAACAGTTCCTCCCTTTCATTATAGTACATCACTGAACTTCCAGGGGAAAAAAAGTTAAAAAATAAGTGGGAAAAAAAAAGAACTATCAGCAAACAATGTTTGTATTATAGTTTTCTGTAAACCTGCAGATTCTCTGAGGCTCCAATAATTATTTTGCTTATATTTCTGATTTTTCAATTAAACATTCAGTGCTTCCCAGGTTTACTACTCTATCTTTAAGATCCTCTAAATGTTTCTCCCAAATGGACATTTCTGAAGGATGCTTCTGAACTCAGATGCCCCATACCCATAAAATGAAAAGAACAAAAAAAATAGATTTGATTATTTAGTAAGCACGCAATTGTCCCAGATCCCCTTTTAAAAGCAAAATCAAGTGTTGGTCCTACACAGTTTGTAACTGAAATAAAAACATATGAAGGAAGAGTGTGGAAGGCAAGGAAAGCCAAGAGACTACTACATGCACTTCAGTGAGATTGCCAAGTTAGTCTTTAATTTTTCAGTCTGACTGTTTTCTCAAGTATAGATTATCCTTTCAAAAAGATTTCAAGACTGGCAACTGAAGACATATAGAAAGAAATTTTCAACATCACAGAGTAGCCACCAATTCCTTGAAATTCAATATTGTAGAGAACAAGCTCACATAAAAGCTAAAATCTGTTATCCAGGAATAAGATTACAGTGTCGTATAACCACTCCTTGTCTGTGAATACATTAGAATCCATTAAAGAAAAATAAATAGCCTATTGTTAAAATTGATGGAGAGTACAGGCTAATGGAGAGTATTGCTGGATGGCTATTATTTGATTTCTTTTTTCCTAATACTGTACAGAAATATTTTAAAATATATATTCCAATAAATGCAATAAAGACACTTCAATGTACATTTCATTATATGTTCTAATAACATAAATGTGTAAACATGCATACAGTTTTCCAGTGATCTTGGAGCACACATAAAAATCACTTTCTAAATTAAAACCAAAATCTCACTTAGGATTTTCACTTTCTTTGGAAACTATTAAGAATACTCATGAGTCACATCCGTAGCTTGCTTGCAGCACAGAGCGCTAATGTAAAGGAAGTTTCTTTTACTCTGTAGGGATTGATTCTCCCTTGAAGCCTGGATAAAATCATTCCAATGCTACCTGAAGGATCAGTAGTGGATGGCGCTTCAATTACAAGCAAGAACCTGGGCCAAAAAGGAGCTCTTGGTAATTCTCAGAGTGCTCATTGCCTTTGGCTTTCTGCCTTAACAACTGGCATGTACTGTACCAGGTGTATAAACGTTCTGCATGGTTGTTGCATATTCTCCACACTTGACCTCACTTGGCAGAGCTCTGTGTCTCCTCCTCTGCTGCCTTTCACCTTGGGAAATCATTATGTCGTTTACGTTTATGTAAGGCTGATCCAAACCACTTCTGAATTACAAGCCTCTAAATGGCACCCTCTTTGCAATGGTGTGAGTGGCCACATAAGGGACAAGGAAACAAAATTCCTTGCCCAGAATCCAGATTTCTGAGCTGTGTTTGCCTTGATTTTTATAGTAAGAATTCTTTAACAGAAGTGGTGCAGCCAAAACAAACACCAGTGATTGCTTTCCAATTCACTCTTTATATGAGCTCATAAAAATGACCTTTGTGTGAATTTGCCAGGGAAAAATGTTTCTATCTATAAGGTGTATGGATCTGGAGATGCTGAGAATATAAACTCAAACAACATTCTGGTTTTGCATCTGGCTTATATTAGTCAGTAGTATATGATGTGATAGTGTAACAGAAGTAAAGAGCATTTGGAGGGATTCGAATGCTCAATTACCACATCTGTCTCTCTACATTATCATCATTAGAGTGTTTAGATGCAATTTATCTCCCTTTCCATTTGGAAGATTCATGTTCCCTCCTATGAACTGGGCATCAGCCCAACCCTGGTGGGTTGTGTCCACAGGGGAACACCTTCATTTTGACACCTGCTAGTAGCCATCATCATCCCAGCAAGCTCTGCTTGGCTCATTTATCTTTGCAATGTTTAGCCAACCAAGGAAGGAACCAGTGTATGTTTGTCTGATACGGAAACAGAAAGAAAGAAAAGAAAGAAAGCTAAAGGAAAGGGGAAAGAAAGATAAAGGTATGCCCACTCTTCCACAGCTGACAGATTTTACAACTCTGACATACCAAAATTAACAAAGCTGGGCTCTGCTTTTAATTAATTGTAAGTAGAGAAGAAGGATGCTGCTGGGTTTCAGGCCATTGGCTAAGGCACAAGAGACCAAGAGTGAGTTATTAGCAATGGCCACAGTCTGACAGTGGGCAAATCAACCTCTCTGTCCCAGAGTTACCAAAGAGCTTGTGTATTTACACTTCATGTTCTTTTGTGCGGGGATCAAGTTTTACTATGTTTTTGCCAGAATCCAGTATCCTGAGGCTCTGATCTCAGTGAGGTCATCTGGTTATTATCATAATGCAAACCATCCCATCCACGTCTCTGCTCTCAGGCCTAGATCTTACCCAAAACACCTGCATGTAGAAAGGAACTGAGGAAAAATACCTAGATGGAGGACAGAGAATTTTTCCTTTGGGTCAAAATTTCTATTATGTTAGAACCAAACTGCTTATTGCTAATTAAGGCATAATGGGGAAAATTGGAGCTGGAGCAATTCCCTTTAAGGATCCCTATTTTCTCAGCCTTCTACTAGGGAGAATAATGTAGAATGGTCTGCACTTCTGCTAAGTCTCATCCTACTGGGATGTATAAGTGGGTGTGATTCCTGCAGTGTGCGTAGGAGTTACCATGCGAGCTTTAATCTAGAAGCTGATCTGTGCAGGCTGTGATGACACATCCAGTTGCAGCATACACAGATGTTAGATACAAACGAAATCTAATTTGAATCAGGAGATCTGGGTTCTGTTAGTGACTCTGCCGTATATTTCCCGTATTGCTTTAGGCAAGGCATTGAGAGCCTGATCCAGTCTCCATTTAATTCCACAGCACCCCCTCCTCTGGCAGCACTCTGAGCTGGATTAGACTCCTGATTTACCACTTTCCCAGGCTCTCCATATTCCTCAGAGGTATAATCTTACCTGCTTACTCCATAGGTGTCTGATATAGCTTCAACCATTTGCCTCTGAAGTGATTTGCTACTTAGGCATAGCATGAATATGCAATTGAATTAAATTCTCGATTCAGCAAAAGCTTAAACCTCTAATAAGCTTCAATCAATTAAACACATACTGGAGAATTTCAGGTTCTGTGTCATTAGGTGTTGATACATACTCTTAAAAATTCAAGAAGGTAAATTATTTCAGTGGGACTGCTTAGGGGCCCTAAGGTGAAGCATACATCAAAGTACCTTGCTCAAGGCCCTATTATCTATCATTAGCTATACACATGTACTTAAGCAGATGCTTAAGTGTATTGCTCAATTCATCCCTAAAAGTGTAATATTCATATGCTTTCTAGCATAGAAAACACAAACATTTGAGCCTAGAAAATACTCAAAGTGATCTACATCTGATTATATGAAACGTCACAAATTATTAGGTTAATCTTTTTAATAAATCTAAAGAAACAAAGAAAATTTAAGGTAACGTAGCCCATACTAATTTCCAGGAATCTTGCTTACACTATAACTCTTCATTTTTACGTAACACTGAAATCACAAGACGGATGTGTATTTTGAAGCAATTGTGTTGGTGGTCCCCTCGTGCTTTCTGAACATCTAACAGTTAGCTAAGCAAACACACATGACTGATTAAAAGAAGAAAGGGAACTATTTTTACAGGGACCATTAAACTTTAACTGCCATCTGGCAGGGAATGATTAGAGAAGATCAAAATTAAGGCAGTCAACACAAATACTGTGTGGATACCTCAGGGAATTAATGTGGATAGAAGACGGTGGACTTGTGGCTCTGTTAAGAGACAGACGGAGAAGGAAGTGGTGAACACATCCTTTATGACTGCTGCCCTAATGGCCACATTCACAGCAACAGAAGCAAAGAAAGAAGAAATCAAAAACACCTGGGAATAATCAGACGCTTGCTGTCATAAAAAAAGAAAGTTAAAGCATTATACGAGAGCCACACCATTCTTGTTCCCCAACAAGCCAGGAAGGAAATTTTTATTGTGGAGGTGTGTTGCAGTTGGCAGGTTATCTACTATCTTTACATAGGCATTTAAAATAGGGTCTGTAATAAATCTTTTAGTTGAAAGGCTTTACGGAACACAGACCTGTGGTTGATCTAACTGAACACTGGATGTCACTATTTATACACACTATTAGTCATTTTAGAGGCATTAAAAACACAGTCCAGCTATGAATTGGAGCAATCCAGACGTGTTTTTTTCAAATCAGCTGTCTTTAATTATTGGTGTTCTAGAGATAGCAGTTTCAATGAGCCAAAGCTTCCAAGCTGCCTAGACATGCACCAGTCATTTTTTACAGCTACTCATCTGTGTGCCCTGGCAGTGCTGCTGGTAGGTATTCCCTAACAAGCGTACCATGTCTGACTTCATATTTTAGGGGAAAGATTTGAGGTTTATATAGAGAGATAATGGACTGGCTAATGGACACTGCAATGTCTCAGAGCTGAGACTCCGACCAGGCAGCCTTATAACTTTGTTGTTACGGCTGGTAAGAAAAAATCAAAATACAACTCACCCAAAAGTGCAACAGCCCTCCCACGAGGCAGCTCCTGGTCTGACTGTGCTGGAGTAGAACCTTCTTTTCACCTCTCCTGGGCTATTGGGTTGGAAAACCCCTATTCTCTCAAGCATATGCCTTTAAGTTTTTCATTCCATGGCACTAATAACATACACCTCTTCTGCCACTCTGCTGCCCTGACTTGAGGGACAGGTGATTTCTAAGATATACAGTTATTATGAGGGGGCACTTCTAGGAGACAGGGAAAGATAAGAAAAACAAAGTATCTCTGAATCCAAGTGCTATGGAAAACAAATCAGTGCTAACAGTCCACAAGGTCAGGTTAGCTGCCAAAAAGACTAAGGACAGAAGACAGCTAAGAGGACGTAAAGATTAGTTACAATTGATACAGTAATATACTGTGAAATGAGGCTTATTTTTTGTTTCTTGAGCTCAATACGGTATTTTGAAGTTATCAATAGCATAGGAAAAGCACATTAAGTATGCTTCAAAGCCTATGAAATCTTGTGAACTGTACCCAATTTCATAAACAGGATAAACAATAGCAAAATGATCAGAAATGTACACATTACTACTCTGAAATGTACAGTCAGTAGAAATGTTTGGTTATTTTAGACGTTGATTCCCAACAGAATTTTTCAATATATTCATGTGTCTACTTGTCACTCTGCATCCTTGAAATGCTAGGACTCTAAAAAACATTTGACTCTTCTGTACATTCTTAGATTCAACATATTTAAGAGAGAGGTAAAATACAACTAAAAACAGCCTTAGTTTTGCTAGTTTTTGCTAGTAAAAAGAACAACTGAAAATACCTTTCCTGATTTGCAAAAATATATTTATACGCACAACATGTGAACCAAGGTCTTCCTAGTGCTATTCCGCCAAAAAACTATGGGTGTTGAGGGGGTTGCATTTTTTGGTTTATTTTCCACAGATCCTGGCTGAACGATGGAATATCTAAGAGTCAGAAATAATGACTGGAAACACATGGCTGGAAATTATCTACCCTGGATATTATTTTATTCCAAGTAGTATTTTCTGAGATATATTCTGGGCAATATATTCTTTTGCTTAACTACAAAGTTTTATTTCAAAATTTGAGCATAGGGGTCTGTCCAGTTGAAGCTTTTGAACAGGTTTTGCTCTTTCTTAAGCTATTTCTAGCCTTTATACAGTACAGTGTAATTCTGCTAACACAAGTAATCTGTTCAGGGGGCAAAACAGGAGTCAAGTGCAGCTACAATATACTAATATGATACTATCGTGATATGTATAATATATCAATGCAGTATAATGTATCTTATATAGAGCATTATATAGACTAATAACTTTAATAAGCAGTATTAATGTTGTTGTACATATATGCCATTTTACAATTGGGTGGGGGCAGAATATGCCTTACACACAAATCTGCTGAGAACCTGGAAAGGCAAAAGCTGTGGTGCAAAAGACAATGCTCTGTCATTCTCTCCTCAGAATAAACTACAGACACGAAGCAGTCAAAAGGTACCTCAAAAAAGCAGTACAGCTCTGCTAAACTTCTGCAGTTTGTTGTGCTTTGATGCAGTAGCCTGTTAAGACTGCTCAGAGTATATAACAGCCTGTGGCTCACTCCTGTTAACAAGGTGCAGAGCATTCATTCTCCACATGCAAAATTCCAAGCACTGAGCCAAACTGAAAGAGAAATACAGTAGACATTTGTTGTTGTTTTTTTTTTAAATAATACCCACAAGCATCTACAGATGTGATCTCATGTAATGAAGCATGTGGCCTTAAGCTGGAATTATTTGCAAACAGCAGGATCTCCTGGCAAAAAAGATGGCACTTGCTGTGTAATGAAAGCTGTCCCCCTAAAACCATGTTTGGTTAGCACCTATGCCCTGTTGAAATTGGCATAGATAATTCTGAGTGGGAACAATGCCAGCATGACAGATGGGAATGAAAACAGGCATGCCAGAGAACTGGGATGTTCACTGAGTCTGAGTATTAGGGACAGAGTCCTTTCCAAGAATTTAAAAATGGCAGGCTGTCCAGAGTTTCTCTACTTTGGGTACGAAACACGAGAATATATGATCTCTTGCGTAACTTTGAGCAAATCAATTATAGTCATTTAAAAATAGCTCATCTGAGCCATGCGAAGCATGACGCTAAGCAGCTGAATTACACCAACTTTTTCTATGGATTCAGACGGGCACCAGGTCCTAGAGGGCAGAACCTGTGGACTGGAGTCAAAAGGATTCCACAGGTTTTCTGCTAAGTGGTTCAGACTGAAAAGCTTTCAGATGATAATGAATATTGTTTATTTATACACTGCCTTTCAGGCTGTGAGCCCAAAGCAATTTGCAGGAGTATGAGAATCTAAACTCATAGCTGGGAGGTGTGTCATTTACAATTAAGCAAATGAATCTTGCATGTATTAATGGGCTATAGTCCCATC
The DNA here is from genome assembly GCA_013397175.1 of Platysteira castanea. NCBI lineage: Eukaryota > Metazoa > Chordata > Aves > Passeriformes > Platysteira > Platysteira castanea. The sequence continues at coordinate 1,739,816 of VYXC01002442.1, forward strand.
TCCCCTGCAACCAGGGATCATCAACTGGATCATCAACTAGAGCCTCTGTGAAGAAGGTGGAGGAAGGCAAAATCCTTCTGTCACAGTCCTGGCAGATACATGCGTACCCTGCTTTTGCTTTTTAGATGGCACAAACAGCCATAACAGATCAGTTATCCAAAACACTAATTTATCTCCAAACAAGATTTAGTAATTCCTGTGGGGTTTTTTTGAGCACTGATCAGCTACCTTTCCTATTTCTCTTTTCAGATTGTGAACAGCCAAAATGTATTACCCAAAAAGCCTTGTCTAGGATCATTTATATAATTCTGGGAATTCAGGAAAAACAACAAATCTAAGAAAAATTGCTTAGGTACTTCTGTTTAAAAACTAAGAATCTGGTGTTGCAATTCTCCCTGCACAAAAAGCCAGAAGAGCCCACTAGAGAAAACATTCCTCCATTTTGGATTTCTTCAACTTCAGCTATGAAAGCTTATGGATGCTTCTGAAAAAAAATGGCTCTAATTTGGGCAAAGTCTTGGCTGTCTGTGCTGTGTATTATATGAAAGGTGTTAAAACTGTATTGCCAACGTTGTGTTCTAACCAGTTCAGCCAGTAGTGTCAGCTTATACCTGAACTCTGTTGTCTGTTCCAAAGGTGTTTAGTACTGTTAGAAGGAATAAAAAGCATTGCTGAATTTATTTTCATTTACTCCAGTAGTATTTTTTAACCCAGAAATCCATGTGTTTATTATCCAGTGAACTGACTGACCATTTCAGGTATCAGCTGTTTTTTGCAACACAGCCTTGAGAAATTCCATGTGTCATCTGAGTAAAAAAACTTAGTTAAAGGAGTTTATGTTCTAAAGTAATACGTGAAGAGGTATATTCATTCTAAATGTTCTGAATCTTCTGTGCATTTATAAAAAAGACTTTGATTAAACATCAGTGGATTGTTTTATTACAGCTTTTCCTCAAAAATCAATTTCCAAAAAATACTGGGTAGATACATAATAATGATTTTTAAACACAAGAGCTGACCTCGAATGTGGCAGTCCTGACACACACAGTATAATAGATGTGAAGCATAAAGTCAAACTATTCATGAACCTGACATTTCCTTCTGCTTTAAGTTACATTGCAAAGGTTAACGGTTGGACTCCATAATCTCTGTCTTTTCCAACTTTAAAAATTCTATGATTGTATGAAATGCAAATAAAAGTTATATTAAAATAGGGAATCATAATTTTATAGACAAATTATAATTTTTGCTGACATACAAAATTAATTTTAAAAATACAGAATTATCTTCCACTTTGTGACATGCTTGGTTTTACAAAAGGATGTCAGTATTTTTTAATGTTTATACTGTTGTACGGCATCGTAAAAGTAACCAGTAGAACCTGAATGCTAGACAATAGAGCTTGTTATTGAGAGGGAAAGCAGCTCTACCAGTCTTTTCTGGCAAGGCTCCTTGGAGCCTTGATGTCACTTTCTACCAGAATCCAGTAGCTAGGATGAAGATGAGTACACCTCTCTCCCATGCTGAATTTTTGCTGAAGCAGAATGTTTTTCCTCTTGACAACATCCCATTTTGACATGTATAGGCTATGGTGTAGCAGACCCTACTTATATAATCATCGTGGTATTTAAAGCAGATCTTAAAGACCCAAAAAATACATGGTAAGGATTATCATTCAAATTGCTTGAATGTTCTCAAGAGTATTAGCATACGTTCCAAATCTTGCCTAGGATGAACATGATATGATGTTTGTGGTTAATGTCATCCATTTCTAGGACTCAGGTGTTAAAATAATCAATGGTCTGTTGAGCAGAATGCTCTACAGCCTAAATTAGCTCTACTTTTTTAATTGCCTCCTGCTCTCCACTAAAAGAAGCAGTTGAGACTACATAAAAACTAATTTTAGGAAAAAAAATTGCATGGGTAAGAGCGCTCGGGGACAAAGATCACTGAAGAAACAGTTTCTCCCTTTCCATCGTAAAGAAGTTTAGAATTTAGAGAAAAAACTTTCTCATCTATATTCCTATGAAGCATCTCTTATAATCCCGTCAACTCTGCAATTAAAACAACATTACTTATGTCAAAATTTGCCACCTACTAATGATCAATAAGGTAAACAGGTGTTAAGAGAGTGCTACCAAGAGAATTTCTACTTAAAGCAGAGCCATCTAATAATGGCTTTCTTACTTCTTCTCAGAGCAAAAATGGCTTAAATACTCTGGAGTGTATTAATTCTGCTCTATATATGTTCTTTCCACAAGCCATTACTCCAGTTCTATGAGTCCTGAATGGGAAGATTCAGTCCTGAATGGAAAAATTCAACCACACAGCTGTGAATGGAAGAGGTAGGACTGAAACATGGCCCAGGCTGTGAAAAACACTGAAAACCCCTGACTTTTTAAATCAATATCAATCAATGCCCTGCAAAGTACATCATAAATCTGGATGTTCAAGAGAGCTAACCCTGAGGTAATACACCTTAAGTTTTAAAATATTTCACAAATATTAGGATAATCTCAGGAGGCCTTTGATCCAATTTCATCCTTTGGGGGTCTTCCAACAATTAAGAGTTATTGGAATATATTGGTTTTCCAGACACATCTTCTCTTCAAAACAGATTTTAAAAAGAAAGACTAGTGTGAGTGTGTGACATGTTTTGAGTTAATAACCCTCTGCTGGGAGATAAAATTTAACCTGAAGAAATCGTTTTTGATCTAGCAGAACATTTTATTTAGGCTTTGGACAATAGGATTTCTCTTAACTAGCCAAGATTTCTCCTTCAGCAAATATAGAACATTCAGATACAGACATTCATCTTTTATAAGTTATTAATAATAAATGTTGAATTCTGGCAGACCCTCCAGTGCAAAGCACTCAGGACATGCTCATTTATTTAGCATTGTACGGGATTTTACTTGTTCAACTGAACCAATATGCAACTGCCATCATTTGTCTGTACCTGGAGGAAAACCAACCCATATCTACCAGGCAGGCATTCCAGTTTAAGGGTACTGTGCCCAGTTGCCTTATTACCCGCTTTCTGGACAGATATAAAGCTTGATAGCACTCTCTAAGAAGTTACCAGAGAAATGCCATTCCTATGCAATGTCCATTCTGCTGATACTCGTGTGTGATAAAATTCAGAGCCTGGTATGTGTAGTTACCAATTCATTACAGGGTTATAAAGTGAAAGTGCATGTCACTGTAAGACTGATCCATTGCATGGTGAACCTAGGAAATGAGCTGCTTGGCACTGAGGGTGAAACAGATGTTGCTTTTCTAAAAGTACGGACAAAAAGATTTGGAGAAGTTTTATGGTTCCAGGAGAAGTCTTTAGAAAGCTTGGAAAATCTGGGATGACCTTTTCTCTTCCCTTTCTGGGAAAGAAGAAGGCCATAATGGTGAACCACAACTAGTGGTCACTTGCTGTTCTTACTGCCCTGACACAAGCCTGGCTCAGCAGCAGGGAGCTGTAAGGCCACAGGAGCTGTGGGAGAGGACTGGACTGGCTCTTCAGGCACCATGTACTGCTCAAACATCTGCACTCTGCCTTCCTTGCCAGAGGCAAAATGGGAAGAAAACCTTCACTTGCATCCTCGGCTACTGCCCACATGCATAACTGGTCCTGACGGGGAGACACAATTGGAAAACTGGGAATCTGCTCTCAAAGATTTTCAGAAACATGGTGAGCAACTAGAAATTACACTGTCTGTAGTGCACTGATGCACTTCCTTGGGGGCCTACCAGCAGGTCAGCCATAGGATAGGAAATGGTGTGAGATTAACAAGTGTTTCTTTATGAAGATCTGCTTGAATTAAACTCAGCCTGGCCCCCAGAGATCAGTAACTGCTCTTCAAAATCCTCCTGAAAGGAACAGATGAGTCACATTCAAAATACAGTGTCAGCTGTTATGCCTTAAAAGTAACAATAAACCAGCGTTTAATAGTGGTTTTGACACTGTTCACAACAAATAGCTTGTGAATGTATTTTTTGCAAAACATTCCAGGGTGGGAATTCCGACAGAAGAAGAGCTTTCTTCTTTTGTGAAATAAGAGGGTTTCCATTTAATGCGGTTTTGAATCTGTGTGACTTTGTGCTGTGTGTATACAGGAGTGTATTTTCCACTTTCTTCTCCATTCATGAGAGCTGAGGAAAGATTTGTTTCACGCCTGGAGGTCCAGACCTCCAGTTTCCCAAGGAGAAAGCATATCTCTAACTGCTGCACTTCCTTCCTTCTTCGTTGCAGACGGCCTGCTCGCTGCTGCACCTCCTGAGGAGGTACCCCTCCTCAAAACTGGGGTACTCTGTATGTCACTGTATGGCAGCACGTCACATTGAAGTCATTCCAACACTACAGCATTTGACTTTGCTTTATGGTTTTATTCATACTTGTTCCCACAATAGCATATGGATTGAAATTTTTTTTTGAGTGAAAAGTTCTGCCTAACTATTAAAAGGCTTTGCCATTGATACTTATTTCTTAGTGTTGGTCTGTGGAAGAACCATGTAGCAGACAATGCAGATCTGCCCACACACCTCAGTTCCCAAAAAATGCGTGTAAGCTGTGAAAATAAAAAAACCCTAGAAAACCAAAACCACTAGCAACTTATAACCTGTTTTGCTGGCCTTTACAGTCTGACTTTTTACTGCTCTGTTACTAAGACTCGGGATGCACACTGGAACCAAACCAAGCTTGCTGCTGGATTGAGGCAGGGAGCAGAAGGCTGGGAAATTCAAATTGTACTGTTGTCTCTCACCTTCGGACCTACAGCTGAGTACACCTCCCCGGTACCTAATGATCAGAAGACACTGTGTTGTAGGTTATGAAAGCAACATTATGGTTAACATTAGTATGCAGCTGTTGAAAGCACGTATTGACCATGTTTGTTGAG
>VYXC01002442.1:1756516-1801089 GCA_013397175.1 Platysteira castanea
GTGCTGGAAGGAGAACTTGGTCCGTGCCGGTGCTGGTGTGGCGGGTGCGGAGAAGGGTACGGGTGTGGGGGATGTTGGGCGCGGGAGTAAAAACAGCTTTTTCTGCACGAGAGGGAGGTGTTGGCCTGCTTGGGGTCTGGCCATGGAGCTGAACCTCCTGGACCGGTTGCTTCATTGACTTTGCCTGTTATAGTGCATAATGTCTGTCGACTTGACTAATAAAAGGTCTCTGAAGGTTTCACGTGAAAAAACATGTCACAGACCCTCAATTAGTGATAGCTGCACGGTGCTTTAAGCTCAAATGTTTTATGCTAAGATGCAACCTCATGTTTGGAGTTAGGGGATATGTGTGCTGCCATGTTGCTTCTGCAGTCTTACTCATTCTACAGCCTTTTTGTATCCCTGTTCTTGGAGGGAGATCCATTCGTGTGTTTTTATGCCCTATGCATGCACTCTATGTCTCTCATTTGCTTTTCGTTCTGTTTTTTTCTCCCAGAGGTGTTTATCTTCCAGTAGTGATGCTGTCAACTGTTTCCTTGCACTGAAATGAGAAATTTGAATAACCTGAATATTCTGAATCATCCACTACTTTCCAAATAGTGACCACAAACATGGCTAAAGGGTATTTTATGTACAACCTTTTAAAACAGTGGGTTTGTTTTCTTTTTGACATATTCTACTCATGGCAGTGAATGTCACATCCCCACTTCTTGCTGAGCATAAAACCAGATAAGAGATAATAAAAACAAAAGTTCTGAAGTTTAGGTCATAAGACTGCTAGGTCTGTGTTAGATGCTAAATTCAGCACCAGCCGATAGGATGCAGACCAGTCCTTGTGGCTCTGGTCTTCTACAGGTGTTCTAGGTGGATTTCTTGACTCATCTGCTGAAACAGGTTGTTGTCTGTTAATGGACATCCAGTTGCAGACTTAATTTCAGAGGGACAAACCGTAGTCCAGTTTGGCATTCACTTGAATTAACTCTGAAATGTTTATCATTATGCAATCCAGAATCAAAATTGTCAAGTTGTTTTGTTAAAAAACAAAACAATAATTTTGTCAGGGACTGGTTGTTATATAATGCTTCAAAAGTATTGTGAAATAATAAGAAACCTTAATGTGTATGTACAGTGAAGCAGCTCTTTTAAAAATCCATTGGGATTTTATGTTTCAGTACTGACATTGCGTGCTAATGCTTAATCAAGTAGTTGAGCTTTTGATCTTCTTCACAATGTAGTTGATATTTCTATCCTGACTTGAATTCTAGAAATATGAATATGTTCGGTAGGTCTATTTCCAGAAACTTCTAGACTGTGCAGTATCTAATGTAAGGTGCTTTCAGATCTTAAATTTAATCATACATACTTTTATTAATAATCTTGTTTTTCGTGCTACTTTTCTTTTGTGACCACATTGAACAGCACGAACTATGGTATTATTTTCATTCTTGTTTCATTACATTTTGAATGTGCCTAGTGCTAAAAATTCCTTTTCTGTCATCAGCTTTTTTTTCTTCTACTCTTAATTAACTTAAACTTACAAATGTACATTTTTACCTCCGAAGTTATTTATAATATCAACATTCTTAATGGTTTCTTAACATAGTCTTGAGTTTATGCATAAAAATTATGCATTTATGATATTCAAAGGAGCAAATGTGATTCAATACCTTTAACTTTTATTTTAATATTGATTAGATTTCAAGTTACCATTGTTCTGCATAACTGAACTATATTTGTTTCACATATAATATGCACTCTAAGGAGGCATTGGATGTAGTTAGTGACAGAAATATTAGTCAATATTTAATAATTATGCAATAAATGTTTTTTTTCACGTTTATGATGTACTGTTTTCAACTTTGTTCATTGTCAGCTTCAGTTCAGCCTGAGAACTTTTCCATTAGCTTCCCTTCAGATAAGAGCTTCTCTTTAGTAAGGCATTCCAAGCAATATATTATGTTTCCTTTCTAGGTAAATCCAATGGTCATTTATATAAGTGCTTACAGGAAAGAAAAAGATCATTTTGTTTTAATGAGTAAGAGGAATCCTGAAGTGGGATATTTGATATATAAAAATATTTTTAGAATTAAATTCTTAATTAATTAATTCAATTTTAGACTTTAGGGATGCCATCTTAGAAAATGTAAAAAGGAACTAACTTTTTGTTAAGCTTTTTTTTTTTTTAATTTGCTAAAACTAGTGTAGAAAAATGAGGTTGGATTTCTAATGTTGTGTGTTAGGTTGAAGATGTTCAAACCTAGATAAATGAGCTGGGATAAGTAAGCCCTAATATCTCTGTATGCAAATTGTGAAAAGGTGGGAGGAATATTAACCTCTCTGTATTTCTTTCCTGAGGTTCATTGACTTTTTGCTTATCTACAAGAGCTGTATTCACATAGCCTGAATTTTTAGTAAGTAAGAGAAAGATCGGGGTGTCTCTGAAAAATACTTAAGCCAGAGGGTTGAATTAGAAGCCACCATGTTCAGCCAACAGGAAGTGTTAGGCCTAAGGACCTTTCTTTATGCCATTAGTGCTCTCTGTTTACCAGAAGTATATCTTCTTGTGGAAGAAGCCACTCCTGCAGCTGAAGGAATTTAATTGCTTTGTTTCTGCATATGTGACTATCTGTCCAGCTGGCTTTCTTGTTATTGCAACTTGTCAGGTCAGTCATCCTTACTTGTATCTTTCCTTCTTGTCCAGGTGCTCTGCCCTTTATAGAATTTAGACAAATCGTGGAAGGTATGGAATTAACTTTAGACGTCAGATACAAGCAGTTAATTAATAACATCAGCAAAAAGTGCCTAGCATTTGACTTTTTAAAAGAAAAAATTCGAGCATTATGCTAGCAGCATAGTGTGAAGAAGGAGCTCCTGGTTTTCTGTTTGCCAGCTACTGCTATTTACAAACTCTAAATATTCTGGAGTATGGCTTTTAGTTTTCTTGCAGAATCTATTAGGTTACTTTCTGCCAATCCCACTTTCATTATGAGGAGTAATGTTTTCATTTTTCAAATTTTATCTCCTCCATTTCCTTCATTGTTCAGTTTTATTTTTTAGGAATGCCAAATCCGACAGTGTTAGGCAACTACAGTCAGATCACTTCTGAAAGTGTCCTGTAATGCGAAGTATTAATTACATCACTTTTGCTTCACCTCTCTTCTTTGCTTTATAGGAAACAGAAAATATAGCTGTTCCAGTCCCTCCAGGTAAGTAGAGCAATGGGGTTTTCTTCGTTTTAAAATACAAATTATTTTTTTCAGATTTATGTCACTTCTTATTAAGTGGTATATTCTACCTACTAACTTTTGATTTTTACTGAAATCACAACTTGCAGGTCTACCTGTATAGAAAATTGTGGAAATAAAGATAGACTTAAATGTGGGAAGTGATTAAAATTTATGATGTGAATGCTGTGTGCAAGTGTTGAAAGTATAAGGGCTCCATGTTCATTTTGATTTTTGTTGATATTTGTTTAGTTGCATGAGAAAGCCATCTCTTAATTGTGAGGTGTTTAAATTTAGAAAACAAAAATAGCTACTTCCCCCCCATCTAAAGAAGTCTTGGAAGGAGCCAAGCAAAACACTAAATTCAGCTTTTCAGGTAACCATTAAGAGACTGTTATTCTTTACTGTGGCAAATATATTCAGTTCACTTTACTTTGAATAAATATGTACTCTAAGTAGAACTTGTAAAAATTGATAAAACTTAAAAATTTTGACCTAGTTCTTTTATGCTTCAGTTTCCTATTACAAAATGAAGCTTTAAAGTGAAGTCTTACATTACCTAAAGTAGTTATACACTATGACGAGATCAACAGAAAAGTTTAGTAAGAGTTAATAATTCTCTATACAGTAAGGCTTTGTATGTTGCAGTAAAAGGGGGCACAATCCCAGATTCAATGTAATGAATGAAAGGAAATGTTGACTAGACATGATCAGTCTTGAGGAAATGCAAACATCCGTAGGAAAATACATCACTGGTACTGTAACATAAGCACTTTTTAATGTTTGGACTCAGAGGAGACCAAGTGCTGATGGACTGCTATAATTCTGACTTGTCTCAGTGACCTGATACAGATTTTGTCCAACTTCCATCTTTTTCAAACCAGAATGTACAAATGTTTCTTGAGTTGGAGCCACATGCAAGTGGTCAGTGTAGCTGCAAGGCTTGGGTGTGCTTCTCATGGAAGCAGTAGGAGATAAATCAGCTGCTACTGTAGCTGCAGGCTGACGGATTGTCCTCTGTGGACTGTCCAGTTTAAGAGGGTGGCACACTTGTAAGAATATATATATCTTCTTACCTGTTGGCCAAAACCAGAATGCTGTCATCAAAAGTTTTAAAGTTTTTGTTTGTTCGTGGGGTTATGTGAGTTCATGATTGTCCTCTCTGTGTTCAGTTCTGGCAGTTTTCTTCCATGCTGTTTGTGTTAGCCCTAATGTTACAGGAGGGCAGTCTCTTTATTGCTACAGTGCTTAAAATAAGTAATCACAGGGTAAGACTGCACAGACAGTGAGCAGTTCCGTGCACGGACATCCTTCTGCACACATCTTGCTTTCTACAGGTAAAGTAGAGGCTTTAGCTGCAAGTTTAGTGAGTCTTTACTAGGTATGTGTGAAGAATTACTTTTCTCAGCAAATTTCAAGAAGTTTTTGCAAGGACTATCTATATGTATACATTGTAAACAGCTATTTAAATGTTCAGTAGAAAAATTTTGAAACAAGGTGTCAGTTGTGTTTTCCATGCTCCTGTATGTAGGCAATTAAGAGAAAACAGAAGAATCTGTGCTGGTTAAATAAGCCAACAAGACACGGCTTAAGTCAGTGTATGATTCTATTTTTTGTAAAACTGTCTGCAGAAAGGTATTTTGGAAGCAAGCCTCAGACTATGTAGTAATAGTTTCCACAAAATGTACCCAAGGTGTTTAATTAAAATCTTATGGAAATATGCAGATAATTGTTGAAGCTATTTTTGTAGCACATTTAGATAAATATTAATGTGACATTTTGTAGAGAAATCTTTATTTTTTAAATAAGCACACTGCCCTAAATATTAGTGAATTACTTGCAAACTCATTTTTATTTCTCCATATTATATCTATTTTAAAGATGGATATATGCTTATTTATATATTTACTGTACTATTTACATTCCGAACAGGATAAAAAAGGCTTGCTGCATTTTAAATAGGCATGATGTGAATGTATTTTGCTTTTGTGGTGAAACTACAGAGCAAACACCAAAAAACTGAGATTATTTTCTGATTTTAGTACTGAAGTTGATTATACTGCCAATATTATTTCAAGTTTTCCCGGTGTGCAGTTCTGATCCTGTTACTGTGTGACTGGAATTCTGCATATGGATTTCTTTATGCTGCTGAAAGGAATGTAGGATTTGAAGCTTACAGAAGAAAGTTGTGGTTCAGTGGACTGTAGTAGGAATCATTTCACTGAATGTTCATTTTATCTGAAGAGACAAGGCTGGAGTTTCACATTCATATTGGATTCCTTCAGGAACTGTCTTTTTTGCTATGGGACAAGGTGTTAGCTGTTGCCTAGGTAACAGTCCAGGGTGTTTATAATTCCCCTCTAGTGACAGGGTTATCACTTCATGTATTACATTTCTCATTTGGCTTTGTGAGTAACATTTTTCTCAAGATGGCATCTAAGTTGCTATTTCGGCTTTCAGGGGAAAGGTATTTTCTAAATTGTTCTTTCTTACCGTGATATTCTTACTTTGAGCAATCAGTCTACAACAGAGAGAGACACTTTTGAAATTGGAGTGGAAATTACAAATATTTTTTCCTGAAAATTTGCCTTCTCTGTGTTAGTTTTGTTATGCCTGTCAGGCAACATGCAATCCAGAAGGAAAAGAGGAGGGAAAGGAAGGGGTTTGTGTGTATTTTGTAGCAGCAACAGGTTTTTGACCATGTAGAGTCTTCTAAAGGTGTCAGAACCTTACCCAAGTTTGGATTGTCTATTACAGTTCACCTCTGTTCCTCACTATCATATCTTCATGGTATGCCTTAAATTTCAGAGTTATCTTGGATTGCTCAGAATTTCATCCAGTCAAATTCTGAATTTCTGCAAGGGTGGAGATTCTACAGTCCCAATTGACAACCTGTTCCAGTGTTGAGCAGCCCTCACTGGGATTTTTTTTTTTAATACTGTGTATTCCTCTTCCTCTACACTTGCCCTTAACTTTTCACCCTTAACTTGGTGTGTCTTGTGAATGTTGCATCTTATCCTTTTATTATACTCAAAGTCTGGATCTGACTTCTCTACATCAATACATTAGCTAGTTTAAGACAGCAAGCAGATCCTTCCTTAGCACTCCTTCTCCACTCCAAATTTGCTTCCTGATGTTCCTCTTGTTATGTAATAGTCCTGCCTCCTAACTGTTTTGATGGGGCCCCCAGATGTTTGCTCTCCAATTCATCAGCTCTGTCTTGAGGCGCTCAACACTGGATATGGCACTTGAGCTATAGTCTTATAGTGCCAGATAAAGGAGAATAATCACTTCCCTTCATCTCATTGCTGTGCCTTTTGCTAATTCATCCCAGTAGCCTCTTGTCTTTCAGTGCTACAAGTGGCATGATGCTGAATCATATTGGGTTTGTTGTTCACCCGGAGTTACAGGTTCTGCCCCAAAGCTGCTTGGCAGTCAGTTGCCCCTCAGCCTCCACTGTTGCATGGAGTTATTTTGTTCTAGGTGCAAGCCTTGCATTTGTCTTTGTAATAGGTAAATACAATTCTTATCAATTTGGCTGCACTAACAAATGTGAGCACTTTGTTTTCCCATCCTGTCAGATCCAGTTTCTGTTTAGATTTAAGATGTCCAAGGTCTTGCTTGGAATGCGAGTGAACTCTTCTCTTTTAGGTGCAAAAATTTCAGCGCTTCAACATAATTTTTTTTCCTCAGATGTTATCTGGAATCTCTTTTGTGAGGGATTACCTCACAAAATTCCATGTGGCCTGCAGTCAAATAATGTTACAAAGATGAGGAAATGAATTTATCTCCAAAATTTTTCCTGTAAGTTTGCCAGAAAGACAGTGCTGCTTTTCTTTTTCACAAGGATTGATTTTTTTAACTTGTACATCAAGCATTCAAAATTCACAGGCTTTACAAACCAAAACATGGAACCAGATAACAACTTCATATGCATGAGCTCTGGTACTCCTTTAAAAGAGAAAATGAGCGGACTTAAAAAATTGATGTTTACATCTTCTCACCTAGGAAAAATACTAACAGCATGGAGGGAGTAGGTTTTATGGCTGAAACTGCATCTCTCAGAGACTGGCAACAAGATACAGTAACAGAGTGGAAAAAATGTCCTACATGCACTTTGGTTAATCAAAATCTTCATCCTTTGGATTAAAAAACCCCAAATCAGAATTGTTTCTTATACCATCAGACATTTCTGATATGGATATTACTCGCCTGCTCATAATACATATCCATAATGTGCATATTGGCATATGGTGGCATATGTAGCCATTATATAAGTATATGGTGCCCTATGATCACAGGTTTAAAAAAAATAATTCCTCTTGAGATCTCAATGAGACGAAGTCTGTTGGTTTGAGCCTTCATTTAAAGAAATAAGATTGTTGCATAGCTGAAGAAGAATAATCAGGTTGTGGGATAGCTGTTAAGTCTGTTGAAGTTCCACATATTGCAAGGATATATTCCTAAAGTGTCATGGATAAGGACCTTATTTCTTACCCTGAAGCCTTAGTCATGAGTATTCAGACTTGCCCATAACCTTGTTAATATTCCTTATTAGTGGAAGCACCAAGTTCACAGTCTGAACAGTTCAAAAAATACTTCATTCCTTCAGAAACTTGAGACAGGTTATGAACTCTTTGCAAAGAATAGCGGAACAGTCTTCATCCCTGATTTGCTTTGGCATCCTTCCTTTGGGATGTAAATGTTTCCCTGAGCTGTCAGTGCCAAAGACTCTTAAGTTTCTGGCAGCCATTCATCTCTTCTCGACTTCTGATCTCAGCTCAGTATCCTCATTCCTTTAAACATATATATTTAGAAGTGACAGTTTAAAATCTCCTCCATGCTGTGTTTTTCTTTCTTTGCTGTTGTGTGTACATTACCAAGGACACTGGGATCTCCTCCTTCTTGAAGGAATATCCAAAAAGTCTGTACACAGTAGTTTTTTTACTGTACAGATAGGTCCAGAAGGATCAGGTACTGTGTTCCTTACAGGTCTCCGAGGTAATAAGTCTGAAATTATTTGCTTAATGCTTACCTGCTATGTCTTGTGTCTAGTGCCCAGGTGTGTACCAGAAGTGCACATTTTAGGCTGGTTGGACAATTTGAGAATCCTTGCAACTCTACATGACCAGCATGCTGGGGGAGAGATGGGTTTATTCTGCCTATGATCTTTAATCATAAAAACATCTTTATTCATCTTTATTTGCTTCATCAATCTAAATAGTGTTCAGAACTAACACTTAGTTCTCCATACAAATACGCATTTTAAGATGAATGTATTTCCTCCAGGGTAAAACCACAGATGCCACAACTAATTAGAGGATGTATTGAAGTAAACCATTTCTTTGAAAAACTGTTGTGTTTCATGGGTGAATAGTGGACATTTTATCATTCATCTTTACAAAATCGTTCATTATTACATTTTTACCATGGAATAGTAATTAATATCTTCTTTTGGTTACAGTTCATTGCCATGAAAAGGAGGATATGATAGTTTGCCCTATGAAACAGGTTTATATGTGAAATCTGGCAGGTATGTGTATTGGTATGTGGGGTGAGTATGCAAAACAGCACCAAATATAATTAATATCTTACTTCTTTCTTAAGTATTTTTAGCCTGTCAGTAATTTAGTAGCTGAAACATTACTAAAGTACATGTTTTCGTAATTAAATTTCTAACAGTTTACACAAAGGGCTATGTGCCAACTTATCTCTAATGATGAGCTTTAAATAAGGAATGTGAAAAGGCTGAGGAATCAACACTTCTTCCTCATCTGCTGGCACCATAACTTTGACTGTGTGGTATTGTGTGTGGTTTTGATCTCCTTTTAACTGTGGGAATTGAATCATTATTACAATGATACAATTGATACAGTTGATTCAGTGACAAGTTGTTCTTACTATGTTTAGAGATACTTTTTGCAATTAGTCATGTTACATGTGAACATGTGGATATCTGACTGAGGTGTACGTTCAGCAGCTGCTGTGGTGGATTTTGTGTACCTTCCTGACAGCTTGAAAATCCATACTCTGTTTGAATCATGGGTATTTAGAATATTAGTATAGTCAGAAGGCAGAAATTCTTCCGCACAGAATATTAAAATAGCCTGTGGATGTTGATGTATTGATAATTTGTTGCAATTTGTAATTGCAACATTGCAATATTTGTAAAATGTGTTCCATTCTAATTTTAATACAGGTAGCACAACGACCTGTGGAATATGAGTGATGACAAACCCTTTTTATGTACTGCCCCTGGATGTGGCCAGGTAATGGTCTGAACTGAAGTTATTAGCATTGATCAAATAAGAGTAAAACAGTGAAATATATTTTTAGTGATTGAAGAAAAGGGGCTTATGATAATTGCTAGACATTATTTTTGTTTTGCTGAAAGGCAAGAATTTGTGGCATGTTACGTGTTTATCTAAAATGCTGTCCACAGAAGAAAAAACTAATTAAACTGTCCTTTCTGAGCTAAAAAAAATTCATTTGTTAGTCCTGCTTTACTTGCTTTCATTAGAAAAATAATCAAGAAACAACCTAACTTGTATCAAGTAACCTGCATTTTCTGAAATATTTCAGTGTTGGTGGGGAGCTTTATGTGAAGGTTCCTTGTCACTAATCTTCATAGCTGTGGTGACTCCAGATATTTTATGCCATAAGTTTGTTTTGTGTATGTTTTCATGTATAGGAAGATTATAACAATATGCATGCCACAAAATATATTTCAATTCCTATTGTAGTTTTAATGTATTCTAGTAAATAGCATTAGTGTGTATATAGATATATATATAGGTGAATGTGAACAGAAAAGTAAAAATATTATGGAGTATTTTAGCAGATGGTTGCTTAAAAGGAAGCTTAAAGGTATCTTAACACTTTTATTTAGTAACCTGAAAATAAGTACATTTGCATTATCTGCTGCATGAGATGGACATCCCTGCATCCTTTGTATAAAATTAATTTCATAAGCTGATTTTTTTCATAACATAATGGCTGCTGCCTTTATATAGAATTGATTTCTTAAACAGGATGTTTTTCATTATATTTTTGCACTTCAATTTATTTGGATTTTGAATTCAAAATAATCTCTTTTTTATTCTGAAAACTTAGCTTTTATGATGAATCATAGTATTAATGTTAGATTAATGTAGTCTTCTGTATTTAAAGTAGGAGAGGACTAAGATTTCTTGTTATGTCTAGTGTGCTCAGAGACATCAAAAGTAACAGAAGAGGACTGCTTTCTCCTAAGTAACATGTTTGTCCCCATCCTATTTGAATCTCATTACAGTGTAGACTGTCAGAAGTTTTGGTAACTAAATCTCACAGAAGGCATATCATGGGTCCACAGCAGTCCATGATTCCAGGGAAGGTGAAGAGAGAAGTTCGTGTCCCAGAAAATGGGCAAGGCTTCTCCACATGCCAGCTTCGTACTGTAGAACAGCGAGAGGGAGTCAGGATCTGGACATCCTTTTCCCTCTGGAAGAGCTGGTCCACCACTTAGTGAGGACAGAAAGATACACTTAGGTCTTTTAGCGTGATAGAACGTAGAAATTTCTGACTTATGCTCTATGCAGAGGCAGGGCACAGGAGTTACGGAGAGCTGAGTAATTGGAGCCCTTGGCAATAGAGCTGTAAGAGAAAAAAAGTCACTTGCCTGTTTCACCTTGTCTTACAGTCATCCCATATTTTTAATTTCCCTCACAGTTCCACATGTACATGTCCTTTTTCATGGAAACATTCTGAATTACTGTACTCTGAGGTCAATTCAGCTTATATGTTAGTTCCTGAGAGGTGATTCTTGGTGTATGTCTGTTATAACATACATATGGAGTGACTTAAATTAGTGAGGCATAACAGAAACATAATTTGGGGCTCAAATATTCACAAAGAAAATTAAGAATTTCAGTGTTTTGTGTAAAATGTGTTCTTTCTAGGAAAGCTGCGTCTTGGGAAATATTTTCTTAGATTGTGTCAATTGAAACACTAACTTCACCCACAATTACAGATGCATAGCAAATTAGTGAAAATAAACAAATAGTGAAAGTAAGAATATCTCTTTTACAGCACATCGTTTGTCTGCTTACTGCTTTTTTATAGCATGTACCCCAAATTGTGAGGAAAGTATGCATGAAGCAAGCAAACCTGAGAGGTTTTTAAAGTGCTGGTAGATTTAGTTCATTCACAGCATTACAGTTATCTGTTACTGTTTTAGTGTTTCCCATTCTACCTGCCCCTTGTTTTATGTAGTAAATGGTATGGGGCAGGAGCTATAGTATATTTTATCTTTTTGCTGTTAAATGCAGTGAAGTTTGTGATTACAGATCAATTCTCATTATTGTGGTAATACACACAATGCAGTAATCAAGTAGAGGTAATCAATTACTAGACATTGTCAAGAACTATTATTCAGCAAATGGTTGTTTGCTGACGGTTGATGGAGGCTGCAACACTCAAAAATGTTATCTTGGACTTTTGATGAATGCAGGTACTTAACACTACAATTTCCTTGGTACCATATTTAGTTACTATGAACATCATTTGAGTTTTATAATATTTCGGCTTGGTACTGTTGACCAAGGAACAAGATATATCTGCCTTAGAGGGTTGTCTTTTAACATAGTAATGAGAGTTTTACATGTAAAAATTGCTTTCTGTGGAATGGCATTTGCTGTGTTCACACTCCCAATTACAACTGTTTCTTGAAACTTTCTGCTGCAGCGTTTTACCAATGAGGATCATTTGGCTGTCCATAAACATAAACATGAGATGACACTGAAATTTGGTCCAGCTCGTAATGATAGTGTCATTGTGGCTGGTAAGTATATGCTTCTGTTAAGTTTGTTCACTTTTTTGCTGGAATGGGCATATGTTTTAGGCATTTTCTGTACATCATGCATAGATTAAGAGAATGTGATACATAGTGTGTAGTGATTTTCTTCACTATACTGTCTGCAGTGTGTGCTTAGGCAGTGTTTTCTTACATAATTAATGTCAGAATTTGAAGCCAGTATTATTCTCCGTAACCTACTTTTATCTGATATATAATCCAAATGTTTTTGAATTATCAATACTTGAATAATTGATTAAATTATGTAAGTGTTCAGTAAGAACATGCTAATAAAGGCTATGCCTAAGAAGAACTGGAACTAAATTAAACTGTATTTCAGTTTTAATTATTCATTGATACTACTTGTCTCTTAAATTTTAAAATATGTAGCATCTTTTACATATCATGGTGATATTAGAAGAATGAGTCAGTGATTATTCTTCCGATAGGATAGTAGAAGAAAGATCAAACCTTTTGTTTTCATTTTGTCGTGAATTCAAAATACTTTATTTCCGCCTCTAAATTGATGTTATACCCTTAGTAATTATAACTTTTGTCCAAGATCAGAAGTAATCACCAATGGATGATTGATTGCATTATAAACTTGAGAGTTTTTAAATGAAGAAAACATGCACTAAGTATGCTGAAGTTACAGTCAGTCTGGGTTTTTTTTGGTGGTGGAGTAGCCTAAATGAACTTCACAGAGACTTTCAGACATTTTCTGATTATTTTTTTTCCTTGTAAGTGGCTAATTTGTTACGATGAGCAGATTTAAAAAAATATTGCTCTTAAACTAGCAGTTAGAAATTTTAAAATTCTAAATGTGCTTCTTCTCGATTACACCATAAGAAAAGGGAAGTTTCAAATATGTGCTGTCTCGGTGCAGCCACATTCCAGTGTAGGAACTGTTGTAAACACCAGGCTACATTATTAAGTCCACACAATCATACCACTTTACAGTATTTTAAATGCAAGTAACTTTGTGGCAAGTGTGGTTAATTTTGACCTGATAATAGCAGTGAAATAAGGCAAATTTTTATACTAACAGAAATTTTACGTAGGGACGTTTTTGAAGCTAGTTCATGGAGTAGTCACCCGGATGCCAGAAGTCTTATGATTCCAGCTTGATATAGAGGCATCAGAGAAGCCAATGCAATCTTGTGTACAGAGTCACACTTTCCTTTAGAAGTTCCATGCACTTGGAAATAATCAGTCCTGTTGTCAAATTATGAAAAGACAGAAGCAAACTGGCTTTGAGCTGTGCACTTTTCTCATTTGTTTTTTTAATTAAAGGCCTTCATGTAGTCCTTATCTTTTTTTGAAAGTAGAGTCTCCTTGCTCACTGAAGTGTTCTGCTGTGCACTTGAGAATAGCTCCCTGTGGATACCGAAGAAATGCTGTAATTCCCTGCCGGAATTGTCAGGGGCTTGGTGGTTTGCAGGCTCCGGGTGCTTGTCTCCAGCAGGTGGAGTTTGCCTGCCGGCTGCCTCCCTGCAGGGCAGAATGGAGCCCGAGGGTTCCCCACCACCTCGTCTCTCTCTGTTTGTATTCTGAAAAATATTTACAGTAAGTAGGTTCATAAATAGTATTGTAAAAATAAAATTATGGGGGTTTTATACACTTCATTTCAGATCAGACACCGACACCAACTCGATTCTTGAAGAACTGTGAAGAAGTGGGCTTATTCAATGAATTAGCAAGTCCTTTTGAAAATGAGTTTAAAAAGGCTTCTGAAGATGACATTAAGAAAGTATGTTCAAAACTTTTTTTTTCCTCAGAGGTTCTGCCTTTTTAAATCTGAAATTCCATTGAAAAAGCAAACTTTGGGTTTATATATTGCCTTTTAAACTATAGCAATAATCATATTAACTGCTTATGTGTGTTGTATGTAGACAATACAAATCTATGATTACTCTTCTGAAGGTTAGTTTACCTGATTAATTTTGCATAGTTAGCACTGACAATGGGACACATTGTCCTGATCATGTAAGTATCTAGTCTGTATCTGTTGAAGTTAACCACTAATTTTGATTGAAATTTCATTAAGTCCTGAATAAGCAAAAAAGAAGTCTGAAAAGTAAAGAGTTCTTAACAGAAAGAAAAACCCATGTGAAAACAATAGTATGTGAACACTGATCATTTTGATTAGTTTTAAAATACTGATGTTACTCTAAGAATCAGTCATCATGATAATGAGAATTAAGTCCTGACTAAATTTAAAGAAATGTCAGTAATTTGGTTATGAGTATATTCACTATGTGTTGAAATCACTTTTGCCTAGAAATGATTAATTACAACATAAAGATCAACTTATTTTTTAATGTACAGATTGAAATATAAGAAAAACCTAACCTATATCTATTTAGCAACTTCATGTGAGAAACTTGCCATACATTTAAGTGTTATCCTTGTTATTTATTTCAGTGCTTCCCAGTCATAACTGGTTAGGTACCTGAACATTTAAATACTTCTGCAAATAAAAAGTTTTGTTCAATGTCCCCTTTGAATAATTTTGTCTTTAGTTGATTATCTGGTTGAATTCTATAGGTAGTTGTAAAAAATATGGTTTTATACTCGTTTATGTAGGTTTTTCAGGATCAGTAGCTTCATTTTCTTTTTTTCAGTAAAGATTTTGAGAAGTAGTTGTGGTTAGGATGGATTATTATCAATTCCTGACCAAGCTGCACTCTTGCTTTGTAACTGTATCAAATAATGGATTTATAAGTTTACTTTTTTTACTTGCTGTATGCTGACATGACATATGGTAAAACAAATTTTTCTATTACCAAGACTGTATTTTCTGTATAGTTCACCACTGTCTTGGAGAAGGTTATATATATTGCAAAGTATTTTAAACATTTTGTCTATTTCTTTAATTGATACCAATTTTCCAAGCTGCCGTCTGTGTTACAAGATAAAACACAGTCCCTCCGTATCTCTGGATGATTTATATACATAAATGATCATGGCAAAGTGTGGAAAAATATACCGTAGTAGCACACTTTCTAGGGGATTGTAGTTGAATTTTTTCTGTAATATTTCATAGTCACTTTTGGTATGAGAAGAGATTACACTTCTTACAGTCTCCCCTGTCTATTAGTAATATATTGCACAGGAAAACTAGGAATTTAATTGAAAAAAAAAGCATTTGGAAAAACCTCTTTGGGGGAAATTTCTTCCAAAAGTATTTGGCTAGCAGACTAGACAGGAATATAGACTTTCAAATCTATAGTATTAAGTACTTTTGTGGCTGAGTTTCTTTGGGGCATTTTAGATGGCCTGGTGAATTTTACCTGTGTTGTAGTATAAAATTTGCTTTTTCAATAATTATTGACTGCAATAAGCTTGAAATTATTTGTCTATACAAATTTTCTCAGTTTGAAAGTGTAGTTAGGATTTTGTGCTTTGTGGTATGAGCTGTAATAATATGCAGAAGAATAATACCTTATTTTAGCTGTAATTTTTTAACTGACACAGTCCTTCTGCAGCTATAATTTTCTTGTGACTCTTGGAAATGGCAGAGTTTAGGAATGTTTTTAACTCAAGAAGAAAATACTTAGTCTGGTGTTGGTGTTGAAAGACATTGGTGGTACTGAAGATTGGTGTTTGTGTAGGTGCTGGTAAAGTATTCTTGACTGGTAGTGCATGTGCATCAAGATCTTTCAAACATCAGCACCTCTGTGTTGTAATGGGCTGATATTTCTCTTCAGTTTTTTACGTTTTCTTGTTCTATTTAATTTTTTAAACATTGACTAATTGTGTTTTACATTGTTGCATGTAGATGCCTCTAGATCTGTCTCCTCTTGCAACACCAATTATAAGAAATAAAATTGAAGAACCCTCAGTTGTAGAGACAACTCATCAAGATAGTCCTTTACCTCATCCAGAATCTACTACCAATGATGAAAAGGTCAGAACCTTTATTTTTCTCTTTTTGGAATTTATTTTTCGACTTTTCTTATGATCTGTGAATTTGTTGTGTATGGTGATAGCCACAGTACTTAGCTGGTTGAAAGGAAAAGAGTTTTCATGTGCCACATTTTGGTGGATATATAGGTTACTTGTTCAGTTCTTCAGTTAGCTTCATTCACTAGAATTATTGCTTTGCTTCCAGTAAAGCCGACCATCCAGTAAAGCCTGAAAGGAAATAAAATTTAAGGTTTCTGTTATCTTAGAAAAGACTAAAAGGGCTCTTCATTCTTGTTTATGCATCATTATTAGTAATGATCACTTCAATATGTGACTTTGCAGTGTTTTCATCTTGTGGTGTTCTCTTGAAGTACAGAAAATGAAGCAAAATTAGTTAATTAATTATTTCTAGTCTTCAATAAGGACATTAGGAGCAGACCATAATAAAGCATTGAGATTGCTCTAGTCAGTCTTTATGTGCATCTTAGTGGGCAGTCTGTGGGGACAGGGCTTAACTGCCTTACTCCCAGAGATCAGCAGGATGTTTTAGGGTCACAGGTAATTCAGGTTGGAAGGGACTGCAGGATTTCCTGGTGCAACTTTCTGCTCAAAGCCAGGGTTATTTCTGAGATCAGACCAAGTTACTCAGAGCTTTGCACAGTCTGGTCTTGAAACCTCTGTGGGAGAGAGGCTGCACAGCCTCAGTGCCACCTGCTCCCACACCAGGCTGTTCCTATGGGCAAAATGTTTTTCTTTGGATCCATTCTGAACCTCTCTGGTTTCAACTCTTTCTTTCAGAGGAACTAATGTAAGAACAACCTTAAGTGTGTGACATAACTTGAAGAGCGTTTCAATTCAGATTTGTCCTTACTAAGCTTTTCTGAGTTTCATTAGTTAGCAAGGATGAGTAATTGTGGGTAATTAAGGCAATCATGCAGTCTCAAAAATAGTAAAAGTATTTTAAAGGAATATATGTAAAGAACTGCTTTGATTAAGTGAATCATAGTACAAATCTTAAGTCTTCTTTATTTCAGAGGTTAGCTTATTTTTTTGCTGCAAATACTTATTCCAAGTTATCTAATTTTGGCAGAAGATTATATTACTGTCTTCATTCAATAGTGGTTCAGTATCTCATTAGCATCGTTATAAGTGAAAATTATATCTCAATGTTTGGCAGTATTTATAAGCTTGTCTCAGTTATGATGTAATTCCGGTGTGTCACTGTAATGGTGCTGCTGCTTAATGCTGTTCTGGTGTCTGATTGTAGAGACAAGCTGGGCAAGGCTGAGGGTGCTGCTTGGAATGTACAGCTGAACGTGACCTGCAGAAGTTGAGAAATGTGAGCAGAGTGTTGCTCAGTTAGATTTTTGTATTCTCCTTCTACAGATGTATTGAAAGAGAGAAGGGTTTCTTTCAGGGTGTAGCTGTTTGTAAAATATATGTGCCACTGTAACTATTTCGTTGGCTGCATATATTTTAGTAGCCTTTAGTGATTACACCCTATTAATGTATGTTCAAGGCAGTTCTTATTTTCCTTGTAGTTGTCAAAAGAATTTCTTGGAGATTCTTTAAAAAAGTATGCTTAATTCTTTTCTGAAAGTTCCATGAGTTCTATTAGGCTTCAGTAAGAGTCAATATGCTGCTTTGAATAGACCAAGATATCATTAGAAGTATATAAAGTCTTTAAGTCTTAAAATAAGAGCTTTCAAACGTTATAGTTGTTTATTAACAGTACTTTAAAAGGGTGACCCTCAACAGAGTTCTAGCAGTTGCTTAGTTGTTGCCAAGTAGCTAATTGCCTTATTTAATTACTTCAAAACTAGTTATTTTCTTACAGTAATAATCAAATACAGTATTAGTTCTGGCCCTCTACATTTCTGTATAAAGAATTCTGTGTATTTTTGATAGCATTAGAAGGTTATTGCATGAAATTTGCTTTTAGATAGAAAATACTTGTGAATATGCACATCTGAGAACACTTAAAGTAACTCTCCGGTTCTGTAATTTCCAGTTCAGTGGGTTTTAGTTTTGAGAATATAGGAGTTGGAGAAGTCCTTTTAGTAAGTCTAGTACCTTTGGGTAGGCTTAAATTTCTGTCCTGTAACGAAAGGTAGGTGAAGGTAGAGTCGGTTTCACTTAATCTCATGATTGTAAATTCAACTCTATTTTTCTTGTTCTTTAGCAGAATATATTTACAAAGTATTTTATTCCAGACAAAATTTATACTTCTTTAGTGCAATGCATTGATGACCAATTAGAATCTTCCATCAGACTGGTGGGCCTATGGTTTTGTTGATATATGCTCTTAAAATGTCAGTTTCTTTTAAAGCCATACTTCTTAAATCTGCAGCTTGTTTTTGCCACATTGTTGCAGTAACAGGCACCTGCATGCATTTTTCAGTGTAGCAAAGAGCAAGTTAGTGTAAAGAGGAAGTTAAAAGTACTTTTTCAGCTGTATAAACACACACATGAGTAAATATATTCTTTTCTTAATGGCTGAAGATCATTTCTGATCTTGTAAAAAAGCATAAGTACAGTCTTCAGTAACACAAATAACTGTTTGTGAGGTTTCCGTCTTCAGAATTTTAGGTTTATTTCAGAATTTTGTACATTAATCTTTGACTATTGCTGAAATCTGGTTTCCATAGAACACCATGTCTAAAAATTTCCGATTGCCGTTTTCCTAATAGGGGTTCAAGCCAGGGAGAGACCCAGTTTTACAGTCAATATTTATTAGAACATGCATTAATTAAGCTCCTGTTATGAACAGGAAAGAAGTATTCACAGAAGGTCATAATTGACTTGCTCACTTGTATGTAGTTACATGGCTGTAGCAACAGTTGGGAGACCAATCCCAGGTGCTCGCTCAGAGGTAGGAGGTGGTACTGAATGCCTGTGACTTCAGGCAGGGTTCAGAAGGTGCTCAGAGTCAGGCTGGTTGGAACGCTGAGCAACCTGATCTAGTGAAAGATGTTCCTAGCAAGGCAGAAGGGGTGGACTGGAATGGTCGCTAAAGGTCACTTCCAGGTCCAAGTAATCCCTGATTCTGTGGAAGTCCTTCCAAGGGTCCATTCTTTATCAAGTGTACATATAATCTTGCAGTCTTTGTTCACGTCAGAACCATCATGATTTTGAATGTTGCCTGAATTGTGCAGCTTGTTCATGCTAGCATACAAATTCAGCTGGTTTTCTGAATTTCCCACAGTCAAGCAGTTCAGTCTCATTTATGTTTTCCCTGTGACTCTTGAACAAGATCTGTAAGCTGTTGTACCAAATTCCTCATTTGCAAAGAAGTGTTTAATCCTGTCCTAGGAATATGCATTAGGATTTTTTTTTCTTTCCGTTTCCACAATTCAATACTGGTTGTTTTCTTTTTACTGAATGCTCATATGTAATGCTAAGTGCCATGTTCAGATATTATACCCCAGATTGATAATAAAACAATTTCACTTTCCTCAGCACAGCTCACTGTTATTCTCCAAAAGCTCTGATTCACTGTAAATAGTCTTTTAGGTCCCTTGGGAAAAAGCCTGAATGAACTAGTGCACCCTGATGACAAATCTACCTCATCTGAGCTTTTGGAGGGAGAAAATTTCTTCATCCAAAGTCTTTTCTTTTATAAAGCCCACAGTTTGCCAGCGAACTTAAGTTCTGTGAATTGCTCAGAGGATCACACACATTTGTGCATTATATATAAAAAGACAAGCAATCTGCTAAGAGACCTCAGACTTTACTACTTGAAGCTTTGTGGATGAATTTTCAAAACTTAAGCTTCATTCAAAGGAAATAATAGTCAGTGCAGTCCATATGACACAGGTATAGAGATGTTCTCTTTGAATTACGGTTTGCCAGCAGAGCAACTAAAGTTTGCTGGTCCTAAGAATGTGATTTTATGTGTCATTCATTGCAGTAGCCATTGTAAAAAGAGTAACTTGGAAAAAAACCTGTCTGAAGGTAAATTTAAAGTCTGACAATATCAAGGGTTTCCTGAGAAGGAAGGCATTGGTTACAGTAAGGCCTTTCTGGATTTTCCGAAACAGCAAATACAGGTACAGCATTCAGTTGATAATGTACTTTACCTGATTGCTAAGCCAAGAGCTATAGTGATTTCTGTTTACTCTTCATTTGCACCTAAGTTTAATTTCTGTGCTCAAATAATTTTTTCTGCATCAGGATATGCATATGTTTTGCAGAGCTCTGAATATAACACTCCAAGTACTTTAATCGCTCTAGTTAGAGAGCTACAGATAAAGGCTTAAAAATTTTTTTTGTTGTTGCTGTTGTTTTTACTGAACCATAAACCTCTTGTTTCTCTTGTTTAAATCCAGAACAGTGGACTGAAACTGAAATGTACATAAGGACACCATAAAACATTTTCTTTATTCGGAGTGTGGGTAAACATGATGGTGCTGATAGTACCATGGGTTTCTTGGGGAAAAAAATTAAAATCTGATCAAAACTGAATTAGAAGTAATAAGAAGTAATAGTAGCTGTAGCATAAATTGAGCCAGGTTTGTCATAAAACTAAAATCACTGTTGTTGAAACAATTTTATTTTGGTGGTTTAAATAATTCATCCAGAGGGGTTTTTTAAAATGTTTTTAATTGTATAACTGATTCTATTTGCATAATGTTACAGAAATTCTGATTTGTTCCATCAAACTGTGTTCATTTAACAGTTGGAATTAGTGGTCTGTAATTGTATTTTACAAACTGATGAAGCTTTATTTTTCCTCAGGAAGTGTCACTGCAGCAGACTGCACAGCCTACATCAACAATAGTTCGTCCAGCATCGCTACAGGTTCCTAATGTACTGCTTACGAGTTCTGACTCAAGTGTTATTATTCAGCAGGCAATACCATCACCAACTTCTAGTACTGTTATCACCCAAGCTCCATCATCTAACAGACCAATAGTGTAAGTTACATAAGTCTTAGTAAAACGTTTTCTTGCAGAATTTGAAAATCTTGTTTACTTTCAGTTACTGTTTCTGCAGTTAATATATGAATTTGAGATGCTTTGGTGTAATGTGGTGCTTTACTACACATGAAACATTGGACTTTCAATACATGTGAGATGTAATGCCATGTTCTCCACATCACTAAGTTCACATTTTTGATCTCCAAATAAATATTACATTACATCTGTAAACAAACAAATCAATTTAAAATTATGTGTAAACTTGTTCTCTTCTCTGGATAAGTTTTCTTTTATATAGTTCATTCCTTTTTCAGTCCAGTTCCAGGTCCTTTTCCTCTGCTGTTACATCTTCCTAATGGACAAACCATGCCTGTTGCTATTCCTGCATCTATCACAAATTCTAATGTGCATGTCCCTGCTGCAGTTCCAGTAAGTAAGCATGATGCTATATTAATTTGAAAGTGGAGCAGATTTGCATAAGTGCAGCATAGAACTTAGTTTTAAGCACCTTGATAGCTGTTTTGGCTTCAGAGGGTAGTGCTGTCAAATGCTCTCTATTATGATAACATACTCAGGTTTTCTTCATTTTTATACTTTATCTGGTCAGCTTGTTAGACCTGTCACCATGGTGCCTAGTATCCCAGGAATCCCAGGGCCTTCCTCCCCACAGCCAGTGCAGTCTGAGGCTAAATTGGTAAGTGAAAAACTCCATTATTCCTCAAGAAGAATAACTTGAGAAATTAATTAAATTCTATTGCTTTTTAAAACCGCTTTAGTTTTCTTTTGTTAGTCTAAATTCTGCAAGTACAAATTTAATAAAACAGAAAAATAACAGCTGCATTTATTTTACAGTTTTTCCAATTCCAGCCTATGTTAGTTCTGTTCTTAAGGGCCATTTTGATCTTATTTTTAGTCATTCCTTTAAATAAATTAGATTTCTAACTAAACTCCTTCTTGCTTCTTGTGTCAGAGGATCAGAAATGCTAGCTGGGAGACAGACAAGATTAGCAGTGTGTTAACAGGGAACATTTCCTTCAGAGAAGCAGAATGTTTCCTCCCAAAGGAATGGTATTTCTTAAAGCTAGGAAAGAAAAATGTGTTTTTAAAAATGGTTTCAGAATCTCAGCTGAATATAGTCCATTAGGCAAGAGTGTTGCAATTAGATACAGTTAACAAATTGTTCTGTGTGGAGGTTGTTTCTGTTGTGTTGGGTGTTTTGGTGGGGGTCGAGGATTATTTGGAAAATGATTAAAACAAGCAAAAAATTGGCTTTGTTATTGGTTTTGGGGGGCTGTTCTCTTTACTTAATATTAGCGATCATTTATGGTGGTAGTTTGAATTTATCAATTTATTGATAAATTTTATGCAACATTAGGCTGTTGCTTCTCTTTTTTTCTGTCTTCTTTGTTCCAACTGTTCTAAAGGAATAGAAAATCTATTATTAAACAATAATTAACCTATTTATATATTTACAAGATGCATCTGTGAACAGTATCTATCCTGTGAAATAGTGTTCCTCTTCCTTCAGCTCTTACTTTAAAAAAGAATCAGGAGCACCTGCTAGATAAAATATATTTTTCTGCATTGATATTGGTAAGTGTGAGGATGCCCTTAACATTCTTAGATATCCCATTTCTCTTGATCTAAACCTGTGGGCTTTCTTTCCTTACCTGTTTTCTCTCCTCAAGCCACAGTATGAAAAACAGTGAGTCTGGTTTTTCTGGAGTAATGGGATTCCAGTAGAATAAGCACACCTAGACCACATTCACCAAATACTGAGACTACTGTGGGGAGGTGGTTACCAGTGCACTGGCTCTGCCTAATCCTGTCAGGTCTTCCTTCATTGTCCTGCTCTGTTGAACACAATGACTTTTGATATAGTTTAGAGAAGGACAGAAGGGAAGAAGGTCTGTATCTGTGCATCCTTGCCCCCCTAGGAATGGGGAAAGGAATCTTTTAATACCTTGGAAAATATTTAAATGTAACCAGCTCTTATGAAATTAGTTTACCTTAAATTCGGGAGAGAAAAATGTAAAAAAAGTGAAAACAAGAACTGTTTTCTCAGAAACTGAACATGTTTTAGAGTCAGGAGACTCATGCTCTGAGTTCTGAAATCCAGGAGGAATTGATTCCAAGTAAATTTTTAGCAAGAAATTAGGTTTTTAAGTGTATTGCTGAGTGATTTGCTCTTAGGATGATTTAAAGGAAAAAGGGAAATACATGTATGTGGTAAAGGCTTTGATCTCACATTGGAAGAAGCAATCACTCAAATGCAAAGGAAAACAAAGATCATTAGACTTAAAATTTAACAGTCTCATTAGCCTTCTCGTTACAAGTTAGCTAATATATGCACTTCAGTGATTGCTTTTTTTTTTTTAAGTGAGACTGTAAAAAGGGTTTTTGCAGTATTTCCTCTTTCCTTGTTGCTTAATATGAAGCATAAGCAGAATCCAAGAATATCAGAATTATGTATATTTCTTACGCTCGTTTGCTTTTATATAGTGCCTATTCACAAAAATAAAAAACTTAATTTCTTATCCCTCTGCAAGTAAAAGCAATTTAATGAGAAACTTAATGTTTATGTAGAAAAGCCTCCAAGAGTAAGACTAATTCACTGTGCCACGGGATGCATTGTTGGCAGATATGTGATGGTTTATTAAATGCAAAGTTCCATTTAATTTTTAAAATTTAAATCTTTGTGCTACCAAACCCTTTCTTTTCATGTCTCTCATAAAACTATTTTTGCTTGCTGCATACTAAATTCTGTGAAGGTCTGCTAACCAGGTTTATTTTTCACTTGTGTTCCTGGTTAAGCCAGCAGAAGACAGTATTTCGTTTTACAGCTCGCTTTTCATTTCTTTAATAGTTCACTTTTAATGTTGAAATACAGGCTTTTACACTGAAATTTAATAAATGAACAGTATGTGTTTCATTTATTAATGGTATACTGCAGTTTGTGGATTTAATAGTATGGTTAGTTAGCAGAATTCTGGGAATATGTCCTGTGTCCTTTTGCCTACTATGGCCACATTTCTTCATGTTGAGAGGCAGTTCTGAAGGGCAGAGGATTCCAGGACATCCTTTAAGAAGTAAATCTTAAAGGTGCCAAGGGCAGGCTGTCCCCATGTGCTGAAAGATGAACCAGCAGCGAAGACTGGCCTGGCTGAATAGAGAGCCTTGGCTGGAACACAGGAGAAGAAGGAAAGTGTCTGACGGGCGGAAGGAGGAGCAGACAGCTCACGAGGACTACATGGATGTTGTGAAGTTATGCAGAGCCAAAGCCCAGCTAAAACTTAATCTGATTACTGCTGTACAAGACAACTAAATATATTTCTTGTAAGTACATCAGCAACAAAAGGAGATCCAAGGAGAATCTCCATCCTTTATTGCATATGGGGGGAAACATAATGACAAAGGATGAGGAAGAGACAGAAGTACTTGATGCCTTCTTTGCTTCAGTCTTTAATAGTAAGACTAGTTCCTCTCTGAGGCCCCAGCCCCTTGAGCTGGAAGACAGGCATGTGGAGGAGAACAAAGCCTCTGTAATCCAGCCTGCTACAGCACTTGAACACAGATGAGATTATGGGGCTGGATGATATCCCAAGTGTACTGAGGGAGCTGGGGAAGAAGCTCAGCAAAGCCACTTTCAATCATTTACCAGCAGTCCTCGGTAACTGGGGAGGTCCCAGGTGACTGGAGGTTAGTAAATGTACTGCTCATCTTCAGGAAGGGCTGGAAGGAGGATCCAGGGAACTGCAGGCCTGTCAGCTTGACCACTGTGCTGAGGAAGGTCATGGAGCAGACGATCTTGATCGTCACAGCATGCATGGAACAACCAGGATCAGATGCAGCTATCATGGATCTATGACAGGCAGACTGCTTGACTGACTTGCTTGGCTTCTGTGACAAGGTGACCTACTTGTTGGATGAGGAAAACGCTGTCAGTGTTGTCTACACGGACTTTACTAAAGCCTTTGACACTGTTTGCCGTAGCGTTCTCCTGGGGAAGCTGCTTGTGGCTTAGGCAGATACACAGCTGGGTAAAAAAGCTGGCTGGATGGCTGAGTCCAAAAAGTGGTGGTGAATGGAGTTAAATCTGGTTGATGGCCAGTTAAAAGTGGTGTTCCCAGGGCTCAGTGTTGGGGCTGGTTCTGCTTAGTCTCTTTACCAATGGTCAGGACGAGGGGATGGGGTGCTCCCTTAGTCAGTTTGCAGATGGCACCAAGTTGGGCAAAAGTGTTGGTGTGCAGGAGGGTAGGAAGGCTCTGCAGAGGGATCTGGACAGGCTGGATCAATGGGCTGAGACCATTTGTATGAGGTTCTACAAGGCCAAGTGCCAGGTCCTGCACTTGGGTCACAACAGCCCTGGGCAGCGCCACAGGCTGGGGGCAGTATGGCTTGAAAATTACTTGCTGGAAAAGGATCTAGGGGTGTTGGTCAGCAGCCGGCTTAACGTGAGCCAGCACTGCCCAGGTGGCCAAGAAAGCCAATGGCATCCTGGCTTATATCAGAATCAGCAGTAGTGTGGCCAGCAGGACCGGGGCAGTGATTGTTCCCCTGTACTCGGCACTGGTGAGGACACACCTCAAGTCCCATGTTCAGTTTTGGATCCCTCACTGCAATACAGACGTTGAGTGTGTCCAGAGAAAGGCAGTGGAGCAGGTGAACGATCTAGAGAGAAAGTCCTGGGAGGAGGCAGAGAGAACTGGGGCTGTTTAGCCTGGAGAAAAAGGCTCAGGGCAGACCTTCTTGCTCTCTACAGCTACCTCAAAGGAGGGTGTAGCCAGGTGGGACTCAGCCTCTTCTAAGTAACAGCTGATAGAATGAGAGAAAACAGCCTCAAGTTGCACCAGGGAAGGTTTAGATCGGATATTAGGAAAAATTTCTTCTCACAAAGGGTTGTCAAGTATTGGAACAGGCTGCCCAGGGAAGTGGTGAGGTCACCGTCCCTGGAGGTGTTTGAACACCATGGAGTTGTGACACTTATCTGTGGTTCCGCGGTGGACTTGGTAGTTCTGGGTTAATGGTTGGACTCGGTCTTAAAGGTCTTTTACAGCCTGAACAATTTTATGAAGCATAGAATTCCTAGTGTCTTCTGGACAAAAAGCCAAATTAAGGGGTGAAGCTGTGGTGTTCCCTTCACAGCATTCCTAGGAGTACTGATATTTGGAATTTTTTTGGCTGTTGCTTTGTTTTATTTGTTACTTATTATTTGAGGAAAGTTTTTGTTGTTTTTTATAGATGGACCTTGCAATCTCATGGATCTTTTCATATTGCACTATAAAATGTAAGAATAGAATATGTAGCAAATACAAAAAACATGCTGGAATAGATTCCTAACTAACTTCCCTAACTTCCTTGGGTATTTAACTAAGTGTGGTACTGTATGGGGTGCAGAGTTTGGAAAGTTAACATGGTTTATTTGTATCTCTGAGGGGTTTTATCATATCTGCTCCTGGCTGTTATAGTTTGCACCTTTCCTGTATTGAAAGACTATACTTGCTGTGATGGTGTTTTGCACTTTTATTGTACCACAATACTGTTTCAAGATATTCTAAGTTGACACAGATCTAATAGCTTCTGAGGTTGAGTAAAATTCCTGAAGAACTGGTTGCAGTGACTTCAACATGAAATAACACTAAGTTGTTGAATTTTTATCAGATCTAGAGCTGTCCTGTGTAGAAGGTGCAACTTTTTGTTTCGGATGAAATACCTGGCACAAACCAAGGCAAGAACCAGGCACTTCCTTTTGTCCTTTGTGCCTTTCTTTGCAGAGGCTATTTCTGCATATTTCAAGGAGCTAACACATTTTAGAGTTTTATAGTAAGAAAAGAACTTTGTGCTCTGATTTCATTCCTCATTGCAATTATTCATCTCCCTCTTACTTGCTTACAAAAAGCTACTGTTGTGTAGACTTTTTTCTAAAGTGAATGTGAGAAGTTATTGGATAAAAGTCAAATTAGAGATTGTAGTGCCATTATTTCCTAGTGCTCTGAAATCTAATTATTTAAATATGAATTTAGAAAACGTCATTTCTATTTTTTTATTAACATGAAAACAACACATTTTTATTTTATGAATACCTGTTGTTTCCTAACAAGTTGCCAAATTGTACAAAGAAGAAAGGTATTTCTTTATAAGTTCGTGAATGAACTTCAGTAAAACAAATTGATATTTTCATTTCTAAAATCTAAACCCTAAAATAACTGGCAGGGGACATCTTTGATAATGGACATAGGATGCCTTCCTGTAGCGTAGTTAAAATTTTTGCTCAGCTGTCCTACAAGTCGTAAAACCCTTTAAGGATAAAGGAACTAAGATACTTGCTGAGAATTTTTTCCTGCTATGGACAGCTTTTGGAGACTCCCTTTATAAAGGGGAAAGGGTCTCTCCTACAGCATTTGAGAGGATTTTATATTAGGGTGAACAAGTTTATTCCATAATAATCAAAACTGTGTATTTATTTCTATGTTTGATAAAGTTTTCAGTCTGAAGTGTTGAACTCCTTCAGCATGGCAGTTTTGCTTATTGATGCGAAGTGAGTTAATGAGATGTCACCTCTAGAAGTCTGTTCGGTCTTTGCTGAAATGGTCTTTTCTCTGGTTACTGTTCAAGTTGGCTGACATTAAATGATTGTATGAATTCCATAGAGGAGCAGTTGTATGTGGGAACAGGTTCTCTGAGTGAAATAGGAGATAGAAAAATGTGTACCAGCTGCAAGGACTAAGAACTGGGAGGAAAAAATAGTCAAAAAAAAAAAAAAAAGAATACATAAAAGTGATGACAGACAAAAATTTTAAAATTGACTGTGCAGTGAGCCAAATCCTTATGATTGGTGACATTAGTGCAAGAGGCTCTCGACTGAAACAGTTGACAGTAAGTGAAAGAGTGCATTAAGCACAGTCTTAGGGTCTCCACCACAGTAACATGTACAGTGCTTTATGTGTTTCAGTGCTGTGGAAGAATTGCATGAAATCAGATTGCATTTTAATTTTATTGCCCCAATATTGAATGTATTGTAGTGAACAGGGCTGGTGCATTCACAGCTATAAAAGGCACTGTTACGATAGTTTTGAACATTCTCAGATCCTTTTTCTCTACTCCATGTAGAACTAAAGTAAAAAATGACTAGACATTTTATTCAGACACAAGCTTGTCTTTTACTGCTATTATTTTGAAAATATCCTTACATCTTATACCAAGAATGACATTCAGTAGGAGTGAAAAGGAGTTTCAGATTTCTGTGGCACACTTTGTATAAATTGTCTGTTTTTCTGACATGATTCTGTGTTTATTGGTATGCTGAAGAAACTAACTTTCACATACTTAAGTAAAATCACATGTATGTCAGTTTTCTGGTATTTTAAAGAGGCTTAGAAGTAGATGCAATAACTGTCTTTTAAAAAAACCCAAAAAACTCAAAACCCCAAAAACTTCCTCACTAAGATAAGGATGCCTGATTCTAAATACTGTAGAATTGATTCTGCTTCTGATCTTCTTATGAGATCTGTAATTGTATGCTTTCTATGTATGAAACACGAGCCTTGAGTTGCAGCTGTAAAACATCCTTTTTGAGTGCGCAGCTTGTGGGTGCAAACTTAGTGTTCAGATTCTTCAGCATGGATTGCAGAAGTTTCTGAAGGATTTCAAAATTGCTTTAATATGGAATGTTTCCCTTGGTCTGGTCCTTCCCATACAAAACTGTTTGTCACAATCTCAGAAATACCTTGCACTCAGTAGGCAACCAGTAGACTTTCAGCAGGAGGTTTCTACTGAGAAGTGACAGAGAGCAGCTTGGCAAATGTTCAGAAACCGACATTAACTTGCTGGAGCCCGGTGTGGGACTTTGTGTTCAGCAGAATTCTTCTGACCTGTCTCTCTGCATGCCGAGCTAATCAGCAAACACCTAATGAGCCTACTCTAAAGAAACAGACCCTCTCACAACCTCCTTCATTTTCATATGTTCTCTGGGGGTGGAGAGACAAGATTTCATAAGGACTGATGATGCTGCAAAGACCACAATAATGATAATTAACTTGCTGAATTTAGAAGATTATGCTGTTAATTAGTTGCAAAATAAAGATAAGTAATAGAGGAGCAGATGGTAGGATAACACCCAGGAGAAGGAGGGTTATTACTCTGATGAGCTTTTGTGGCAGATATGAAATATGGATCTGAGTTTTTCACAAATTGTTTCTGGAGTATATTATCTTGTTTCTGTGAGCTCTTGATGGAATGATCTAGTCCTACCAAATTTTGACAGATGTGGTGAGGATTTGTTTTCAAGGATATACGTGAATGATAAAATCTTGCTAATCAAGATTTTAAAAGCTATTAACCTATCTGAAAATAGCAGTTTTAGTTTGCCTATAAGCAAATAATATCAAAAAACTTCAGTTGTCATCAGGTTTCCCCACATAAAAATGCTTATATACATTTATTCTAATTCTAATATATGTTTCTGTGTTCTTGATTGTTAAAAATGAGATTCTCATTGAATTTGGGGTAACTATCTCCCTACTTACAAGAAGCACAACATCCATATAGTATTTTACTCCAGCATTACCTTTTAAAATATGAAACCTATTAAACACAGGAGCTGGAAATCTCCTTGTGAAAATCTGTAAATATTCCTCATATTTTCACAACATGTCTGCATTTGTGGATAATTTAATCCTAACTACTTTACTTTCATCTTTTAAACTTTGTAATATGAAATTAAATCTAATTATTTTCTATTTGTGTTTTCATAGTACCTTACATTTAACAGTGTAATTCTCAAAAGGAATTTGTTTACATATGAATTTACAGGATATAATGTTTAAATGTTAGCATTACTGTAAGTATAGTTAAATCCAACTTTGTTTGCACATCCTGGTGCAAACTCATCAATTACCATCATGGGCAAAACAGACTCATCTTGGGGAAATCAGTTTAATTTATTACAAATCACATCTGCATAGGATAACCCAAAACTTAAAAACGTCTTCCCCCACTTTCTTCCCGGGCTTAACTCTTCTCTACCTCCTGCCCCTCATCAGCACAGGAGGAGGGGGACTGGTGGTTGTGGTCAGTTCCTCAGACATCTCTGCCACTCCTTCCTCTGCTGGGGAGGACTCCTCTCCCTTCACAGTTACAGAATGGGTCAAGTTCGAGGAGACCCACAGTGGTCATCTGGTCCAACCCCCCTGTCCAGCAGGGCCATCCTAGAGCACGTAACACAGGATTGCATCCAGAGAGTTCTTGCATACCTCCAGTGAGGGAAGCCTCACACCCTCTCTGGGCAATCTGTTCTAGTGCTCAGTCACTGCACAGTAAAGTAGTTCTCCCTCATATTCAGGTGGAACTTCCTGTGCATCAGTTCCTGCCCATTGCCTCTTGTCCTATTGCTTGGCACCACTGAGCAGAGCCTGGCTCCAGTCTCTTGACTTCAGATACCACCTTCAGATA
The DNA here is from genome assembly GCA_013397175.1 of Platysteira castanea. Classification (NCBI taxonomy): domain Eukaryota; kingdom Metazoa; phylum Chordata; class Aves; order Passeriformes; genus Platysteira; species Platysteira castanea. Next base: position 1,786,849 of record VYXC01002442.1, read on the forward strand.
CTCCTAGAAACTGCTGAGGTCCCCTCTCAGTCATCTCTTCTCAAGGCTGAACAGACGCAGCTCCCTCAAACTCTCCTTAGAGGTCTGTCCTGGAGCCAGCTGCCATTGGCTCTGTCAGACAAGGAGGGAGCTTCTGGTAGCTGCTCACAAGAGCCACCCCTGCCATGCCACCCCCACGCAAAACCTTGCCATGGAAACCCAATATACATCATTTTTAGATGGTAACTTTTAAAACTCTCCTAGTACGATAGCTTGAAATAAAAGAGAGCATATCCTTTAACTGATTTGTACTGTCACTACTCTCTTTATTAGGACTGATGAAAATTTGTCACACCCTGCCTAACAGCAAGTTACAATAAAAAAAATACTTGTAAAGTAATTCAGGTCATAAATGAAAATACATTGCGAAAAATCTTATGTTAATAACGTATAGAAAGGATATTGTCATATCAGTGTTAAATACTTGCTACTTTCTTTAAAAAAATTTTTTAAAAACTGACTTGGAGGTGATGTGTTCCCCTGGTAGTCCTGGTGGTTGTGTAGAGAATTTTACAATTTAGAGACCAGGATTAGTTAAAGAGACAGAGGAATCATCAAGTTTGCAGTTGTTGGCAGGTAGATCATAGAGTTTAATTTTAGTAATTGTAGTTAGACAGTTAGAGAACACTCGGGCCTTCTGGAGACAAGGACTGAAATTTTTTTGTTAGCTTGTTTCTCTGAGGGAGATTAGGAAGGTACAAGTCAATTCTTGAGTTTAATTAAAGTGTTAGCTACCTAAGGGCTTTCAGACTGCTGTGCATATACTAAAAATTAGGGACATATTATCTTAAAAATTTTTGTTGTCCTGCTCTAATGATTGCAGCTATCCTAAATTTTTTGTTGTTAAAGTTGAGCACTGGGGAAACAGAGCAGTTGGTTTGATTTGTGTACTTTTCTGAAGTGTCTTCTTCATTCTGGGAAACTTATGAAGTTGATACAATAAATGAGGTAAGGAACAGGACTTGATTAGCTCCCAATTTTCATGTGCACTTGAATGGTTCCTATCTGGTGTAATGTGCTGTTAATTCAATCCAGAGCAATCATTACAGAATAGACTTAGTACAGAAATCACTGGCTAAAGATTCCTTAATAGCAAGCCAGTAGAGAAACGTTGGAGTTTCTTGGTTCTCTTTGTATCTCAACTAGGATACCTACTGGTGGTGGTTATGTGCTATCAAATCCATGTAGTTGACTGTAAGTTGCAGTATTTCAGACCTGAAGATTTTTTGCAGTTCTGACAGAGGTAATCTGCAATCTGTTGTTTTAATTGTAGCGTAGGATCCAGGAAAGCCTGTCATCATGGAAGGTAGGAGAGAGCTGTTACTATACTCCAGTAACTTAATTGTTGAGAGACGTTGGATACGTTTATAGAGAATATCTATACGGTTAATTTAAAAAAAAAACGTAAATAGGTACAAAGTTTTCTGTTTATTCTGAGCTGGCCAAATGCTGCCTCACTCACGCATTCTTAAGACATTCTATTAGTATTAGTATGTGGGCAACACTTTGTTCATATTCCAAAATATGATGGTACAAGTTAACAGAATTTCCACAAACTGTCATGTTTAATTCATAAATCTTTTCTTAAACTGGTATTGGATTCTTTAAAAATCCAGTTCTCAATAGTTAAACATTTTCTAACGCCATAAGGTACATTCTTCAGTAAAACTGAAAAATTCATTGTAAATTATACAGTATTCATGAAATTTTAAGAAAGAATCTGGAATTACCAGCAGTCATATCTACTGAAATTGGGCACTTTATCACTTACGATTAAGAAATTGTTTTAAATAGAATGTATTATGTTACCGTTTTAATAGGTTTCACCAAAAGTTGAATGAAATATTTTTCAAGAGGCGATCAAGAAAATGCTTTAAAATCGTCCATCAGGTTGTCAGTAACTCTTGGGTTTATTACATACAGCTGAACTTCCACATTACTGTTCCTCGTAGTGGCTGTGTGCAATAAAGGAAGAACATCAAACCTGTTAGCAGTTTTTTTCTGCAAAGTTGCGTGCTGTAGTAGTTATTGCATATTTCTACATAAATAATCTTTACATAAAACCTGAAGCTTTGTAGTATTTTGTACATTATTAAGATGTTTCAGCAAAGATCTTGCCTTTTATCTAATTATCCATAGGAAGGATTGCAGAGGTGAGTATTTGTAAAGAGTATGAATTAGTGGAGGCATAACAAGCTATTAAAAAATGGATAGAGATAGACAATACCAGAATTTTTTAAATGGAAAGATGCTTATGTTCTGGTTATTACCTATTTTCCTTCATGTGGTGTTGTTACTCTACTGGTACCCTTGTGTACTGCCAGTTTCAGCAACTGTTTATGGCCTTCCACTCATCTGTTTGGGAGCACAGTTCACCACAGATGAGGCTTTCTGTTTACTTCCCCATACAGCTTACCTTCCTTCCCTTTCTGGGATCTTATATAAGCCTCGTTGCTATTGTCACATACGCAGAAACTTACCATCTATTTGTAGGTGTATGCCTAGGTCACTGTTGAAAGCCCATAAAAAGAAACAACTATTTAAGAGTTGGAGTTCCTGTTTCCAAAATGGAAGTCACTGATAATATAAATGAACATAATCATTAAGGTTAGCATGATAGAATATTTATTTTCTTTTTCGTCTTTATTTTCTGCTTTCAGAGATTGAAAGCAGCCTTGACCCAGCAGCACCCTCAGGTAACAAATGGAGATACTGCCAAGGGACATCCAGGTGGGTTGGTTAGGACTCAGTCAGAGGAGCCACGACCACAGTCACTACAACAGCCTGCAACTTCAACAACTGAAACACCGGTATGACAAGAGTAGTGGACATGTGCCTCCTACCCACTCATTTTATTTTGCAAATAAATATTTTTTTTCTATACTCTTGGTTTGTAAAATAGATGTTAACAGACTCCTCTTTTAGTCAGTAGTTCTGTAGCATGTAAAATGTTTCTAGGTCTTACATGTTCCTAAATGCTTCTAAAATCTATTATCCAAGATGATGATTTCAAAACAGGTAGTATCTATCTGCTCAAATTTAGCACTAAGTCCTGATTTCTGGAGTTCATTGATAGGAGGTTCTGTGGTAGCTGAGATTTTTACAGCTAGTCAGTATATATATTTGGAAAAAAAACTGCTTTTATTTTGTTCTTCTTTTGCATCTCTCGTGTGTTTATTATATTTTATATTGTAAATACTCTTAGAAATTTTTTTATTGCATCAAGTATCATGCTTATGTTAATTTGTTTGAAGGATCTTTCCTGGGCTGCCACAGGAAGAGTTTCAGTTGTTTCCTTAAGTGTACTTCATCATCTCAGGTTCTGGAAGGGGGGCTCTGGTTTTAGGTGTGGTGTGTTGTCCTTTTGTGATGATAGATCAGAACAGGGGAGTAAAAGGCAAAACCTCTGAGTCAGACTGGAAGTGGGAGTGCTGCTGGAGAAAGGATACACTTCCTGGTGAACCCTGGAGGACTGCAGCTGTTCTATTTCTAAAAACCTCTTGGAATGTGTTTTCAAAATGCTTTTGAAAATCTTGAAGAGTTATTTTCAGAATTCATAGCATAATATTAATTTTATAAAAGCTACACACCTGGCCCAGAACTGGAAGGACCTGCATCTGTAATGAAAGCCTCAGATTCTTACATTGGCCAGTGAAATCAAATAATGTATCGAAACAAATATGTTTGGAACAGAAGAGGGAGAAAAATGACCCATCATGAAAGGATCTCCTTCTTAAGGCTGCTGTTCCCCCATACTGCCTTGAGGTGTTTTTAAAGAATATTTTCATAATATCACATAGCAGAGTTTTCGAGATGAAAATTGCTGTTTGATTATTTTGGAGTTATTTTACAATTAGTATTAATCAAAAGTAGCAAGTGTTTCATTCTTAAAACACTGATTTAAGTTCCCAGGGGTTTATTATTATTAGCTATCTAGAATTTATGCCAGTTTTGATACATGTTTGGGGTTTTTAATTTAAAAAAAAAACTTCCTTGTTGTGCTAGACTGAATGTGGAGGTCCACCTGTGAATATGTCATGTGGACAGTTACGTTCTGTCTATCTTATCTCTTTAAAGGATTTTAAGATCCATTGTATTGTTACTGTATTTCATTAAATCTTTGTCTAGGGTCTGTATATGACTGTGAAATTAGTATAATGTATAATTTAAAGTATTGAAGTATTTCGATACTGTCATATAATGTGAGTGGTTTGAGGGAAATTTTTATACAGTGGTGGAGAACACATCAACAAGTATGAAATTGCTATCTGGACATCCAGGGATCAGGGAGTGTCAGCACTGCCAGCATTTGTCAAACAGCTTCTGTGTAGCAGGCATATGCAATTGTGCCATCTTTTAGTTGTGACTAGCTGTGTGGGAAGAGTCAAAAATAGAAAATTCATTTCCTGCTAAATGTAGCTTGAAAGCTATTTTGGGTGTTATGTGTTAATGTAAGATGATCATGAGTGTAAGTACGGGTAAAAGTTTTAAAAACATCACTGTAGAGTTAAATGGGATCAGCTTTCAAAAAAAAAAGTGTATAACCTGAATGTATTTAGAAATTCCCTGAATGCTTTTCTCAAGATGTGATGACTATTTATACCAGTGCTGTAGGTTAAGTCATTACTGTTTTCAGGCATCACCAGCTCAGCCTACGCCACAAACACCAAATACAGGTGGTCGGCGAAGAAGAGCTGCCAATGAAGACCCTGATGAGAAGAGAAGAAAGTTCCTGGAGAGAAACCGGGCTGCTGCTTCCAGGTGCCGACAGAAACGGAAAGTCTGGGTGCAGTCATTGGAGAAAAAAGCTGAGGACCTGAGCTCACTAAATGGCCAGTTACAGGTATACTTTTTATTTCAAGGAAAAATTAATAAGTTTTTTTGTTCTTACACAGTGATCCTTGATCAGTGGAGCTTAAAACTTTGCATGAAATCTGAAATACAAATGGTTTTATAACTGGTGGCTCAGCTCAGGCTTGAAAATTCAGAACTAGTTGCATATAGCAGTAAAATTAGAGGATAAGAGCATACTCATATTTCAAGATGTGTAAACTTTAGGATCATACCCTTCTATCCTTTGTTCCATTTGAAATAACTTTCAGACTATGATACTAAATTAAGATGACAAGATGTGTTGGAATTAACACTTACGAGCAAAGTAATAGTCTTACTCTGAACACGTCTTGCTCTTAATTTGTATCACAGCCTGAGTTACTTGAGTAAGTTTTGGGTTTATTTCCTTTGGTTCTTTTTAAATTCACTTTTTTTCCCTTAAAGTGAATGTAGTGCTCATGAAAGGTACCAGGTTGACATCAGTGGATACTGAAGGCCTCTATTGTCCACAGAATGGGTGTGGCAGTGGCAGGGCAAATTTTCACCACCACCACCTAAATCTTATAGAAACAAAGTGTGTCTTAAGAGGGAAGGGCCAGTGTATGTTGCAGGTCACTTTTCCACCTCATCTGAGGTTGTCAATCTTGGAACATTCTCATGTGAATGCACTTTTTCCTCATAGAACAATCCATGACCCTTTTGTTTAAATTACTATTAAATGTTAAAGCATAATTTCTAATGTTTTCCAGTAGCACATAAGAATTGGCACAAATTACTGTTTTCAAAATAAAGTCTAAAAGCTTTGTTTTGAAAGTTGCTGAAAGGAAAAATTGTGTAATTCTTAAAGAAAGCATTCATTTAGAAAATGCAGTGAAATGTATTTTGATATGTTAAAGTGTCACTTGTTTTTCTTCATCAGAGCTGTTCACTGAGTCAAAATCACAGATCACCATCTTCCTATTAAAACTTGCCTCTCATGCTGTTTAGCATAGAAAACATCACAGTTTTACCAACAGGAAAGTAGGGCATGTTGAGGTTATTTTGTATCATATAATCAAAATTACAGTGTATCAGTTGTCTTCCTGTTTATGTCTTTAAAGATATTCAGCATCCCAGACCCTGAAATGTAAAAAATTCCTACCTAAGTACACAACGTGAAATGGTTTCCTGTGTTGCAAGAATCATAACACTGTGCACCAGCATTAGTTAAATTTCTTGCAAATATGTATTCTTCTCATACCTGTTCACAGTCTTTAGACATTCCTTTAATGCACAATCCTTAATTAAGTCCATTAATTACATAATTATATGTAGCACTGCAGCTTAAATAATCAAAGAAAGGAGTGAAGGAGAATGAAAAAAATCAGCCATAATTCAGTTTTTTACTGAAAGTAGTGTTTGGTATCATGTGAGCTGCCTTTCACATCTATATACCAAGTTTTGTAACAAAAAAATCATATAAGTACCATAACCAAAAGGTTTCCAAGTGTTAATTTGGTAATAGTGAACTCAAGAAATATTTTCTTACAGTCTACCAAAAGCAAAACTGTTAACTGTAAAGAACAGAATAACTTTTAAAGAAAATTTAATGTCAGAGAAATAATTTAACTGTACTTGATGTGAAAACGTTAATCAATCCTGTATTTCCGTAATAATAACTTGACAGGCTAACACAGCTGATCAGCAGACTGGGCAGTAGTGACCCATAATTACTTACTTAATATTTAATAGAAAATTGAATAAGTTTGGAGTTTTGCGATAGTGCAGTTTTATAGAGTGTTTGGGGTATTAGTTCATATTTACCAAGATGTCACATTTCCAAAAGCAGGTTCATACCAAAACAACTGCATTGCATTGCTTCATGTAACAATTTTGACTCCTTTCAACGCTGTTACTGGCTTTCTTGTAATGTCTGTGTCAGGGATTCTGATGTCAGTGCGAAGATTTTTAAGACTGGAAGCTCACTAACAGTATGTATGGATTTTGAAGAGGTTTACTTGGTTGATGTATATATTTTGTCCTGTACATTAACTTCTATCAAGTTCTTCTTCTAAATGTTTAAAGGTAACTTCGTTTTTAAGCAGTGTTTTTCGAATATTTGCTCAAAGGAAAATTTCCGTCTATTGCATCACTAGTAACATATGTAGGTTAGGTAAGCTGTCTTTATTATAGGTTCTGCTATGTACGGTTTTTTCATGCTTCCAACATTCTGAAGTTTATTTACAGTTTTGTTTTTTGCAGACTGTATTTTCTATTCATTCATTGATTTGTTCATTGATCTTAAATTTTATTCACCACCTTGTGTGGTTTCTGTGCCTTGCAGGATTGTGCATGGTATGGGGTGCTGTCTAATGAATTAAAGTATTGACAGTGTCCGTAGTGGCCACCTGAGCCATGTTGCAGGATCAGATGCCAAAGTGCATTATAGGTTCTGTATTTGGTCCCTATTGCTTTATTAATCTTAAAGGGCGAAACTTTAGAAGAATGGCCTGTCTTCCTTGTGAGGTCACAGTGGGTTTTCAGTGAGCAGCAATCAAGTGATGGTTTGTACTGATGCTGCAGAAGCTGTTTAGGAAGGCTAAATTATGAAAGTATGCCCATAAGTAAAGATCCTTTCCCATAGGGGAAATTGTCCAAAAAGAAACGGGAAAAATGTTGTTTAACTTAGCCACAGACAATCTCCTATCCCTAGAAGTCACATTTACCTGCCTCTGATGATAATTCTAGTAAATACATATGACAAATGTTGTCCCACACCATGCTGAGTAAGGGCTAATGTGGTCCCATGGTCCCCCTGTTACATCTGCATTTTGGGTGCAGGGAGAAATAGGCAGATACAGAAGAATGTGTCATATACTGTGTCCTCCCTTCATAAGAATACAGAAGGGAAAGCATCTTCTGAAAGATGGAGGGCAGGTACAAGTCAATATGCTTTCCTCTAGAAACCTGCTTTCTAATGCTAGCACATTTCGAAATGTGGGAACATGCAAATTCTTCTCGACAGCATGTGAGTTATATTACATGCGTCTTTGAAGAAAAGTTGATGACTGCATGTGGCTCTTTCACTAATGATAACCTTTCCAGTGTGAAAACTTGAAATAATCTTTCTTCATGCCAGCTGTTAAAAGTGTTTATTTCATATGTTTCTTGGTAGCCATGTTTTCAACATATTACCCACATATTAAATGACCACCACACATTCACATGTTTTGAATGAGATGGAAAGACTTGCTGTTGTCACATGCAAGATAATTAACTGCAATATGTGTAAGAATTGGTTCTAGTAGCCCCCTTTACCAGTCAGAAGTGGTTCTTACTGGTCGTATGCAAATGGCAACCATAGATTGCCTTTCTGTGACATTCCCCATGCATGTGTCTAGCAGACGGAACTCTGTTCTAGTGTCACGAGTGATGTGTGCATTGCATATCGTACTGTTGGCACAAGTGTTCCTGTTATGGAATATACAGCTAGCTTTGTTCTGGAGATTACCTCAACCTCTTTTTATAGGAATGCTGATCCATGTTTTGCAAGTTTGCTTCAATGTAGGATAATGTATTTGCTTTTTGTATTTATGCTAGCAGCAGTCTTAATAATTTTAATACAGCTGACACTGATCTATAAACTGTCTTATAAAAACTTTTCAGAAACATACAATTTTACTTCCACAGATGAACAGCAACTTCATACTTACATGTGCTGTTTGTATATAAAACTCTTCCTTAAAATGTGGGAGACAAGATAGAAAATTTCTGCAAACCTTTTCCTGATTGCCAGAGTTCCTGTGAACTAACAGAACTCTCTTTCATAGTCTTGGACATTGCTGCTTCTGTAGATTATCAAGTGTCTCAAAACTACATCAATGTGATTTTTTTCTATCCAAACAATGTCAATTCTGTCCAACTGCCTGCTTGGCATCAAGATTTGTGGCTTCTCAGTACATAACATGGTGAACTAAGGGCAGAGAGAGCTGGAGGCAGTAGTCCTGTGCTTTCTTAACAGCCTGAGGTTTCAGGACATGTAATGCCACCTGGTGGAGAATTTGTGGGGCTTTTGGTTGGATTTCTTTCATTACAAACCTTTTTGTTTGCAATCACATTTTTCTTATAAATGCCTGTGAAGTCAGATTTTTGGCATCTTCCAGCTTTTGCTTTCAATAAAAAGTTTCTAAAGGGTGTTTTACACAATAAAAGGACTGAATAGAAAAGGAGACCTTAAGAGGATTTTGCAAGTATAAAGGCTTGAAATTTGTTGTCTTCTGAATGGAGAGAGAGAACACAGAAGAGGAGCTTTACTTTGAACAGTCTGATATTTTAGTTACTTTGTGTAATTAAACTAGTAAGTTCTGTTCTGAAAGAATTGTTTTCTTTTGGAATCCTTTAACTTGTAATTCATCTCATCTCTGGCTGCATTGCTTTTATTTCTTGCTTGCAAGTAAATAGGTTGACTTTCTTCTTGTACTTTATTTTTGCAGATAATTTCAAATGCAATCCAATTTTCCTCTGTTGGTTTTCTTTTTTAACTTGCTCCTAAACGTATAAACATAAGCATTTACTAAATTATGTCACATGTGTGGCATATTACACAAATATGCAAAGGTTCTTATACTTGAAGTAACTTCTAATATTAATAGAAAGGATTTATATTCAAAATAAAATAACCTATAAAAAACACATATTGTGTCCAGATATGGGGATCACAAAGCATTACAGATAATTTGATTAATAAATATTTTTCTACTCTATAAAGTAAAAACGGGTCTATCAAAATGCCATACCATTCTTAATTTGGATTGTCACATGTAATGCAGTTACGTAGCACTTCTCATCTACAGACACCAAACTGCTTTCCAGGGGAGGTAAGTATTGCTGTCCTCCAGTTTACAAATGGGGAAGGTGAAGCACAAAGCAGTAAAATGACCTTGCTCAAGGTCACCCAGTAGTGGAAAGGCACAGTCTGGAAATAAAGCCAGTCGTTGGATTGTGCAGGTGCTGTCTCTTAGATTGCACTCTTGCTTTAGTGACACAAGCTGATATCTCCAGATTTTGTCATTATTATCAATGATTCCTTCATGGCACATGTTTATGTATGGCTGCCGAAATAAAAATCAGTCTGGAGATCAACCAGTATTTGCTAAATTATTTTCCAGTATGTGAGATTTTCTTTTTTGAAGTCCAAGTATAAATAGAGTCACTAAAAAATTATTCTGCATTGGCTTTTTGGATTTTCTTTTATATTTTCCATTTTCTAATGTTGGCTGTGACATCTGTTAAAATGTGTGTAGCTAAATGTAGGTTTACTCTGATTAGAATTCATCACAAAACCTTCCAGAAGAGTCTCACAGTAGCTGGATCGTGTGAATGAGACTAGATGTAGACTCTGCATCTGCAAACTGAAAAGCGTATGTTGTATTTTAAAAAAAACAAACCAAGCATTTCCCAGTTAATGTAACAAAGCGAATGTAACAAAGTTTCGGCTAATATTTACATTTTCTAAGATAAAAGACACGTATACATTTTTGCAATATATACCAAATGGAAACTTCTTGTATTTCAGCTACCCCTAAATGAACAACTGAAAATCCTATAAAACTTAATGCTTACCTTCAAAACGTGTGTAGTTTGAGCCTGGTATAAAGTACGTAACTTTCCTCTCCTTTAGAATGAAGTCACCCTGCTGAGAAATGAAGTGGCACAGCTGAAACAGCTTCTTCTGGCTCATAAAGATTGCCCTGTAACTGCCATGCAGAAGAAATCTGGCTATCATAGTGAGTAATGTTCCATTACCTATAGCCTGAGGCTGCATCCGTGAAATACTGCCAAAGTGAAGTGAATGAGCATTAAAATGGAGAAGTGCAGTTCTAATATTACATATATTACATTGAAGATCCCTTTTTTAATCTTGAAGTTATTGGAAGACAGGAATTAATAGATGATTTTAAAAATATATTTTTAAGTCAAAATTGAATTGTTGCATAACACTGAAAGGTTTATGTAGGTTTAATGAATGCATATGATAATTAACATTTAAGGACTATTGGTTACTACACCTGCTTTGGAAAATATAATTAAAGTATTAAGAGCACATGATAAACCATTTTTTATACTTTATCATAGCCTAATACAGTGAAAGGTCCTTGTGGGTGTTTTTCCTTCATTGTAATGAGATTTCAGTAGAGGTACTATAACAGCTGTCCTCATTTACCATATCATCCAGGATCAGTCGAGCCATTAAAATAATCAGATGCAAGTTCATGGCTCCTACTGTACAGTGTCTTCTAGATTGTTTTGATATCCACATTAAGTAACTGTTTTTCTATAGAGAGGGTGTTTTTAAAAACAGTTCTAGTATTGAGGGGAATACTGACACTGTCAATACCAATATTTTCTAATCCATATTTTTATTTTAAGTTATTAATTTGATTTTTCATCCTTCCAGCATTTTAAAGGTTAATTATGCTTTCCTGACTTGTAGCTTCCTTTTCGGCTGTGATACACAGTGCCAGAACCAGCTGCTGCTGCTGTAGAATAAATGGCCAATTTTGTCCATTGTACACAAATTTGTTACAAATAACCGAGCTGGGAATGCATTAGGCAACATTCATAATATATAACCCACAGCTTTCGTTTTTATGATTTAGTGATATTTCAAGATATTTGTAAATGTGAAGATTGTTTCTGCCATATGTAGCCACTTCATTTTAATTTGCTAGTGTCAGTAATTCAGGAGAATAAAGGAACATTTTGTACTGCATGCAAACAGATCCTCAGGTGCTTGCGATAAAACTTAATAGCCACTATCTTTACTTGTAGTCATTGTAAGCAATTTCATCAGAATGGGCAATATTTTTTAATTTAAAAGATTCAGGAGATTTAGCAACTCTGTATTGCCATATATATTTAGAATACTGATTTTGTCAGTTTTGAGCTTATAAATCTTGGTCCTTTGATCTCCAGTCATTTTGACAAGGCAGAAAATAGCATCTTGGAGTAAATTGGAACAGTATAGAAATACGTTTGGGATTTATATTAACAATGATTGCTGCAGGGATGAGGCCATTATGGCTCCCATCTGACAGAACAACATAATTTCATACAGGAGCTACTAGGGGATAGCATTATGCATGCAAGGTTTTTAACAAAAAACAAAAAAACAAAACAAAACAAAAACAAGCCACACAAAAACCAAACCCTAGGTTTCTTGAATTTTGATGTTTTGAGGATTCATGTTCCTGAATTAGGATTAAAAATATTTCATCATAACTCATAAAATGTCAAAGTGATTACATGCCAAGGATTTCTTTGTCGAAGAATTAGTGAATGGCCTGTCTAGTAGTGCCTGTTTTCAGCCCTCAGAAAAGGACTATAATGCTTCTGATTCAGTAAAGAATACAGAATAAATCAGACCTAAAACACTAATCAGTGGCAAAAGCCTACATTTTAGAAAAAAAATAGTATTATGCAAGGAGATTGGAAGCAAAGCTCAGTTTCTTGAAAAGCCTATTGAAAGTAAAAGCTTAACGTGAATGATAGTTGTAATGCCATCCCTCTGAAAGGATTTTGTTGCATTATCTCTGCATGAATATTGTTAGGAAAGCATGTTGGCTAAGTGACATACCCACAGTACAATTTATGAGAGGAAAAATGGTTTCAGTCAATATGTTCCTGAAAATGGTGTTCCTATAAAATATATTTAAATAAGCATATTATATTCATCAAATAATCAAAGTTGAATTGCTTTGAAAATGTAGTGAGTGGTTTAACAGTCTTGTATCTGTGGAAGAAATTGAAGACCCCAGCTTAAAGAGCTCCTGCAGTGCTGAATATTGTGCACTGAGTAGACCACGCTTTAACAGCCAAGTCCACAATTTGATGGCTTTTCATGTCTTATGCACTTAAATAGGAATAAATAATCTATCACTTTTCAGGGTATTTTTGGCCTTTACTTTTACATACCTTTTAAGATCTTTTGTCTTTTTCAGATACATTTTTTCTCAAGCCAAGTGAAAAGCATGACAGCACGAGTAGCCCTTTATTCTAAAATTGTCTTTGGGATCACATTTTCCTTATTTTAAAGTCTTGTGCTTACTTCAAAAGAGGGTGTCATCAGGACAGAGAAACCAGAAAAATGGTTATTGTACTGTGAGTCAGTATGGATGAATTTCTCTTGCAGTTTGAGTTTTCAGCCAGCTTACACTTTTTTATTTTCCAAAGAAGGATGCTATTGTTTCTGACTGCATCTTCAGCAATGGTGGGGAAAGTGCTCTGTATACAAGAAATCTAGATGCTGTTCATTTATTTTTCATGTTATCTTCCATACTAGATAATTTCTAAAAGTCCTCTGCAATACTCCCTGTATTTTGTCAGGATTTTTCTGGTCTTGTAGTGGGACAAAGGTGAAAACTTAGGAGAAGAAAATATGTTGTGGTATTCAGAATTTTGTTTTTAAAAAAGAGGGCAAAAGGCTTTTTCGGTAATTTTTCATATTTTTCACAAGGACGTCGTAATATTCAAGAGCATTTGTTCAAATTTGTATATAAAAGAAGATAAATAGAGGCTGCAGTGTAGGTGGCGTTAAATGGGGAAGTTTGTGTTCTTTCTGTAGGTAGTTTTAAAAAAGAAGATAGAAGGTGACTAACGAGTTTCAGACCTTGAATGATTTGAACCTCTCAAACCACTATGTTCCTGCAGCCTGTTCTGGACAGGCAGTGGTTCTTGAGTGACTGCAGGGGATATTCACAAAGGCCAACTCCCTGGAAAGAAGCATTTCTAGGCTTAGGTCCCTCTATAGTCCCTGAATGGGCTGATGAGAATTACCATGAGGCTTCCTCCTTGTTAGTGATTATCAGGGGAGTGAAAGGAGTTCAGGATCACGTCAGTGCTTGTTTACTCACTCCCTTTTTGGTATAGGTGGGTTTTTTTCTTCTGAAGACTGAAATCCCTCCCTCTTTGTTTGCTTACCTTACTGAAAGCTATTGATAAGCCATGCTTACCAATACTATTGGTAAGAAGCAAATAGCAGCAATATTTGACTACTCCAAAAGGGTACTTTTTAGTATCTCCTCAAAAGTCTGTGCTTGTTTTGGTGCTCTTTAAATCTTTCCTATAGCCTACATTGTGTTCCATATTCAAAGGCTTGCTCCTCATGACACAGCCTGTCTAGAAACTATGTAGCCTTGGAAAGTTCTTGTGATGTGGCTCTGTAAATTTTCAGCCTTCTAATACACAGCAAACATTATTTCTTTGAATTAATTTCCAGTTTGTAGTGTGCATTTTCCTTGATTTAAGGCAAAGCTAGGGGAGCCATTAAGAAGCTAAAATGCTTCAGCTTTTTTTTTTTTTTTTTTTTCATTTTTAGCTCTAGTATATTTC
>VYXC01002442.1:1801132-1821692 GCA_013397175.1 Platysteira castanea
TGGTATTTGTGGTGAAAAAAAAAAAAAAAAAAAAAAAAAAAAACAAACCTGTCAGAATTCAGAATTTAAGTATGACTTTTCTGTGTTCTTCTAAAAGCCTTTGTTCTTCATTCCCAGTCTTCAAGCTTAGGAAGACAAGTCATCTCTGTAATAAGATGACTTTTAAATACCTTCTATACTCGTTGAATAGATTTTCTTGTTTAATTTTAATTCTTCAAATGGAGCTTTTTATTTAGTTTTTGGCCACTGTTCTTGTAAAGTTAGGGCTACATAAGGAAGGACACTAAAGAAAATCCAAATAGCTATTCTTGAGGGTGTCAGCTCATTTCTAAGTACCGGTTTGTATTTATCACAAGGATTTATGCTTCTAGTCCAGTTTATTACCATAAATTAGTGTTAGGTCTATGTCTTATATAATCACCTGTCTGCTGTAAACTCCCCCTCTCTAGCCCCTGGCATCTGAAAATACCTGAATCATGTACTTTTTTTGTCTTCAGCACAGCATGTTTGTTCATCTGCTCTACGATATGAACACTGCTCTTGTACATTTGATGGTCATCTTTGTACTCGTGTTTCTTACATTGCTCATAGGATCTTCCTGAGCCCATCAAAGTCAGAAAATCAGGCCTTTCTCATGTTCTTTACAACTGTGATATCATTACAGACATTTCTTTTGGTTGAAGAAATACCTGTTAAGAAAGACAGAGCAGTGGAAGACCTTCCTTCTCTGAAAGATAGTGATCTAATTTAACTTCCTCTCTAGCATTTAAGACTAACCATTTTTATTGAGAATGAGGAGGTTTTGGACAACAAAGACATTGGGAATCAGCAAAAGAAGCTGAGAGGAAGATTGAGATTCATAGGACTATAACAGGAGCTCTGAAGAGGTGCAGCAGGTGTTACAGCAGAGACTGTGTTTGATACATGTCTTCCTACTTGCTGCCATTTCATTCTGTCTGAGGAAAGAATATGCTACTCATAATTAGTAATGGAGTATTTTTCAGGAAGTGGCACTAGAGTTTCTATTTTTAACAAAGTCTGCATGTGTTCCTTCTTGTTTTTACACGAGATCATGTAGGTCTCGATAGACGTATGGTAAAGATGACATCCTGTTGAATACTTTTAACTGAATTGGCACTTGTTCATATTCTTTCTGTTCTTGAATCAGCGAACTCTCCTAAGGGTCGCAAATGCCTTTTGGAAATATCTTAATTTTCTTGCACTTGATATATACAGTTACCATGAAACTTTTGGATATGCAGTAATTGTCAGCAGATCTATCTCACTGTCATCAGTATCTCTTCCCTTTAATGTTTGAAAGATCTCTTTTTTAAAAAGTACAGGATCTGTAAAACAGTTAGCTTTGTGGATAAGAGCATTCTAACTTTCAAGCTATTATGTCTATACTCTTTTAGTTGAGTTGTAGGAGAGATTGCCACCTTGCTTATGTAGACAGTATTTCTTAGAAAGATAGCAGTTTCCTTGCTTACCCATCCTTTTTGACCTTACCATTCTTTTCTAGAAGCAGTCAATAACAGAGCGGTTGTTCTCAAGCTTTGAAGAGGAGTGTGTTCTTAGTATGCATAGGGCTGCTCAAAGATTTTTTATATTGGGGTCTTGACTTGCTAAGTTAGTGGATTTTCTTACTCATAGCTAGCATGTTATATAAACCACAGTAAAACATAATCTTCATTTCATTATTGTTTTTTGACACTTAATCTTCCTTTTAGTTGCTGCTGTTAGCCTGGCTTTCTGTGGAAATGAGGATATGATTCCACAGCATTGCTTGTTTCCTCATGTTAGTGTCATCCTTTCCCATTGTTTCTCTTTCCCCTGAGACACTTCTGAACTTGTAGGCCAATCTCAAGCAAATCTGAAAGGGATTGCAAAGACAAGACTAGAGAAAACCAAGCTTTGTTCCATTGCTTTGTCCCAAGCAATAGTTCATGCCTGCTTCTGGCTGTGTTTGTGTGTATCACAATGGTCAGTAGCAGTTTAAAAGGGACTTCCAGTATTCCACTTGGGTACTAGTTTGGGTCAGTGTATAAAACTTGTGAAAAGTACTTGCAAACATTTAGTAGCACAAAATGATAGTGATACAAAAATAGTAGTAGTGATACAAAAAAGTTATAATGAAATTCAGCATTCATATTTCTATTTTTGAGTGAAAAACAGTAGGGTAATTTTCTGTTCTTGGATTTTTAGTTTTGAATTCAGCTTTTAGTTTGCCAGTATCTGCATAATACCTTGGCTAACTTCTACAGCTCTGGAAAAAAGGATGATTTTAACATGACTTAGAATATCTGTGCAAGAAGGATATTTTAAGTCATGATCATTTTGGAAATTCTAGTTTTGCACAGTGATAATATCTTTTTAACCTGCTTACCCTCTGTCATGGGAAAAAATGATGTAACTCTGTGGCTAATCCACTTTGGTTTTTGTAGAGAACATGTGAAATACTCCAAAAATAATTTTAAAACAAGTTTTAACAATTTTAAACCCTGTTGAGAGGCATTTGTAAAGTTATGGAACTTAATTCTGTTAGAAGAGTGGGGGCTGAAAACTTGTGTAAGTATTGTCCAGTAAATATAGTGGTGTAAGTAATATTTTTTCATATATCTTAGTCATGATCACAAACATTCATTACTGAATGTAGAATTATTCTTGTTTGATTACTAAGCAGACACAATAAATAGCATTTTTTAGTCTGTGAATATTGCTTACAGATGTGAACATGCATCATTAGAGTTAGGCATGGTACCCACTGGCTGATTTACTAGGCAGCAAATTTTAATCATGGCTTTGAAGATGTGAAAATGTTTTGGTTTCCTGAATAGTCCATACTGCAGTCCAGTTTTTCTGCTTACAAAATAGTATTTTCTTTTAAAGAATGGAAATAAGCTTGTTTTGCAATTTGCACTGCTTTTACACCATGAATTTTAGTTATTTAGGGGATGATTGGTGTTACTGGGATGAGGTGGTGTGCATTTCCAGGGACAGAATAAATAAATTTTTCCCGTTCAGCTGCAGATAAAGATGACAGCTCCGAAGACATCTCGGTGCCCAGCAGCCCACACACAGAAGCAATCCAGCACAGCTCTGTCAGCACTTCCAACGGCGTGAGCTCCACGTCCAAGGCGGAGGCGGTGGCCACCTCGGTGCTCACGCAGATGGCGGACCAGAGCACGGAGCCCGTGCTGTCCCAGATCGTCCTGGCGCCTCCCTCCCAGGCCCAGCCATCCGGAAGTTGATTAGAAACTTGCGTTGCATCAGTTCCTTAGACACACATCTGTGACTTTAAAGGGAAACCAACAACAGACCAGTCTCCATCTAGGAGAAATTGTAGCTTAAAATTATTCATTTTTAAAAATCCAACTCAAATTCGGCTGTAACGATTGGCAGTAGGAGATGAGACAGAACACCAGTTCTAGTCTCTTTGCAAAAGACTTTTTTTTTTAAGTATTAGATTTACTAGTTATTTTTTGTGCTTAGTGTGTAAAGTGTGTGTACAGTACAATGTGGTTTATTTCATTTTTAATTTGGTATTATTTTAACAAACTTTGGGGTGAATTACTGAACGTCATCCCCAAGACTGTGATAGTAATATTATGTGACATTTTTATACCAAAGTTCTGCATAGTCCCTATTGACTTTGTAACGTTAGCAAGGTCATAAAGCACTAGGCAAGAGAAAGACAGTAACAGTAAATTTGCTTTTAGTCTTTTTGCCTTTTTGTTGTTTTGCACATTATGAGAGGAAGAACATTGGAAGACAAAGATTTGGGTTTTTTATGTATAGCATTTTGGTTCGCTTGTAACTGTTGGGGTTTTTAATCTGTTTAGTAGGGCCAGTACAGTATATGACATACAGTACTTATGCACATACCAATCCTAGATGAGGATCATTACTAAATAGATTTGATTTTTTTTTTTTAATTTTAAATTGATGTCAGGTGGGTTTTTTTCCACGCCAACACTTGATTCTGGTGGGAGGAGAGCTTTAATTCTCCAGTCAGAATAGATATCTATAACCACCCCTTGTTGCTAGGCTGAAACCAGTAAGCATATTGTAAAATACAGGGTTATCAAGTATGGAATACTTAGTATTCCAAAGTAGGATGATATTTTGTGGATTTTTGAGTCGCAGACTAAGGAGTTTACTCATGGTTTTGGATGCCAGAAAAGCCTAAAATCCTTCTTCAGACAACTCGACTTTTTTTTGTCATTGTCTTGTACTTGCAAGCTAACTTGTACTTAATTCTTGTGTAAGCACTGTCATCTTTTAGTAGCAAAAATTTTGATACCTTTCTTGTGGAAAAAAAAAAATCAGTATCTACCGTATCTTGGAAACAATGTAATTATAATGTGGTGTGTGTGGTGTGTGTGTGAGAATGGTTCAGTAGTTAATGCCAGCAGTCTTTTGCTTGAATGTTTAAAGATGCCTTCAATGTGATGCTGGCTGATAGGTGATTGCAGTTTTAAAATGTTATTTACTGTGCGAACTTGGATAACTAACATTCCATGATGTAGTTTGTTTCTGATGAGATGATTGTAGGTACACTTTTTCTCATTATCCAATCATCTGTAGGATATTGAGTTTTTTAAATGTGCCATTATCTATTTTGATTCTGTACTCATGTTCAAAATAGAGTACAATATTTTACAATAGATTAAGTTGTTTTAAAAAAAGTAGATGTGTGCTTTCAGGTCGGAAAACTTTGTATAATAGGAAAAACAGATGCATAGTAGCAACTGGCAGTAAAGCAGGATTCCATTATGTATATAACAAAGATTTAATGCATTTATAATGGGTTGTGTAGTTCATTTGCTCTTCCTTCTCCACACTATGCCATGCGTTTTTAAGTGTCAGTGCCATCAAATTTCTATTTGGTTCAGTTTTAAATCTAAAAATGTAATTGATCCACAGGAAAATATAATTTCTGCAATATATATACAACCATACTATAATGAAAACCGGACAAAGAAGTATCTAAGTCATATATGTATCATTGCAGGGCTTTAAGCATGAAAATATTAGGGAAAATATTTTGTATTTTAAAACTAAGAAAGTTGTGTTGATAACCTCATGTGTTTAAAAGTCTTACTTTCCCAATTTCAAGATAAAAAACTGTAACAGTTATTGAACGTTTCCAGGATGGTTAAATACAATGGACCTCTTGCGAGAAAGAAATGAATTGCCAAGGCACAAAATGGGAATTCTGCAAGAAAGCTCTACAGTCACTTTTCATTGTCGTTTTGGTGGACTAGATGAGGCCTCATTGATTAAACTATAATTTGCTCTCCTAAACACAAAGGCTTTTAAATCATGTAAGTGGAGTTTTTTAACAAAACTGTTGCGCTTGTAAAATAAGTCTTCATAAGTGTATAGGAGATGTGTAAACAGTTAATGAATTTAACAGTGGGGCTGGCAAAAGAACCATTAAAATCTGTGTTCAGCAAATAGGAAAAGGTATTAGCCGTACTACCATGGATTCCGTTTTGAGACGTTGTCACACTACTTCTGTACTTAGCATTTTGGGTCTTTACATTTGACATGTTTCACAAACTGTACTGTTTTCTTTTATGTGCAGTTTGCATGAGTAAATCATCAAAGAGAATAAAATCTATCTTTAAGTTATGTTCCTATTTTAATGAAATTATAATTGTTCTAAAAGGCAGCACTGTCTTCAGACTTATTTCTTCATCCTTGCAATTACCAGTGTTTTTCTGGAAGTCATTACTGTAATGTCAAAGTAATGTTATGTGAACGAGAACACATATGTTTGTTTAGAAAATAAGGCTAATACCATTGCTCTGCAGCTGAGTTCCAGCAGCTTCTGAGGAACCCGCCTGGTATCATTAGTTCCAGGGGCCCAAGGTAATCCACAGATAAATGAATTCATAAACATAGCTTGGTGATCCCAGATGTTGCTCAGCCATTTCTGGTTGCCCTGAGTTCCACAGCAAAAGCGCTGTGTGTAATTGGAATTTCCACCTAACTTCCAGTTATTTTAATCTTATTTCAGTATACATGAAGCCAGAAATAACAGCTCTAGTCAAATGAATGGCTCGCAGTTGTGTTGTCAAAGGTTCAGAAAAAATCATGCCCTCATGCCTGATGTTTAGAATAGTAAAAATGGTTTGGGCTTATTTATGGGTGCTGGAAACATGTGTGGAATGGCACATTCTGTTATCATTTGAAAAGCTTGTGACAGAACCCCAGTATGGAGGCTTGGGAGGAAGCAAAAGGGTGAAGTTGCTGTGTGTTTGCATTTGTTCCATGTAGGGACCACATTAAGCGAAGCTGCACACAACTTTCAGCCCAATATGAGAATAATGCCTGAGGCCCCCCTTGCTTCATTACATTCTTTTTCTGACTATATGAGCTACACTTGTGACTCCAAGGGAACAAAACCAAGGCTGTATAACGGGTACTCGAGGCAAGGGGTATGAAGAGTGGAGAACCAACCCACTTCTTAATGTCTGTGCTGTAAAAAGACTCATGTTTATATATTAACTATTCAATCTAAGTAAGCTTTTTTTCTGTTTACAATGGTAAGAGAGGCTGGGCAAAGAAAGATACTACACTGAGAGAAGGAGATTACGGAAGTGTGGGATGAGCAGTGATTTCAGCTACCTGAATTGCAGGAGTAATTTGCTTAGAGACAGACACAAACATTTTAATTGGTCATCATAAATGATAATGAGGAGAAAGCATAGTGAAATTAAGTGCATCCTAATAACGTACGGTATGTTAAATTGCACTGAAGGAAGCTTGAGCAATGCTTCTTGACATGATTAATATACTCATGACAATGTGTCTAATGAAGGCTGTTTGCATTTAGATGCTGCCTGTTGCTTCCCTCAGTAGGGACATAATTGGAACTGTGCTCATTTATACTGCGGAACAGTGAGTGTAAGATTGGCTTGCAGTAGTCTTTACATTTGTTTTTAACCATCATATCAAAAGTAACACAGGTATGGTTTATTTAACCTGTGTTGTATAATGCTGTGTAGGGTTGGTTGGGACAATTCTATCATGAAATTTTTGGAGTTTCCTATTCCTCAGTGGTAACTCTCCATTTTAGGTTTTAATGTGACTTTTTTCTCTTTTTTTTNTTTTTTTTTTTTTTTCCTTTGTGGAGTGCAGGATCATGACCTCATGACCTTTCTTTTTCTTTACTTTCTTCCTCTTCAAAATATTTTTCTTTGTCTGATGAGCCCCAGAAAGTGCTTACATATTCAGTGTGGAATTCTTTCTTTTTTCATATTGCTTCCTCCTTGGTTGTGTTAACCCTCTATAGCAAACTTCCATTTCTAAAAGTTAGAAGTCAGAAAAGGAATTTCTGCACACTCTGTACCGTGTCTTCAGCTAAAATAGGTATGAGAAGCTTATGTTATCTTGATATTTATATCTTTCTAAACCAAGATACACTATAAAATATATATTTAGGTATGGAAGGACTTCTGAGTGTTACAGAAGATTTCATTACAGATGCTGTGCACAACTGATGAGTTCAGGTTGTATGCTGATGGCTTCATAACTCTGCAAAGTGCAACCCTCTCCAAAAAAAGTTTTTAACTTCCTAGGTGTGGGGTTAGTTATCATCTGATCACATGGCTGTCAGTAGAACAAGAAGACACACAAACTTGATCCTGTTTCTGTAATTACTGTATTTTAAACCTTGCTCAAAGTCTTTATCCCTCTTCCATTACCATTTGTATAATGATGTGTTATAAGCACTTTATCCTATTCATTTTTGGGGGAAGAGGAGGGACAGGGGAGGAGGTTCTTAAGTTTTTAGATAAACTCCTTGTAACTTAATTTAATCAGGGATGAATTGTTAATCAGAAGAGTGTTGTGAAATTATTATGCAAGGACAATTATTATTTTTAGTCCATAGTTAAAGAGACAGTAGCTTAAGCTGCATAGGCTGACTAGAAATGGTAACAAGCATACAAGGTGTATAACAGCTTGAAGCAAAGAAATGGAGTCATGCTTCTAGGAACTTTCCTTTGGTTTTAATACCAATAGCAGAAACAGTGGGGTAGGGAGTGGGCAGTATTTGTAACCACCTTGGGTAGCAGGGCCTGGTGATACTCCAGTTTGCAGTTAATGAGCTTAAAGGAGAGTACTCTGGCTTAGGGAGGACTGTCAGTGCCGGGCTGAGATGAGCTTCAGGAATAAGGGCACTGCCAGGGAGATACTTTCAGAGGAATAGAATTGCAGGTAGCTATCTCAAAACATCAAAGTACAAACATGAGCTATTACAACTCCATTTAACGCCATCTGTGCCCAGGTGGATGGAATGTGCTGAAAGCTCGTCTGATGGCTGTTTAGCTACCTGAAAGACTGAAGTTAAGGTCTATTTTTTTTCCTACTGCCTAAAATGTTCCTGCTCTTGTTTTGCTGCAAACTCTTGTTTAGTACTGGCACGGTCTGTGAATAGTATTTCCCTCCCTTTAGCTGAATCACTTTTTCTTGACCATTATGGGAGACAAAAATACTGCCTTTGAGAAACGACTGGGCTGCTGCATTTTATTAACAGAATGATTTCAAAAAGCCTACTAATTTGCTTATATTTAAAAAGAAAATGGGAAAATATATCTGTCCTACATCTGGGATTCTAATCAAAAGAAAAGGAGATGAGCAAGGAGATAACAAGGCCTCTGCCTTAGCAGCAAACAAAATAAACTGCCCTAAATAAATTGAGAAAATGAAACCAAGGGGGAAAATGTCTGTGCCAAGAAGGTGCTGCATTTCACTGCTCAGCTATAGCAGCCCTTTCCTCTGACACAAAAATGGATTCTGTGAAGATCTGTTTCTTCCAAATGTTTCCAGAGATGTTGGGAACGTTTTGATCTCACTTGAGGTAAGTAGTATAAGCATCCTGATACTCATAATGCTGTGTTGAGAAAAATACTCCTAAAGGTGATATAATGTATAGTACAGTCATTCTGACTGCCAAGAGACTTTATAGTCAGCCTGGCTATGATTTGAAAACAAGCAAAAGGCTAATAGTTTAGTTTTCTTGCTTTCTGTCCTTTCTTTCAGCAGAATTGCTGTAGAGGGCTAATGATTTTTGCTGAAAAAAATACATAATCCTTGTAAATACTGAGGAGATGCTGTATATTTCACTGGATGACATTTTGAGCACTTGCTCATTTTGTTGACTATCTAATGACTCTTAAGCTATTAAGTTTACAATTTATGACTTGAATATATGTGTGAATATGTAAAATATTTATTTATCCTGCACCTTTTACCCAAACTTTTTAGAGTCCTGATTCTAATAGGACTTTACTCTTTTTTTCTTCTCTAAATTAAGCAGCACTCTCCTGAATGCTGTGTAGGAAGGTTGCTGGCCACAGAGCCTTGCGTTCTGTTCCCAGTTACCATACAACTGGAATGCTGTTTCTGAGTTGACAGCAGGGTTTATTTGTCACATATGGTACAGCAACACATTATACTGACATGGATGCTTCCCTTACATTGTAAGTACCAGTTTGTTATACAATTCTGTACTTTCTCCTTTTTACAAAGGTCTTGCAAAGTCCTTTTGTTTCAAGAAAGAAACTCATGATCTTTAACTGCTCTTGTACTTTGATGTCTAGTTTAGGTTTTGTTGTTGTTTCACATACTGGCTAGGGGCACACACCCCACCTTAATGGCACTGCACTTTATAATGTACCAGGCACTTAGGTATGTTCCTAAGGGTGCATAAATCCCACAGGTCTTGTCTCTTGGAGAAAATGTCACCACTTTGTCAGAGTTACATTGTTACAAACTTTCACAGATTGAAAACTTCCAGTTTGACATGTCTACTGATGTTTTCTAGTCCAGTTTATGTTGCTGGAGAATAGTATTAAGCTAAATTTAAACTAAAAGAAAGGGCAGGTATATACTTGCTAAAACTATATAAAGCCATTTAAAGTGTTGCATCACACTGTTTCTTAAAATATTTGAATTAAAGCAGCTTTTCTACATTAACAACTTCAAAGAAGCTTGTGACTATTTTATGAAGAG
The DNA here is from genome assembly GCA_013397175.1 of Platysteira castanea. NCBI lineage: Eukaryota > Metazoa > Chordata > Aves > Passeriformes > Platysteira > Platysteira castanea. The sequence goes on from VYXC01002442.1 coordinate 1,811,159, forward strand.
GTGAGGATTAATTTTATCCTAGTGAAGTAAGGTTCCTTCTATAATGAGTCTTTTCCAAGCAAGTATGAGAGCAGGATCTGATTTAGCCACTCCTAATGACCGTCAATGCTTCTGTCAGTAAGCACAATTTAGTCAAAGAAAATTTGAGCGGTGCACAGACTTGCTGTGCATCATCGTGTACAGTCTCGTGTTTTGCTGCAGAGTAAGGGAAATACTCCTACTTGGTTTAATCTGACATTGAGAGGCTTACAGATGCCAAACAATGTCCTGTTAAACAATGCCACCTACATGTCATCCCAAGGTTGTGCCCAGTAGAGCTTCATTGCACCTCTGGGTATGTTACATTGTACCCTGCAAAGATCAAGAGTGGAAATCATCACAGCTTGTACTAACTGAAACTAAAATGAACCACAGAAAAATATATTAATAAGTGAATATTATTAAATTATTACTTAATAGTAAGGAAATTGTAACAGCTCTCTTCCTGAAGGGAAACTGTTTTATACTGCAATCTGTGTTAAGGGTTTATCCAAAAATAACACAGGAAATACTGTATATAGTTACTGGAACAGAGCATTTCTGGCAGATTTTCATGGCATGCTCAAAGTCTATGACCTGGCCTACATTTGTCTTTCATTTAAAGTGTGGAAGAGGTTTTTAGTAAGTGCTGACAACAGCTCGAACCCCTACCTACTGAGCAGAGGGTTGAAGAGTCACAAGCTATAGCTAAATAAACGCAATTTATCAATCTGCAAATGAAATGTCTTCTGTTAGTCATGGTTTGCTTATATAAGACAATGGATAATAAATTATTAACCAAATGAGGTAAGTAATTCCGTTTTGTACTGTTTCCTGCTGTGTGTAACAAATAATCCCAAATCTGTGAGTTTTTAATTTCTCAGGAACAAAATGCCATCTAGTGGTAAGTACTGGATATTTTGAACAAATACTTTTTTTATATTGACATCAAGTTTTCATATTTTATTCCTGGTATTCTACGTTTTACAGCACATTAAGGTCTTGAGAGAAGAAGATAAAGAGTTTGAGGGAAGGTACAGTCCTCTCAAGCTGGGCCAGCAGTGGCAGGGGTGCCACGCTTCTCATCTGCTTGGGAGCTCTCATTCCGCCTCTGCAGCTGGCCTCAGGCAGGTCAGGGAGGTTGCCCCTGCTAAGCGCTGGATAAAATTTCATACCTAGTTGGTAGGCCACACCTTACTGTTACTTGATACTAAAATACAATCTGGCCATTGCTGTATGAAAAGGGCTGAAAACCACCTCTGCTTCACTGACTGCTCATCTGCCTCTCCTGGTAGGAGGCTTTTCCCTGTGGGTCGTCATTCTCCAAGGAGCTGAGGGGAAGCCATCACTTCTGCCCTTCCAACAAACTAGCAGGGAATGGTATAAGCTTCTCCATGGTGTAGTTTGCCCACTTGACTCCTCGAAGTAGAATATAAACTCTAAAAATTATTAACGGCACTATAATTTGGCTTCTAGAACAGACTCCTGAAAAGTAACTGCCATAAACTAGCTTTTAGAGTTGAATAACAGACTTTATTTGTACAGCAAGAATAAATAATAAAAATAAAACCTTTTGGTTCTATTTAAGTGTATTCATCAATGTAAACAGGGCATAGGAGCCTGCATGTGATATCAGCCCACTGATGGGGATAATCTGGCTTTACACATGAAGCCGACTGAGGAGAGCTCTGCAGCGTTTCATCTTTCCATGGGTTTGCACTTCATTGGGATAGAGGTTGTGTTGTTTATGAGTCTTCTTTTTCTGTGCACTGTTTGAACTCCTCCATTTGCTGGCCCATGTTGCCCTATTCCATTGCAAGATGCTGGGAGCAGCAGTTGCCAGGGCTATAATCAGACTGAGGGTCTCTGGGATGTGTTCTGCAGGCTGGTACAGAAATCTAATCTGTCCCACTGATGTCACTGTAGAAGTCTATGAAGACGGCATGACATCGGTTTGGTGGGCTGGAAAGGAGTTTGTGGATAGATAAAGAAATCTTTAACCTTGACTCTTGTTTTAAATGCTCTTTGAAGTAAATTGCAGCAGACTAAAGAGTCTGATTAACAAGGGCACTCCAGGCACAGGTCTTTTAGAGGGTTATCTAAGAGTTTGGGCTGCTCTGCAGTCACTGCCGTGGCTGTGATGCAGAACTCGTGCACTTGTCTGTCCCTCTAGAGTGCTGCTGGTTAATTTTCTAGACACTGGCATTGGCCAACAGCCAGTGCAGCTGCAGAGAAAGAGGAGGGAGCAGAAACAGGACTAGAGCAGTGCTGGTTTAGGTGGGAGTAAATTGTTATGGAAGCACATTTAGGTAGGCAGAACAAGAGTTTGGGGAACATTGGCAAATGCTGTCTGAAAAGCACCAAGAAATCTGTCTCGCTCATGCTTGCCAAAAATAGATGAGGAAATCCCTAGATCTGGGACAATTTCTTAAAGCTAGAATAGTGGCTTTCTCTGAGTAACAACTGCAGTCTTGCAGCTGTTGCAGCTGCATCTGCCCTTCACTCAGGTTTTCAGAGCAGCAGGATGCTTTAAGGAGGTTGTGATTCTCCACAATCAGAAGGAAGGCATTCTGTTGTGCACACAATAAAGAAATCTTAAGAGCAAGCGGCCCTGTGATGGAACGTTGAAACAAAGGAGAAAGAATAAGGAAAACAAGTGATCAGTAATGATCCGCCTGAACTTTGCATCTGTTTTTGAAGCTGTTTAGCTCCATACAAAAACAAATGAAAAATAATATAGTGCCAGCATAATGTTTTTCATTCCTTCAAAGAACTGGGCAGAATGCAGACAGTGTTACTTCCAGTGTTCTTATGGGGGTTTTTTGTCTTTATATGGCCAATGGTTGGTTATATGCTGTAAGGAGGAAAAATTTTTTAATGCTAAATAACATTATAATCTGGATTATTGCTTTTGATTTGAACACTCAGATAATAAACTAATTGGATTTTTTTTGCCCGTGTTCCCCTAAAAGAGTTTAAGACACATTTGTCACGAAAATGCATCCATGTGGGAACAGAAAGGAGAGCAGTTTTCCTGTGGGGGACCAAAGAAGCTGTTTTCTGACAACAAGCAGCAAAGTGGCAGTTGAAATGTTGCTGCAATGCCCGCAGAAATGGTGAAGGCCTGGATCCCTCTGCTCCTTCAGTATTGCACAGGGTTTGCCACAGCTTTGCTTGGTTTTGCCTTTTCAAAACGTATTTTCTTGGCTTATTGGCCTTTAAGAAAAAAAACAACGAACAAAACCAACTTTCTTTGGAAAGTTACCAGTGACTCGTTGGTGCAGATAAACTCTGAATTCTGAAGTCATAGTGTTTGCATTGAAAGCATTGATATAATATCTCTGTGTTGAAAACCACTAGAAACTGAGTGTTAGAAAGACTAAACCAGGAATTAGTTTCCTATATATCTGTTTGATTGATGATTGCATGCCTTTACAGTTGAATACATGAAGTTGAATTCCAGATCTGAGCTTGGTGTGGTGATGTGCAAGTCATGTTTCAACATCAGTTATCTCTTATTTTGTTTAAAATAAAACTTCTGCTTGCACAACTGAAAAGATGCCAAGTCTTAGTAATAGTCTAATTTAGTTGTGATTTGCTAAGGGGTATTCCACATGTCTTGGTTAACAATAAGCAAAATGTTCACCACCGTGGGATGTAATTGTTTTATTATTAAAGAAATGGGAAATAATGCTTTTGTCTTCCCTTCCTTCTTTCCTCCTCCCCCAGAAAAAAAGCAGTGACATCAGGTACAGAAAAGAGAAATTTCTCTCTGTGTGGGCCACATAGTAAATAATGTATTTTGGCACAGTTAAAAGGGCTCAAAAGGAATTAGGTAATTTTCTCCTTTCATAAGGAATCTTACTGTTGTAAACATACAGTTCACTAAAACTATTGTGATACTGGCAGGTAAATTAATGAATAGTGAAAAATATCAAATCCTCATTAAATCCCACTATTACTTCCAGGGCTGGTTTATCTCCTCTCCAGGAATACTTGATTTGAACAGCTTGTTTAACAGGAAGAGCTATTGATCCCTTCAATAACACCTTAGAATCATTAAGAGGAAAAACTTTAATCTCCTTCAGCTCTTTGAAGTTGCTTTGGTTAATGTCATCTCTCTGCGATCCTGAAGAGCTAATGATGTTCTTGAAAGATATTTCCAACCTTATTGTCTCTTGCATTTTGCACCCTGCTGCCATTACCTGCCTGCTCACAAAGGTAGCTGTGCAGTAAAGCAGAAAGATACCAGTAGTGCATGTGCTTGCCTGCTCAGTTTGGAAGGTTTTATATTCTCCTTCAAAAGTCTTCCTGGTGAAAGTGTCAGAGATTTTTTGAACTTCAGATTAGTTATCCTGTGCTTCTGCTACCTCAACACTTTGAGGTTTGGACTTAGAAGCATCTTCAAGTCATTAAATTTCATTCTACAAAGGCCCTTGATAACTTGATTGCAAATAGAATAGAATAAGAGCAGGAAATTATTGGAATGTTTCTAGACTTCATTTCTTATTTCTTTTTCTAAACTGTTACATAAAATTCAACTTCAAATCTGATGCAGTGTGCCTTACCAGGGTCCACGTATCCTTGTTCATGTAAAGTGCATTACTGAGCCTTAAAATACCCTTAAATGTTTCATGTGATCTAAATCACAGACATTATCTCCCAAAACCCTAAATATTCCAGAAAGTGCAACTCTGTCTGAGAAGCAAGTTGCACAGGATAGCTAATACTCTCATTAAAAACATTGTTTTTGGCTGGCTTCAGTAACACATACATTGGTTCTCTAAGAGTGTAGAAATTACTTTGAGGGACTGATATCAGAATATCCAGTAATTGCATCAAGAGTGTGTTGGTTCTATACAGCACTTCGGAATTGCTGAATTGTTATGAGAAGGTTCAATTTCTTTCAAAATTCCTCAAATCCATCCAGGGGATCTAGAAGTGGATCCAGTAGTTCTAGAAGCCTCAACTGGTGGCATGCACAGCCACTGCCAGTTCTGTGGCACAGCTTATGGCTTCACGTAGGAGATCATCACTCAGGGTTAAGGACATTTTGAAAGATGGGACTAGAATTATCTTGCAGATTTTTGTATTTTTTGATGGCTAGCTTGTTCTTAGTTTTTAGTGTTTATGGATGAAATTATAGTTGTAACACTTTATTCCTGAGACTGCTTTGCCAGTGGCTTGCCTTCTGTTTATTAACTTGCAATTACCAGGTTTTTTTCCAAATACATACAAGCACTACTTCAGCTAATGCTTAATATGAATTTCTAAGCATGGTATAAAACAAAATATTATGAAAGTTAAATAGAAGACATAAGCTGCATTTTACAGCCAGCATAAACACACTTGGATGTTTTATAGCCATCAGTATTATCTCCTTTGATACTTGAGGCTTGTCCCTAGGAGACAGAAAGCAGAAACTTCCTGGAATTTCTTTAATTAGCCTGCTCATTTCACTTAATAAAACAAGAAATCAAAACCATATTGTGTTTCTTACACAGAGCTCTTAGAAAATGTAACTTAGAGTATGTAGCTCTTATATCTGAGCAAAAGTGCAAGCAATTTTGAAATTTCCTAGTATTTTAATAATTTTTTTACTAGCTGATCTCACATTAGGAGTCTATGCTTAAGGGATATGCCAGCAAGCGTGCACATGTGCCATAAGAAAGCTCATAAAAAGTCTGGTGTTAAAGTGCATTCAGAGCAGCTGCAAATGAAAAAAGAAAAAAAAAAGCCCCTTTGCAATTATAAATAGTTTTGACATTGTTAGCTCTAAACATCACCTGGAACCTGCTGCAAGAGAAAGGCCGTGCATGTCAGCATCAAATTTTAAGATCATATAATCTTGCCAAGATACATAGGTAGCATCAACTATATCTTATCCGTAGTACCTGTTCCTGATGTAATTCTCACCACATTTATGCACATCTTGGAAATCCAATTAAGCAGAGTCATGATGCAAAGTTCCTTAAGAATTCTTTCATGAAGGACTTTGTTCAGGAAACACAGGCAAGAGGGAGCTTTTTTCCTTTGATGCAGTTCCATTCAAAAATGGCATAATGTAACATCAGTCTAAACACAGCACATTCTTTGAGTTTCAAGTAAACAGCATTAGTTTCATTTTAAAATTAAGACTGTGCTTGTGTGCTCTTTCCCTTAGATATTGTGGCATTCACTTCTACTGTAACCAGAAAAAAAAAACAGCTCTAAAGGTTGTCATTGCCACCTATTTCTGTCAAACATTTTTTCATGACCCAGAGAGCCAAAAGCAGGTGTGTTAAGCCCATTTTAGTTTCACTGATGTACACTACCCACTGTGTACCAAACTGCTGTAAGTTGTTATGGGACATGGTGCAACTTGTATGGATCAGGATAGGATGCCAAATGTGGGTTTCTAATGTGGTAGTTGTGATTCTGTGATTTAAAACAGGAGCTGTGCTGGATGTTATACATATTTCACTTTCTGTAGCAATGATCATAAAATTCAAGATGCAAGTTCCTTCTAGTAACTGTTATTTTGCTAGTCTGTACTCTGTAGATAAAAGCAAAGAATTATCTCCAAAATCTACAGACTAGCATAGATCCTAGTAAAACACTGATTATTTCTGATTTGCAAAGGTTGTTCATAGCTGTTGCAGTTGATGCAGGATTCTCTCTCCCTCTATGCCTGTACAGTGTTTGGTAATATTGGGTTTAAATAACTTTGCCATTAACAATGAGCAACAGCAACATCCAAAAGACAGGCTCAAATGGCAGTTTTCTCATCAAAGGGAAAAAGATTATCCAAAATGCTGGCAATGTGCAATGGCAGTTCTGGGTTTGGTGACAGGCTTAATGTTATGTTCAAATAACTGTTATCTATATAAATATTAATTATAACTAGCAAGCTTGGTAGTTAGCCTTCAAACTTTTTATTGATTACTTTTAAAGTAGCTAAAATAATTGAATTTGTATTATTGAACAAGTGGTAGAAATCTGCCTCACTGTTTTCCAGGGAGTAAGTGTCCCAATGCAAATACTGTGAACTCCAAATCTGCTCAGTAAGGCAGCCCTTGGCCACTTCCCTGCCTGCCCCACAAACTCCCAGCAATTACATATTATAAGCTAAATTACATTCTGCACATGACAAGGCTTCTACAAATGCTGTTTTCCTGCTGTCAAGGGGATCGGTAGCAGGAAGGCACTAACCGTGATAAGATGCTACCCCTATTCATCAGGTAACATCTCACCATGTCTTCACTTTTACTGCTTCCCATTAATACAGGACAGCTTTAATTTATGGTGGGTTGGATTTTTTTTCCTTCACACAACATTATATTTACTAGCTGGGAACCTGTTTTTACAGTTGTGTATAAATCTTTAAAAATGTCAGTGATTAATTTTAAAATCTCATTTATCACCATATGATTAGTGAATTAGTTAAGGTTTGAAGAATAAATGTCAAGTAATTAGAAGCAATTTTGTACCAGACTCTCAGACAAGGTGATGGATCACAGAAAAGCCACTGGAAAAATGGGCCACTGGTCCCACAGTGCTCAGCACCCAGAGGAAGACAGCAAAATGAGAGGGGCCAAAATAAAAAAACCCTGAACACCAGAAACCAACCCCAAATCCCAGTGATGAAATTTTACATGAATAATGAAGCTGTAGTAACTGACTACAGTTTCTAAAGAACTTTGAGGTTTGAGAGATGAGGCAAGAAACCTCTGAAGGACAATGAGAAGGCCAGAAAATAGCATGTTACACATGTGTTTCTCTTCTGGAGCCTTTATCCTTGAGGTACACTTTGTAAATCACCCTCAAATATTCTTACCAGGTGGCAAATATAATAGCACCTTTGCTACACAAAGCAATGCTAACAAGCCAGTTTTGCAAGGGAGAGCTTTTCAAGGGCTAAAGAACCAAGGGAACAAAACACCAAGCTCATCCTTGCTGCCATTTAAACCAAGGTCGTGCGCACCGGGGTTCTCTTTTGTGCCCTCCCTTGCGAAAGAGTCGACTTGTGAGCTGGGGTGTCTCGGAAGGAGCAGCCCCTCTGGCCGAACAGCGCCAGGTGGGAGCTATGTGCCCGCTGCTCCCGAGCATCCGCATTTCCTCCCTTGGTCCCTGTGCACGGCGACGCGGGTTGGTGCCTGGGGAGCTCCAGCTCTTTTCTAATGAAATTCCCAGAGTTGTAGTTAAATCATTGTTATCGCTTGTGCATAAGATGTGCTGGCTTGATAAGGCATTACGTAATTTTAAGATAATGTTGTTGTTAAACAGAAATCTGCATGAGGATTTCAGGTCCATTCAAAAGCAGGATGTGGTGGCAGGGACCTTCGCCTGGTGAATTTCGGGCTAATGTTTTTTCTGCTTTGCACCTTTGATTTCTTCGCACTCTGATGAGGCTATCAGCCCTTGTAAAAGCCAGAGCTGCCATGGGTTAGATGGTACATACGGTGTACGGGCACACTCCGTGCTGGCCCCGTCACTTGCCAACACCTATGAAGGCTCTGGGTATGAGCCTGATGGTGAAGTCCTTCCAAAAGCTGCTGCTGTTCCTGAAAGCTGCTGGAGCCGGGGCCAAAACATCCTCCTAAGCCAAGCAAAGAATCTAATCAGAAATGATAGAGCTCTGTTTTGAAAACTGATCGGCTACTCTTCCAGGCACAGTAAAATACAGCTCCAGTAACTAACTGTGAAATGACCAACACGCTTCCCTAGGTTTTAGCAATAACTGCACTAATAGAAAAAGCATTATTAGATAATTGAAATGACTAATCAAATCACTCAGGCTGATCTTAACTGTAGTATTGATACTGCTACTATGAAAAATAGTTCTACACTCTGAACAGGAAAGCATTTTTAATGTAAACATGCAGTTGAATAGTTAGCAAAAAAGCTTTGGGAGTAGTGGAAGAGTAAAAGCTGGCCATTTAATTGAAGGAAGCTGGAATGAAAGCTTGGGATTTAATTCCAGGAAATGTAAGGGGAAAAATGTCTGAAGATCCAACTTATTTCCAAAAAGCCAAGGAAAACACACCATGCAAACAAAGGTCAAATCACGTAGGCAGAATTGCAAAGATTTTTTGCATTGCTTTTTTCCAAACCAGTTTTCATATACTTTTAACCTTCTTTTAGCCCTACAATTAAAATATTGTTTCTTGGTAGTCCATCTGCTCAGCAAACTTTTGCACTTTATACATGCAAAATGAAAATATTCCATGAAATCCAGTCCCTCACGCTAGAATTTATTTTGGAAGGAATAAAAAGAAGGAAACAATCACTCTCAATTTATTTGTTTAACTTTGCACACTAAGAGAAGTCTATCAACATAAAAACCTATGGTTTGATATATTTGACAGACATAAAAAATGTCATGTTTTTGTCTTAAAGAATATTTAGAGATATCAAAAACTCCCCACGATCTTTCCCTTTGGTTCTCTACAACATAGATTAGGTAGAATTTCGAGCATGAAAACTTGAGTGCAGCTAACTGCCTACACCACCTATTTTTCAGACAGACCTTTATGCTTTGTTGCATAACAAAGCATGACCTTTATGACCTTTAGTTGCCTTGTGGAAGGAAAGGTGTTTTAGTCATTGCTGACCCTGAGCTGCATTCACAGAGCTGGAACCATTAATTGCAGCCTATGTACATGCTTTTCTTCCTTCAGGCTCTTCTCTGCCAGAAGTCTTGTCTTGAAGGCAGGCTTCCCACTGCACGCCCGCCACCACAGTGCCCCAGGAGAAGGTGGGACAGGCTCCATGGGGTCCACCACAACACCTGCAAAGCCTGCTCGCCCTGGCTGAGGTCTCTGAAGCCTCTGCTGAAGACGGCAGATTCGCACAACTGTAGCGGATTAAATTGGTGTGGATTGTGCTGCGGCTGGATTTGAATTCTCAGCGCGCACAGCCCGCACCCGAGAGGGGAAGCGATAGCTGCGGGTGGGGAACTGCTGTATCGCCAGGAGACACGGGCTGCTCACCCTGCCTCTGCCGGGGGGCTGCCGAGTACTCGCCAGCCTCTGTGGTAAGTGTCTGCACAAGCGAGTTACACCAGGAACGGTGTTGTCTTTCAATTAAGTGCTTTTAGCGCTGAAATTTACAGTCCTGGACAGCGAAACACGATGACAGCTGGGCTGACTGAAATTTCTCGCACGAAATATTTTGAGGGTTTGCTCTCTTCATGCTTGGTGACATTTAAGTGGAAATTTCCCCCTCACTTTAAAAAGAGTCATGTTTTTCATAGGACCGTTGGCTCTTCCGCCGGACCAGGCAGGCGCAGCCCTGTCCTGTCACGGCTGAGGAGACACGGGCCGGGGGAGCGGTGCTTTCCACAGGGCATCTCCTCAGAGGAGCAGCGGTGCCCGGGACGGCGCCAGCGGTGCCCGAGGGCCGAGCCGGAGCCGCGCGCGGGGATGGGCCCGGGGCTCCCCGCCGGCCGTCCCGCGGGAGCGGACGCGCTTCCCTTTGTGCCCGGCGGCGGGGCGGCCGCGTTGCCATGGGAACCGTCCCGGCGGCCGCGGCGGGC
>VYXC01002442.1:1821744-1888468 GCA_013397175.1 Platysteira castanea
CCGGGCCGGGGGCTGAGGGAATACCGCCCCGGCGGGGCAGCCCCGCTGCCGGCCCGGCGGGGCTCGGCCGTGGCGGGCAGAGAAAAGTTAGGGTGCCTCAGGAAGCCCCGGCGGCCGAGGGGCTGCGCGGCGGAGCCGGGGGCTGGCTCGGAGGGACCCCCGGGAGCGTCGGGGCACGCGGGGCGCAGCTCACCGCGGTGAGCCGGTGCCTTCCTGCCGCGGGCAGGTCCGGGAAGGGAGGCTTGGGGAGTGCTGCTCTGGGCGTGCTTCACAGACCGGGACGGCGTGGTGGGAACCGGCTTGAGAAAACTCTAGTTTAAACTGTTGAACATGTGGGTTCTCCTAAGTAACGGTATTAAATTAGGCTTGCTTATGCTTAACATGCGCAATTTTACAGCAGGCAAACAACAAAAAGAAGGCTTCAAATTGTGTCTGGCAACATTAGGTAAATGCAGCAATGCAAAGGAAAGCAGAAATTAGTATCACTAAGGTCAGTACAGAGTTAACATGGTAATCGGGATACCCTTTCTTGAAAGAAGCTCGTGCACCACAAGTGATTTCTAGTGAATAGGTTTAACTGAGGATGCGAAGTCTATTCATAGTGTTTAGACTGTGGATTTTATTTCAAATGTAAACAAACGGCTTGCTTACATTCATCTTCTGATTTTTGGACTGGTACAATTTCTTAAAGGAATAGAAAACATTTGTTTTGGTTTTCTTAAAAATTGACACCTGCTATGTTATTGTGGCATATGGAGCCCCATCTAAAAACAAGATGAGCACATGTTGCAAGATAGCTCTCTGCAAATAAAATCTATATTGTATTTATTTAGCTACAGTACTGTCTCCCATATTGATATTTCCTGATCCAGTTTTTCAGGATGCAAAAGGTTCATAGGTCACAGTAAACTGTCTCTGTCATTATAGGCCTGATCTTGTCATTGAGTTGCCAGGACTTCAGGAGATGCAGGTAGAGGGGCCCTGCAGGTTATCAGGTGCAGGGTGAGGATCAAACTCTTTAACTTAGAAGTGAAAGTGAACACAGATATCAAATGGCAGATTACTGGTTTTAAAACAATCACTGTGCATGTTACATTGTATCATTTCAAATTAGATTGTTAGAAAAGATGTCGTTTGTTACACTGGTACTGGAGGTAAATATTGTAGTTGTCCCTAACAGAAAAAAAAATTTAAGCTGAAATACACACATTCTCCATGTTGAATGCCATTACAATCTTTGTCTGCAAAAATTAGGAATATTTTAATTTTAACTTTTAAAGAAAGTGGCATTCATATATCGGGTACCTTTTTTTTAAACTTACGTGATTCTTTTCTAATTTGCATGTGTTTGATCGACTGCATGACATATTCTATTAATACATATTTGCATTACAAAGTAACTTGATGGTTTTTTGTGTTAAAGTTGTTTTGTGTAACAGTCTGTTGTTACAGTAAATGACGTTGATACATGTTAACGAGCCAAGAGAAGATAGAGTGGGGTGCTCTGCTGTGACTGTCTAGTTTCTAAACATTATCTTGCTGAGGGTAGAACCTCAGGGTTGCACCTTTTTAAGAAAACAAAAAGTAACAATAAAACAATGCAACAAATATGGCTCATGGGCATCAACAAATGAATGTGGTGCCTTTCACAAATGTAAAAGCTTTAGAGTATGTCTTAAACTATGAATGCAAGAGTGTGAGTTGTGTAAATGCAGAAATGTACGTGAGTGCAGTATGTTTGCAGATGAGGTTGTGATTAATTTACGATTGAGCTAGCACAGCTTACTGTGTTGCGGTGAGTCCTCTGAGCTGAGGTAGCTTGCCACACTTTGTCTCAGCACGTAACAAAGACAGACTACAACATGCTTGCTTTGAGCTTCAGGAACAGTGTTCAGCCTTTATTTTGAATTTTGGCTGCCGGTGGATAGTTGCATTTTCAGTTACTGCACTGGAGCCGACCCATAGTAGATAATTTAAAATATACAAAAGAGTGGGGGTTTTTTGTTTCAATATAACCTTCTACCAAAGCAATTATCAGCAAATCTGAGGAAAGGCAAAATAAATGTCTGGATTAATGTATCTGTTTTAAGGCATTAAGCAGCTGTAATTGTACTATTTTAAATTCACATCTATCTTATACTGGTAAAATTGTCCTGAACAAACAGGTCTCAGGAGAGTGGTTTCTTTGGTTCTGCTTACTCACATAAATTCTAGGCTCAATATTCCTCCAATATTCCTCAATATTTTATTTTCTCTAGCCCATAATGATATATTACACTTAACCAAATTTCAGCATTCCCAGGCTGCTTCTAGTAAGTTGTACTCCAAAAGCATGTAAAATTTGAGATAAATTGCCATGTAAACTTGGGTGGGGGAGAAAATTCACCAAGTTTCCTGGGTCCCTTTCAGTTAGTATGTGCTTGTGTGAGCACAGCAAGGGAGAGGAGAGGGTTGGGAAATGTCATAATGTGCTTTCTCCATGCTCTTGGGAGTGTTTTATGACTCTTTTGGTGCATAGTCCAAAGACTACTAGAAGGGGACAGGTCTAGAGATCAGGGTGACATTGTTGCAGATCCTGGGTTAACAGGGACATGTGCTTATCAGAGAGCTGGAAGTCAGGTCCTGTTGGAGGTTGCCCTTTGCCATTGTCCTCAGAGCAGCCCCGCATTGCCACAGGAGCACTGTCTGCAGTTCGCACCTTTGAAGTGGCACCTTGAGACTCTTGGCAAAGTCAGTTGTGAAAAGAGTTTCTAGTATTAACAGCACTTTTCTGCTACAAAACAAGGCTGCTACCCTTGGGCTTTATGTTGCTCCTGACTTACCCCTTTTCAGTTACAGCTTTTTGGCAAGATTATGATGCAACAATAAAGTACAAGGGAGGAAAACATTAAGACTCTTCATTTCCTCAGTTTTAGTTATTTTGAAATTCTTTTCTTCATCTTGTCATTGTCTCTCACTCATGACCTTCCAAGATATCCTGTGCTGACAGCTGGCTGTATGGAAGATAGACAGGGGGCTGCCCATGTTCCCGTGGTACAGATGATGAGCCTGTTTGTGGTGTGGGTTATATGAAAGAAGAGTTCAGCTGTGCCACAGGTGGGAAGAGGAAGAGCAGCCCCTGTTGGAAGCCGTCAGCAATGGGAGAGCCTGGAAGTTGTTAGCTGGAAACATACCTCTGTTACCTCAGTCATGCTGGCTACTTCAGGCAAACGTGTCATGCCAGCAGGGTTCATAGTTACACAGAGTTAACACTCACAGACATATGGTGTGATTTTGGCCTGTGTGGGGCCAGAACTTGGACTCCATGATCCTACTGCGTCCCTTCCAGCTCAGGATATTCAATGATTGTGTGATAAAGTTACAGCGGCAGAAGTAGCCTGTTGTGACCGTAGGTGGTTACCCATATGTGCTATGCCTTTTGTGGTACCAGCAGAAGTAGAGCTTCACCAGTACATTCAGTTTGTGTTCCAGTGGCCAAGCACTTGGAATGCAAGTTTGATCTGACAGTGGAAAGCAGGTCCTGCACAAGGACTGCATCAGCAGAAGACTGGAAGACAGTCAGTTTCTCTGAGAAGTGGAAAAAAAATTGCTGTCTGATCCTTTTGTTTGTTGCAAATAATAGATGCAATAGGTTTGATATCCATGTGAATTGCTTATTAAGAGTTGGTGGGGATTTTAAAAACATCTTAGTCCACACAGAGTGCGCATTTTCACATGGAGTGTGTGTGTATGTCTGGAACTTGAGCAGATGTCCAGTTCTAGTGCTGTTTTTCCTCCTACAGCACAGTCATGTTGCTTTTCAGAAGGTTGTGGTGGTTATAGGTGTAACCTTTTTCTCTGACTATTTCTTCCTGCCTGATGCAGCAGCTGGAACGGTGTCTAAGCTGGTGTCCTTCTCTGCTGTCTCAGCACAAAGTCCGGTGGCTGTATGCCCAGCCTTTCAGGAGCTGGGTTGAAGCCACTTGCCGGTTTAGCAGCGAGGTGGCTCAGGGATACCCGCCAGTCCTGCGATGCTGAATCCCTGCAGGGTAGCAGCTTCCTAGTGACAGGAAGAGCAATCAGTCACGTTTCTATAGCTAGACTTCCTAAAGCCATCTGTTAATACTCTAAGATGTGACACTGCACAGGGAGACGGCTGAGGTGTGTGCTGTCATTCTACTTGGATGACTCAACTATTGGAAGGGTAACAAACAATGTAGAGGGGAAAGGAGGGGAAGTATTAAGTTATCCCACTGTTTGCTTGTGTCTTTGAATATCCTGAAAAGTGTTTAAAGAAAGTCAACATTGTACTTTGAAAGAAAAACAGTTTTGTTATGTTTAGTCCTTACAAATTGTCCTTATCTTTTATGACTTGCCTTCCTATTCATTTATTTGCTCATCAACTCTCTTGTGTGAACAAAGGAAGACATTTCAAAACAGCCAGGAGAGATCTTCACGGACATATTTGTTTTTAGTTATTCATGCTCTTGCTTTCTTGCTCAGAGCCTGCCGATGGATTGAAACTCGTCCCTGAGTATTGGTGGTTAAGAAATGAGAAGTGAAGCAATTTGCTTTTAATCTTCGAAGTGCTTACACTCTGATGAGTGGCTACACATGAATGGGATTACAGACAGAGCTGTAATCAGCAGGACAGATATGGTTTTATAAGGAGATGATGAACAAGGGCAGTTTTTAGAGAAATCTATAGGGAAAATACCAGAATAAAAGAAACAAGCAATACACTGCTACAGGCAGAAAGGGCAGGGACAAACAAGGCAATGATACCTCCATTTCAAGTGTCCATACATTTCTGAAAGAGCACATAAATACTAATTTGCTCACTTAACAGAATTGCTTCCATGGCTGTGAGCTCTGATGTCATACTGCACAGAATTAATTTTCTATGACTCTATTTACTACAACAAGCATGAAGTGAACCTTTTGAAATAAGTTCTTCCATACTTGCAATACTAATTAACAAATTACTATTTCGAGTTTTATGCATCTGTGATTACTGTTCTCCATGAAAACCATGCTTACTGACTCATGGCTGCTTCAAAAGGTAAGATATACTTATGTTAGTTCAAGCACATATTTTCTAATGTGTCAGTCTTAAACAGAGAAATTTTTCTCTAAATCAGTTTTTTGTTTGCTTGGGAAAGGGCATTAAATTTTAGAACACGTGGTTAGCACAGGTACATAAAAAGTAAGCGTTCCTCTAAAAAATGACTCACAACAGGTAATGCTGCAGATTCTCTGTAGGATAAGGAATACACAAAAATTAATCTGCTTATTTCTTGTCTTGTGTGCAGAGCCTTCTAAGAACAGAAAATAAACAGATCGTCTACAATTCAAGTTCTTCTCTGTATTTGTATATGTGGCATTGAACTATGCTTAAAACTTGTGGCTGCCTGTGAGGGTAAAGTTTACTGACAGAGCCCCTTAACTAAAGAGTCCAGTTGTACCAGCAAAGTGTTCTCTGGGTATGATCCTTCACTGATGGAGGTAATGGTTGTTCATGGAATTGGGACATTTATAATAGGGCTTTTGTCACTACAGGGAATATAAATGTAGGATGCTATAGGAATGTCTTGGGGTGACTTTATGATGTTGTATCCCCCATCACCGCTCTACGCCCAGAGAGGATTCCTGAGCCTTTTCTGTGCCTTTAAACTGAGCGGACTTTTCAGAAACAGTTTTGTGCTTCAAGGACACAGAGATTAGCAGGGAGTTGCTGCTTTTGCTGAGAGAAGTGAGGAAGCACTCTTGCGGCTTTTTCAGGTTTTCTTTTTTGGCTCTGTTTCTTCGGCGAGAGAGAGATGGAAAGTGCTTTTCCTGGGACATTGGTTTCTTTTTTTCCTTTTTTTGGACTGCTTCACATCAGAACACATCAGGACTTTTTCCACTGAGGTGGAGGCCCTGGAGGAGGAGGCCCACCTCGTCCCTCCTCCAAGGAGAGAAGCTATCTATGGGAAGCCTTTGGAATTTTCCCAGGTTTTCTCTCTATAGTGAGGGGTTTATTATTTAGCATTGTTACCCTTTTCCTGTGTGTTTGTTAAATAAATAGTTTTATCTCTTTCACTTTCCTTCGAGGAAAAAAGTTTATTTTTTTCACGAACCTGGTCGGGGAGGGGTGGTTTGTAACCTGCCTTCTCTCGGAGTATATATTTCTACATTTGGCTAAAACAGCACAAGGAACGATACCTATCATGGATGCTTCTAGGCCCAAAAAAAAAAAAAAAAGCACAAATGTGTAAAGAGCTTTGAAAGCTTTCAAGAGCATAAGATGAGCAACAAAGTGAATATATATTCCATGTGGCACTGCCTGTGCTAGGTCTTTTTCATAAGAAAAGCAGTGAATTCAAAGTGATCTTTTTAACCTGGTGGCAATAGGTACTCTTGAAGTGGTTAGACCTTGCTTAAAATACTTGGGCTTCATTCAGTATTGACTGATACCAAGCTAATTTTAGAGGACATTTAAGCAATTTAACATCTAGTCACAATGGTAACCACAAATAGTCTAATTAGGTGAAATGATTTAGGGATATTAGTACATTGTTTAGGTTTGGGGTTTTTTAATGGGATTTAAAAATGAAGGTGATTTGTTAAAAATTGAAACCATTTTAGAGAGAAACTAGACCTTCCAACTCCCATTCATGCATCTTGGAGGAAAAGCATCCAAGTGCTGACAGTCCTGGGAATATCTTCTCCTAGGTGCTGTGCTGACCTTTCATGATTTATAGAACCTAATGAAACAAATAAGGAGAGCAAGCTTGAAAAGGTTTTGCCAGCAATGCAATCAAAAGAAAAACCTGTAAAGGATCTATTAACTGGTAAATTGGTATAAATTGATCAAAATATCAGAGAAGTGACACTAACAGTATAGACAAGGATGAAAAAATTTGACTCATGGCTTCTCAGCTTAGTGCTTAGAAGTGTGCTTCACACAGTGGCTAGTATAAAATTGTATTTCCTTTCAATTGTGAGTATAGTATAAGAATCTAAAGAAATCAGAAGTTTGAGGATTGTTGCTGAAACTGGGAAGGACGTGCCCAATTGTGTGCTCAAGTAATGAATTAAGGTGAGATTTTTGAATTTTCACCAAGGAGATTCTCTTGTGCTATCATCAGCTCGGGCACATCATCGAACAATTGCATCCCTTTCCTCCTTGACACCAGCAGATCCACTAAGAATGGAGACAGTCTGTGTAACACAGAATCTCCTCTGATTATGTTGAAGTGAAAGACACACTGGATGTGAGAATCTAGGAAGAGTCCCCAAGCTTTCCTAATGTACACTTCACATCAGCGAAGGACTGACGTTTCAGGTGTAAATGGGGGGTTTCTTCTATTTGTTTTGGACTCAGCTGATGCTTTTTGCTTTTTCAGGTTTTACAACTTTATTCTCTCACTAACTCTCTCCAAGAGGTCTTAACTGGTTTTTCAGGTGTACAAAAAGTTTTCCATTGATAGGAAGCACATCTCAGTGTCAAGAAAAGATTGTGTTTACTCACAGTGGCAGTACTACAGTCATAATTTAAAAACTGCTTTAATTGGTAAACTTAAAGCATAAAGCCAGTACCAGCCTTTTGGAAGACTATGCTATTTTTATTGAATAAAGGCAGATTAATCAAGTTTCCCCAGGGATGCAGACAAAGGTAACTGCTCTGTGCAGTCTAAGCTGAATGTGCGTTGTTGGACAATTCGTTTTTTCTGAACATGGGGTATAGCATCCACAGCTTAGGCTACTGAGCTACTCCACCCTGTGGACAGAGATTGTACAATTTTGCACACAACTATCTTCAAAATGAAACAAAACAGACCCAAGACCTGGCCCAAGGGCACTGTTGTAGTTATTAGCAGAATGTGAGCTGCTTCCTTCTCCCTGATAAAATTATAAACTGGCTTGGTTATTCTTTCAGTGGCATGGATTGTATCTGTCTTGTACATCTTCACAAATCATGGAAGAAAATAAAAACCCTCTAGATTTTGCTTTTTTGAGTCTGTGTTGAAACAAGGAAAAGTGCCATTTAACGTCTCTGAAATATTTGGTCTTCTAAAGCATTTAGCAATATAGCTAGGACTTTGTAATTTCGTGACATCTGGGCCCCAAGCAGCCTTACCGGCCGTGCCCGAGAAGAAGCTGGGAAGAGTTCCTGCAGTTCTCCGTGCCGTTCTGAGGGTTTGGCTGTGTGCGGAGTGATTGGTCAATGTCCTGATTCTAGTCAGGGGGAGGGAGGAAGATTGGTCACACCCAGCTGTGAAGCCAATAGTATTGCTGTGTGTGCAGCAGCCTCTGTGAATGTGTAAGAATTGGTTGACATTTGACATTTACAGCACTCTGAATGAAAAAAGTATATAAAATGAAAATTATATATATGAAGTGATTTCACAGTTAATGGAAACTGTGCTTATAAAATTCTATTTATTCCTGTGTGAGTCTAATTTCCATTATCTATTTTGATACATTCATACCTGAATTTATTTTTGTGACTTTATTAGCAGTTCTGTGATAGGCATCATGGAAGGCTGGTTTGCTTTTGGTTAAAATTTTGTTAATGCTAATAGGATGTGATAAAGTGGTCTGTTTTTCACGTGACTGAATCTTTGTCCCTTGAGAGAATGCATTAGGAAAACTGCATCCTCTGGTTGGGGACTTCTGAAGAAGCTGCAGGCTAGAACTTTCTGCTCACAGTGTAACTTCCTTTTGGTCTCTGTCAGTTCTGTGAGGAAGCCCACTGTCACATCAAGCTTTGAAGCAGGTGGCAGGATCTGGCTCTGCTGAAAACATCACGTGGTTGGGTTTGGATACTCCTGATGCTGATGGGAGGTGGTGATTTCCTCTCTGCTACAGTCCTCATCTCTATCTCCTTCCTGCTTCCTTTGTTGCAAGAGAAGTCTTGCCTTTGAAGAAATTGAAATAAAAATATATATTTTCTGATCTTGATGAGAAACTGAATGTCCCAAGGCAGCTTGCTTGTGTGAAATTTCACTCTAAAAGTAAAGGTAAAACTCTGCTTCCTAAGCACTAGAATTGTTTTGTTGCCCACTGCATTATGATGTGCTACCACAGCTACAGAACCACAATTGCAACCATTTAAATGATATAGCTGGTACAATAAAGCATCATAGAATCACAGAGGGGTTTCAGTTGGAAGGGACCTTAAAGGTCATCTAGTTCCTACACCCGTTGCTATGGGCAGGAACACCTTCCACTAGATCAGAGCTCTGTCCAATCTGGCCTTGAACACTTTCAGAGGTGGGGCAGCCACAGCTTCTCTGGGCAACCTGTTCCAGTGCCTCAGCACCCTCACAGTAAAGTATTTAATGTAGGAAAGTTTTAGAGTACTCCTGCAGCAATGAATAAGGAGACACTAAATTATTTCTTGTGTGGTGTAAATAGGAGACTGTGAAAAAAGTAGAACAGTTCTGAAAAACAACCCTAGTGCATTAGTGCAGTACTTGACCATTCCTTGTGCTCGCATTGGCAGGGTACAAGTCCGTCTCCTCAATGCTGAATTAGTATCTGATACATATACAGTCCAGAGCAGACTACAGACTATTCGAGTTGCTGATCATTATTTGGTAGGGCCAGTCTTCCAGTGTTTTTCAGCTGTGCTTTATGATTTCCATGTGAATCTGGACACAGTGTTTCAGTGCAATCTTGGATCATTTTTCATTTTAAAAAAACAGCCTACAAAAAAAAAACCCAGACAGGATGTACTTCTTCCTCACCTCTGCCTTACAGGCACAACATGCAGGCATGGGTATATCCTTCCAATAAAGGAAGCATGATTTTGACACAGCAATTAATTCTACTTATTTCCTTTTTGGCTTTTTTTTTTTTTTTTAGTAGTATATTTATAAATGAGACATAACAAATGTTGAGAAAAATCTTCACTGGTTTAATGGAAACAGGAGGAGAGGAAGCTTTTCACAGCATTTGTTTCCAGTGGTGAGCTCATGTGCCCACAGCTGTGCTGTTGCTTTGTTGTGGTGCTCAGGGGGCTCCTGGCTGACCTATGTGTCGCTGCAATGTCACATTATGTCAAAGCAAGCTGTGGTCACAGTCCCCTCTCAGCATCCTTGTGTGCCTCTCCTTGGTGGCAGAGCAGCAAGCACAGCAGTAACTCGATTGAGCATCTCTTATTCCTTAGCTTTTATTGAAACTGTACTATATAAGAAGATACCCCCACCCCAATCCACCTCCAGCTGCATTAGACCAAAGATGATAATTTTGTCTTGACTTGCACTTTTGCAGGCTCAGAATTAGCAGGAGCTGAACCATAGCCCCTGTGTCACAGCTGTCCCAAAGCATGGTGAACCCTAGGGAGGGACAGAGCACACAGAACTCTTGGGACAGGAACTTGGGGGATGCCTCCCAAGCAGCCTCTGAGATAGGTGAGTTGCAGACTGCTCTGTCAGAGGGAGAGCTCACTGGCTAACTCTGCTTGTTGACTTCTCACTTAGTAGAAAGGTCTGTGAGAAGCAGAAAGATCTTTTTTTATTACTTTTTGGTGGGGTGCTGCTGGTAGTCGTGACTTTTAAATGTAAAAAACTGGCATCTTCTTTCTCCCACTACTTTGCAAGAGCAGCTGTGGAAGACACAGGCAGGGCTTGCTGTCTCTCAGAGCTGTCTTAGCATTTTCCCTTCTTTCTGTATGGAAATCCTGTTATCACAGTCTCTGACAATTGCTTGCAATGTTCTGCCTCACAGTGGTTCTCACCGCTGTGTAGTCAGGCCAGGACCATTTTTAAATTATAAAATGGATTTTTGATCTGTCACATCCTATCACTATCCTTGTGTCTGTCTGTATGTGTTTTCCTGTGCTGTCAATTGCCATGATAGGGTTCTTTTTATAAAGTCAAAGTGGAGCTGAAGACACCAAAAAAACTGTTATCCAGAGAGACAGTTCTGGCTGAGGGAATACTGGATTAGCAAGACTTTGGAATAGAGATACTGATCTTTCTTTAATCTATAGGATGAACTCATCTACAAGACCCTCTGCTTCCCTCATCAGCTACTGTTACTATTTTCTGTTTAGATACTGTATTATGTAGGACTAAGTCTGCTTTGCACTTGTGGACATTTCTATGGGATCTTAGTTCCAGTAAGGATGCTTTGATATCCTATAAATGCAGCTAATAATTTTTGGAAACCTGTTTAATATAGTGCCATGATAACACGAGAGCTAATAACCCAAGTTTCCATTATTTATGGACCAATTTGTCTTTCTTCTAATTAGCGGCAAAAAAGGAGAAAGAAAACAATTTCAAAACAGAGACAAGACAACCATCTGAATTAATCTCCTGTAGGGGGAAAGAAACATGGAGTTACCTGAAAAAGGACTTGGAGGTTATCTCTGAGCATTGGTCGTATCAAGCTTTCCAGCTATTTCTCCCATTCCTTCAGGGCAGTAGCAAACCTTTGTTCAGCTCTCCTTCCAGCAGCCTGTTCCCAGCTCCGCTGATGTGCTTTTCTCCTCCCAAACACAGAAGGAACTGAGGACAAATGGGAAGCCCACAAAGAAAACCTCTCAGTGCTTGCAGAGCTGCTAAAGCAGAGCTGAGAGCATTTGGCTCCTGCTCCAGCCCCACGGTGTGCTGGTGGTGCAGGAGTGCACCCAGAGCACAGCTTCTCCATGGACTGGCCCTGCTCTCTCTCCTTTGTCTGGTTCCTGCCTAGTGCAGCAGATGAGCCTGCCAAGGAGGAAAATCATTATGAAAAAGATGGATGTAATGCTATAAACAGGGAGGTGCTGTTGGGTGAATACCTTTCGCCATAGTTCTTTGACTGCAGTTACAATAGTGAGCCATGGAGTTGCCAGAAAGAAATTTCAGCTTTTCTCCCTGGAGCATCCTAATTCATTTCATTGGAGGCCTTTTGGATGTTTTATATGGGAGCAGGAAGAGGTAAGGAGTGGTGCATCTTTCAGACTGGGGAGAAGCTCACAGCAATCAGAGAATGCCTTTCGGAATAAAAACTTAAATTCCAATTAAAAGAAAAAGCATCCCACCACGTTGTTTCCATTTCCTGTCTCAGACCCTGCCAATAATTTTTTTTAGGACTTTCCTTCATGACACTATAAAAACCAATCATGATCCTGGGCAGGGGTACTTTACTTGGTAGTTGCATCTGTTCTGGAAATAAGGACATAAATACAAACCACATTTTTGCCTGAACAATGGTGTGTGTTATTGACAACTGTTTCAGAAAATGAAAAATCTGTTTGTAATAGGAATCATAATAGGTTCGTTATAACTTGATGGTCTAAGAGTTTAAATGGGTCAAGTTTGAGGAAGGAGAGGCTACATCTACTTGACCATCTGACGCAGTTAGAGAGACGTGCTTTGGAACATGTGAGTCTGTCTCGATGCCAGTTATAACAGCAGTCAGAAATCAGCTCTGCTCTTAATTTTCTCTGGAAGGCTCTGATTTTTGCCTGGGCTGCTAATGGGTGGTTTGGCTAAGGTTTTTTTTACCCCAGGAGGCTAATGAATGCACAGCAGCTAACTTGGTCTAAAATGCAAGGGTGAACAAGTTCTCAGCAGGTTTTTACCAATGAATAGGGTGGCAGAGTCAGTCTCGTGCTCTTTTATTGAGGTTTAGCTTTTGGTAAAGCCACAACACTCTACTTAAAGGTGTATTTTAGAACAGGAAAGTGAACTTACATTCATTGTCTTGGTTTTGTGTGTGGAAAAACAATTCAAAGCAACCAAGCAAACAGTGATAAAGCATGTCTCCCCATCCAGCAAATTAGGGCATTATGCAATGGATGGAGGGGTTGTATTTCAAAAGAGCTTGTCCTTTTCTTAGGGTATCTTCTGCTCAACTTTGACTGCACAGACGTTGTATTCAGGGGAGAAGATTAATTTACAGCTAGAAGACACTTTTACACCGTATCATGTTGTTCTTTTTCACTAGTAGGGTAACTGTTCAGAATATTTGTGTAATCAAGCTCCAATCAATATTCCCTGCTAGATGTGTTAGAGAAATGAAGACAAAAAAGTATTTTTGTGAATGCCTTGAGGCTGTCACTATAACAATTGTCATTGGCTTGAAGTTATGGTAAAACTGATGTGCCCTTGTTAGTATTATTCATGTTTGGAAGAAGTGAAGCAAGCGTTGGGAAATGAACTTTGTCTCTGTGCAGGCAGACTTCTAAAATAGGAGACAGAGAAGGATTTGCAGAAGAAACAATAGGAAAGGAAATGTTGAAGGGTAAATGTTTTCTCCTGTATTGTCCCTTGTCATGGTTGGAATGAGAGCGTATAAGAGCAATAGCCTCAACAGGTATTTCTCCAGCCTTCCTTGTGAACTTCGCTGGCCATGATCAAAACAGTGTCTACAAAGAAAACCAGTCTGCATTTAAAAACAAAGTTTGATTACAGTGTTCAAGCTTGTGTTACCTGACATTACTCTGAATTTACAGTATACAAGAGCTTGCTGTACTGATCTAAAAGATACTTGGAAAAATTTCCTGTTAAATCTAACAGAGGCAATTCATCCAATAAAGGCCTATTTCTGAAAATTTTGACCTTGCAAAATTAGTTTGCAACAGACGTTTTAAATAACCCTCATAGGGAGGATGGGAACCCTCACAGGGAGGATGGGAAACTGCCAAAGTCATTGATGCAGCATGTCAGGGCTACAGTCCGACACGGTCAGTTTTGTCACAATAAATTTTAAAAATTAAAAATTTTAACAATAAAATTTTTAACAATAAAACTTTAACAATAAATTAACAATGTTTTTTTTAAAATACAGGCTGTTTTTCTTTTAAATAGATAATTAGCGAGGTATATTTGATTTTGACAACATCTTCAGTTGGAAGTTGTTTACTGTGTAAATCATACATTTCAGGATACATGTGAGCTATCCTGACTCCTGTGGTGATGTGAATCAGAGGGTTACGAGACAGTCTTTGGCCAGACTCTGTTGTTATACCTGCAGCTGACCTGCAGAGCCATGTCAGGAGGCAATTCCCATCATGTCTGTCTTTTCTTAGAGAGCAAAGGTAGTGTTCCCAGTAATACTGAAAATCAGCAGCAGCCTGTTGTCTGGAGACTAAGATAGCCCCCTGGAAACAGAAAGCAACATTAAATTCTGTCTTTATTTAATGCCCACAAGGTGGCTCTTGTCATCTTTTTATCTCTCTGAGATCCAAATTTTCATACTTTCAGCAACACTAAGAAATAATACTAAATGTTTTGAAACTTGTCTTAAACAGTAAGCTACCTGTGCTTTCAGGGAGTATTTCCCCACTCCTCCATTAAACTACTGTCAAGAGAAAAACAGCCGTGTTTTGCTTCTTATCACTGCATCTGTGAAAATTTCACCTTAAAATTTAAGATTAATTTAAATTTTTTTTTTTTTTTTTGCTGTAAAGGATTTTAAAAGTTTTTATTTCTCATTACTCATGCAGTCATGTGCCAGTATTTCATCTGGCAAAGAGGAGGAAAAATGAATACTTGCTTGCCTTGCTTTGTTTGGTTAAATGAAAATCTAGAAATGAATGATTTGCAACCTGGTCTAATCACTTAGAGGATGAGTTCATTTCACTGCAGCAGTGCTTGTGATGAGCAAAATATTACTTCTTAAAATTTCCCATCATTCATTAAGAGGCAATAATAGCAGACCTGCTCATAAAAGGCATTGAACTCTGGCTGTTTTCAGTGGGTCTCTCATTCCACCCCATTAGAAGCATTCCCACAGAATTTATTGTTGCCAGATCGGATGCCTGTAGAAAGAGGATGGCGATGTGATCCATTTTTTCTCTCCCCCTGAAGACTGATGTAATTAGCAGAGCATGCCCTTCTTTAGGCCCTTTCACTTTTGCTGAGTATGCTTTCTTGTGTCCCCCTTGGTCACATCAGAGAAATGCCATTAGCCCTTGTAGCTTTCTGGGGCATTGTTCACACTGACTTTCTCTTAATCATTTTTTCTCCAGTAATAATTAGAAACCTAATTGTACTTTGTTGGAGTGGTAAAAGCAAAAGCATGAGAGGATAAAAGAACAAATAAGAAATCAATTGTCCTATTAAAAATTCCTGGAGCACAGTGTGTGTGATGGAGTGCCATATTGCAACTGAAGGGATGCTTTCATTATTGGTGCCTATTTTCAGTGGTTTGCATCTTCCCCTCAGATTGTATTTTACTCTTGTTCTCCTCCTAGATGGGAATGCATCTGAAAGAAAGAAAATACATTGAACTGTTTTCTTGCTTAGATAACTCAAACATCATTTAATTTTAGAAGTCCAAAGCTGGCCAAGTGCATTGGAATTTATGGGCATTGAGGAGTGTAGTAGTTACCTGCGCCAAAGAGCAAGTCAAAGGAATAAAACTTTGTGTAAGAAAAGTTGTCACTGATGACTGCTGCCTCTACCCACAGGCTTGGGCACATCCCTATTGGGAGGATGGCTTTAGTGGTGGAGTGCTTTTCTTGTGTCCCAGGGCTGGCCTGGGAGCAGCTGGGGGTTCTTGAGCCGGCTGTGTGTGACCTCTGCCTGCAAATTGCCACCCCCTGGCAGGAGACGAACCATGTAAGCTGGCGATAGCTCCTTTTTGGACCTAGAGGCAATTTGTCTCTGTAGTCAGACTGCGATTTGGTTGGCATTTAGTAGCTACCTCACTCCAGCTCCCCACCACTGTGGGTTGTGTCAGCAGCACCATGGGCTCAGAGCAGGGGATGCTCTGCTGGGAGGATTTGCTGTCTGCACACCACTGGGGTGCGTGCTGAGCTCTAACATCTGCCAGCATGTTAAACTGGATCCCTGTCTGATATATTTTCCCTACCTGGAGAAGATGGAGAAAATACATGGTAGTTTATTTGGAGACTTTTGCACTGAAGCTCCTTGCAGCAATGGTGTTTTAGGAAGAGCCTTGGTATGTCTGAATGTTTTCAAAGCATTTTTATTTTTCTTAATTCAAAGGAAATCGTGTGCCAAAGATGACATTAAAGTAGCATCGAAGACTCAGTAACAGTCTAGAAGTATCAGTCATCATTGTTGAGTGTCATACAGTGTATTGTATATTCAGGAATTGGCAGAAATCTGGTGCTTATTGCCTGGAGTGTTCTCAGCCCTGTGGGGAGCTTCCCATAACAAAGGAAATTCTGTGATGCCTGCTTGTGAAACCCTAAGTGTTTTCCACATGGCCCCGGGCCATATATGCCACCAGGTTCTTGTCATTAATGTCTTTGTTTTAAGGCACTAATAGAGCAACATTATTTTTTCAGTGACTTTTAAACTCCAACTTTTTTTTTGTAAAATAACAGTGTAAGAGGTTTTGTTTAAGAGAAAAGGAATATTCCAAAAAGTTGCATGACATATCTTTAAAAATATGCTGTAAACCCGTGCAAGATGTTTTGGTCAGAAATAGTTTGTTGCCCCTTTTGCTTTGGAAAGGTGAAGGCAGGACAGGGTTGAGCCAGAGGATCATTTCCCTTTTTGTATTCATGTGAGGGACTTAAATGCTGAAAAAGTATTTGTTCCTAAGAAAACATTTCTTGCCAGGTAAGAAAGCCTGACCACAGCTTTCTGCCTTGTTTATTGACACCGACTGAAGTGCAGTTCTCCACAGCCTTTGGCAGCTGTGTGTGGCACCCTGAAGCCAGGGGGATGAGGTGGTTTCCACAGGACCTCATGTAATGGGGAGTAGCCACGCATGGGACACTTGCTCTTTGCATCAAGGTCCTGCTTCTGCCCACCACCCCATTACAGATTGTCATTTAACTTACTGCTCCTGGCAGCAGATGGGTGGAAAGAGGCTTTGTGGAAAGAAGGGGCATCCCAAGGTCTTATCTAGGAGCGACAAAGAACGTTTGGTGTGTGCCCCTTACTTCTTCAGTACACATGGTATAGACAGGGATGTTTTGGTGTTTTCTGCACCCTCCACCCTGCTGCCGCTCTCCAGAAGCTGCCTGGCATCATATTCCCCTCCTGCTGCCAGCTACACAGGGACTTCTGCAAAACACTTTGAGTGCTGCTGCAGCCAAGGATCAGCTTCTCATATTTACCCTGAAACCATGGAGTGGTAGCCCATCTGTTTTAGTGCTGCTGCCTAGGGCAGTGGCTGTATTCATCCTTCAATTAACTCTGTGCTGTTTGAGTTTTGTTTTGGTTGGAGTGTGTAAAAGCCCTAACTGCTAGGTCCTGCTTGGCTGCTGCTGAAAACATTTTGTGATGGCTTGAGCTTAGTTTCTGAAATGCTGTTGGCGCTTGTACTCTGAAAAAAAGAGATGAAATGACATTTTCTGTTCAACTGTGCTGTTTTCTGTGGTTTGAGAATCTCACCAGCAAATAAATTATGGCTTTGTTTCTCTAAGTTGAGTGATTTTTTTACGTGCATCCTTTGGGCATAGAAAAGGTGCTAATAAGGAAGAACTGGGGGCTGAAGAGGAATTTTCTAGAAGTTGCTTTTCAGGCACAAAAAGGAGTCTGTTGCATGGGTCAGCAAATGGCCACATCTGCTGAGCTGGTCATGAATCTCTCCAGGAGTTAATTTTTGACCCATGCAGCTGCCAAACAAAGCAAGATTAGCGTCTTACAACACTTGCTTTCTGGTTTTAGTGCCTAGGCTGTAGCTTACAGGAGAATGTTTATACTCTCTTGCATCTTTTCATATTTGTGACTTAGACCATTCTTTGGCCCTAGATCAGTTCAGAGCATGAAATCAGACTTTTTTTTCTCCTGATCATGTTGGTATTTGGTCCACATGGCTGAGAACTGGCCTCTTCCACAAAGTTCACCACCTGAGGCCTCACCTGTGTTCAATAGAGGTATTAGCAAATAAAATCAAAGGTTGGCGTAAAAGCTGCTGTGTCAGCAGATAGATGATTGTTTCTTCCCAGACAGCATTAATCTCTGATGTTAGAGGTGACCAAGCTGTAGGTACTGATATCCAGTAAAAGAAAATTAAAACTGTACAGGAAATCTCTCTGTAAGTCCTACATTGCTGTATGGGGTTACCATGCAGAGTTAAGCTGCTGCTGCTCCTTTACCCTAGTGCTGGCCAATCTGGTGGGGAGAGAAGCAGCCATTTCAAGCAGAGGTAAACATTTTTATTCTTTCTTTAAAAGGAATACAAAAAGACAAGCACTCTAAACAATTTGAGGCAATAGTAACAGTTTTCATATCTGCAGTTAAAATGTACACTCGGAAAGCAATTGTCCAGATTTATATAGTGGATAAAATAGGAGTGGGTAAGAAAGAAGCAAAATAATGAAGGGAAATGCTACATTGCAATGTCACAATTAGTCACATTTGTGTTTATGGAAAATCTGAGATGTTCTCCTAGTGTTTGTGTCTGTGTATGAACTTCTAAATGGCTGTATGATTGTCTGTTGGCAGAAGCCCGTTTTTGTGGAAGTGAGTATTTCTGATGGTCAGTCTGTGCTTTTCAATTCTTAATTGCAGGTGATTCATGCTCAGGATGCATAGGTGTTTTGGTGTGGGGGTTTTTTTGTGGTGTTTTTTTTTTGTTGTTTTTTTTGTCCATGAATTGATGTGCTCAAGGGAGGGCGTGCTGGACCCTGAGAGCAATGCTCCTGCCCACTGTGGCGTTTCTGGCTGTTGCCAGAAGCTACCTGTTGTGCTGTTCTGGGCTTTCTGTCTCTGTTTTCTCTGCATTTAAGCAAATTGCAAGGAACCTTTGAGTAGAGATGAAATGAGACAAGATGGCTTGAGTGAGATGCTGAGCAGATAGAGTGGGATGGATAGGTGATTCCTAACAGGACAACATTGGGAAGCAAACCAAAGCACGGATTGAGGATGAGGAGAGAGGTCTTGCATGCAGATGGAGATTGCTAGGTCAGGGGGAAGACAAAGTCCTGGAAAAGAGAGGAGTGTGTTTGTGAGTAAAGAAGATGATGGAAAGAAAGTGCTGAGTATGCAGAATTTCTCCAGTGATTAGAATATACGGAAACCAAAGGTAGATCTTCAGGAAACATTGCACTTCTGAATGGCTTGAAACAAAGTGAGAAAGGATGAGCCACTTGGATCATGTCATCCTCAGGATTTGACCTGTATGAACTGATAGCATTAAATATTGTTTGTAATAACTGCCAAAGAAAGAACAAACACCATGTCTGAGTTGCTCTGAGTAAAGTTGGTATAACAACACTTGTCAGAAGCTTTATAGAGAGCTGAAGAAAATTGTTTACTGTCATAACATGGTAAATTTGACTTGTGAGAAATCTGTGTGATTTTTAAGTACATATGATCTGCACTGTGTATGTAGCCCAGCTAATTCTGAGTGAAAGTATCTGTCACTTTGAAATTGGTCTCAGTTTGAAATTGCAGTTTATTTACATGGACAGCGTCCCTGATCTAAAATGTCCTTGCTGGTGAGAGTGCCTTCATACTGATGAAAATCTGACCAATGCTGGTAGGATTGCATCTGGCCAGAGCTGACAGCATCAGCTTATGTATTTATGTTTTCTGTAGTGCTCTAGGCCTTTGGAGAAGAGTAGCTTTGAGTTCAATTGCATCTCATTTAGGGCAGAAAATACAGTTAAGATAGAACCTGATGCAGAGATTGTAGAAAATTATTTTATCCTGGAAACATTTAACAGAGCTGAGTTACTGTGAAGAAATCTGAGAACTGACAGTGTAGAGTTTATTGTGTTAATTAGAAAGTGCTGCAATGTTAGTGAGAAAATGTATTTTGGGTTCCACATTTTCTGTAGGTTTTTTAATCATGCCTGTAAGTGCTTTTCAGATGCCTAATTGGAGATGCCATACACGGAAGCTTGTACTATCTAAAAATCAAACCCTTTTCCTAATAATGCATTTCCAAATACGTTTTGTGTATCTAATGGGACCGCATCAGTTAACCTTTAAAAACAGGTAACTAACAGACAGGGCTGGTGTTTATGCTTATTCTATTTCATTTTTGTGTAGTAGGATAGTTTTAGTAATAGAAACATTCTTGCTCAGAAACAAACACTACAGACACTCTGCTTCACTGTTTCACTGTGCTTGTACTTGCTACTACACTGGTTTATATTAGATAACTTCTTTTAAAAATCACAGTAGAAATGACCTTTTGTTTTTTCATTACCTTGTGTGGGGTGGCCAGAGGGTATTCTCACACTGTAAAGGCAGAAAAGCTCACCGACAGATTTTTTCTAACAAAATCCTTGTGCACAGCTGCATAACATAAATCATTCCTTCCCATTTCTGAATGTTAGATATATGTTGTATGAAAGTAACTGCTGTTCTTGTCTGACTTTAACAAGGTTTGAGGTTTTTTGTTTGGCTCAAATATTGTCGCTTTTTAGTTTTATAACCACACTGCCCTTAGTCGTAACAATTGCATGGCTTGAGTGTGAGCAAGATTAGACTGCCAAGATGTTTGTATTTTCGTAAGAGTCAGCTCATATTTTAAAAATACAGTGTGTGTTGTTCTTTATTTAAAATATTTATTTGTAAATTCAACTAGTGCATATATTGCCAAAACCCAGAGTATATCAAAAGCAGATTCAGGTGGTGGGATAAGAGATGTCTTCTGGGACTGAAGCCATTATTCTTAAGTACAAATTTTGTCATGTGACATTGCATTGCTAAGGGATCATGTTTCAATGCTTCTGGAATGAATCGACTTGCACTGCCTTAATTAAAGGTATGAAAGTAGGGAATGAATAACCCTGGCTGCATCTGTTGCTGCTGATTTGCTTTTATGGCCAGTGAAGCACGAGCTGCTTAAGGTCTTTCTGCAGATTCAAGGTGTTCTCGCTGATCTGCAGGATGTGGTAAAGCATCTGCAGGACCTTCCAAAGATCAAACTCATCATATTCAGCGGGATGGCAGTTTAACTGAGTGCTGCCTTAATAATAAAGTCATAATGAATTGTATTTATAAAAACCACTGCCACCAAGGTGGTCTGCAAGGACTGCACCCTCTTTATGCCTAGAGCTAAAATACAGGGTAAAAAATTGAACAAAATTACAGTGCAGTCGGGGCAGGGAGTGTTCTGGGAGGGTCTGGCAAAGTCTGTGCCAATTAAACTGAAATATATCTCATTCCACTAAGCTCTAGTTTAGATATTTTTGACATGACTCCATGTGTGAGAGATAGACTACAGCAAGTATCTGAAGACGACAGACTGCATACTCTAAGGGGAGGCAAAGCAAAATCCTTTCCCAGCTTTAGGCTCAGTTTTGCAGGCCTTAAGGACTCTCAAATGGACGTGCCACTCAGGCCAAAATTCAAACAACAGGTTCCCAGATTGCTTCATCTTTATGAAACTTTATGATAAAAACTAGAAATTCGTGTTGGATGCAGCAGGTAGTTCCAGCGAGCAGACATTTGCAAACAGAGCTGAGGCATGAATGCTGCAGTCAGAAGTGGCTTCAGACAGCAAGGCTGGCTGTGTGGGTGGCTCAGCTTGTGACCCTGTGGTGTAATGAGGATGGAATAACTCTCACCAGCTCCAAGGCAGATAAGCACAGCATCTTGCTGAAAGCCTTAGTGACTTGTGGCATCAGAACTGAAGCTGGTCAGAGCAGTAAAACAGTGGATCAGAGCTGAAGTTTGCAACATAGCCCTGAGCTCAAAATGTCAGATCAGATGTAAAGGAAGTCGTAAGGGTGACAGAACTTAGAAGACACTGGGATTTTTTTTTTTTTAAATTTGATTTGAAAATTAAAATTTGGGATTAGAAATATGTTGGTACTTTTAATATGTACACACTACTTCCAAAAAGAGCTTGTATTCAGTATGAAAAAAACCCCTTCTTTTTTCCAAAATATTTCGCAGTCCTTGCATACTCTGATTTTATTTAGGAGTTGTTAATTGCCATCCAGAAGAGGAAAAAGCTAATAGCAAGAATAAGTTGCATGGAAACTCATTTACTGGAATATAACTTGAGATTAAAAAAATCTTTCTGGTGTAGTTTAAAATGGAATTTATAGATATATCCATAGTAAAATAATATATATTCTCCTTCCTTCTCACAGTATGTTGGATTCTGATCTGCACATTTGCCACTTTTAAAATGTGTTTCTACAGTTTTTATTCTAGCTGGATAAAAAAAAATACCTTGTCACATTTTGAGTTTAAGTAAAAAGGGGGAAATTTTAACAAATTTTTCTATCCTCTAATAGTAAAAAGTAAGAATAGAACCTAGGTGCAATATTATCTTAATAATTCTGCAAGTGCTTCTGCAGGTTATTTCTGTGTTAAAATATTTCCAACACAACATCAAGATTTTTTGTTTTCTTTCAGATACTGATGAATACAGACCACCTGTTTGGAAATCTTACTGTAAGTATCTCAGCATTTTGGGGCTTTTTATCAAGTCAGAGCTGAAAAAGCTTCAGTTGGATGCTTTAAAAGACTCATTTCTCTTTTCATCAGAACGTGAGTTTCAGAAGCCTCGAAGGGGTTCATTTCTGTTTAGAGATAGGTGCAGTTGAACTATCCCCAAGGATAAGTGAACACAGATTATTTGGAGGCGTAGATTCTCTGTCCCTTATTAACATAAGTTGTCCCACTCCTGGTTGGTCTCACTTACAGTGATTTGTCTGCATAGACTAGGGCTTACATAAACTCCATTCATGCCTTAAAGTTGGCATCCTTGCAAACTTCTAGGGCTCCTGTGGTCTAGTACTTTGCATCACTAGAGCTGAGCTTGAGCTGGTTAAGAAAACTCAAAGTAAATTGTTTTCCTCAGGAATTTGCTGATGTAGTAAAATGAGAGCATTTGTTTGGCCTGGTGTGGCAAATCACAATCAGGTTTTTTGAAGCCCTGACTAGAAGGGCGTGGTTTGCTGCCAACCTTGCCCTGCTCTGCAGTTCTTGGTGTGTGTGCCCGAGCCCAGGGGGAGCTGGCCTTGCAGGCTGCCCTAGTCAGGTGTGCAGGGCAGCAGTCCAGGTGCCTTACCCTGAGATCAGTGCCACTCTCTTGGGAACTTCGCAACTTGCTGTTTTCATTTCAAAAAAACAAACCCAAACCAAACCGAACAAACCACACCCACAAAAAAGCAAACGGCCATTTTTAAATGCAAAAGAATTTCATGTAAAGGAATGACCTGTTGTTTGGATGGGCTGATGAAGGTTTAGGGACATGGAAGACAGCATGAGAAAAGTGAAAAAGAGCATTGTAGCTTCCCACAGTGCCTCACCTATAAATTCTAGTTCTTTGTAGATAGAAAAGCCAAAATGTGAGACATTTTGAGACTCAAGGAACCACAGCAAGATAGAAGAGTCTTCTGTGAAAAGAAGATTTTGAACACAGAATGTTTGTGTCTGTAACACACCTAACACTTTAGGGATGTCAGACTTTCATTTGCATTACTTTGTATATATTCAGCTTGGTGTCTTCAGGCTGGATAAAGGGATTTACTCAACCAACATTTCACATGGAGAAAATATTTGTTCTCTAAAGGTTGAGGAGATTTAGTACTTGAGAAAATGTAGTTATTTCAAAAGGTTTCCATACTGCTGTGGGAAACTTTTCAATTAGTGATGTGGAATTAAAGGCTTGGTAAGAACCATGGTTAGAAAGAGAGCAAGTGTAAGAGGGCAGATTCAATTATTTTTTTCAGCTCTGTACCTTCTGTGAACTCAGGGAACACTGCTGCCTTGTTCAGTTTATTCCAGGCCATAATCTGTGACAGGGAGGTTCAACCTCTCTAATACCAGATATTCACTGGCAGCTTGACAGCAGCTGAAAGCCTGGGCATGTGCAAATGTGTTTGCACCCACTCTCCAGCATGGTTTGCATGTATGGTTTGTGTGCGCCCACTCTCCTACAACGTCATGGTTTGCCTGCCATGGTGAACCTTCCCGTGGTTCAGAAGTAAGCTCTGAATCCCGAGGTTTGGTTAGATTTCTGTCTCATGGCAGATGAAGCGGAATGTCTTGTTTGACTTCCCTGGCAATAATTACAGTGAGGAAACTGGTGTTAAACAGTCTGAATTGCATACATCAATTAGAGGAAGTGGGATAGGAATCCTGTTTTGTAACTTAGCTAGTCAGCCTGCTGTGCTTCTTACTGGAAGAGGAGAAAGGTACTGCCATTGGTGAGAAAGAATTTCCTTTCAGAAAATCTTTTCAGCCTTGCTTGAAGTAAGGTGGGAAACAGTTCGCAGTTTTCAGTCAGTTTCTGTGGAGCATGCTGATTGTGGGTCTCCACTGCTCTTTTGTGAAATTCAGAAAAGGCTTTACTTGCTCTTTGGTTTTTTTTTTCCTTTGAACTTGGCTCTGCAGTTCTCAGAATTTGATATGGAGGAGGTCTGGTGCCATCAAATGCGACTTTTACGATAGAAGCTAGGGAATCTACGTGCTGGCAATATAAATAGTCATGCTATGCTTAAAATGATAATTGCAGTTTTATATACCAATGTATATATATTTTCATCAATGTATATATATTTTCATCAACGTATATATATTTTCATCAATGTATATATTTTTTCATCACTTGGAAAAATAATTTTTGTATTACCAGTACAGTATGGAAATGACTGATTTTAATAACAACAGGAAAAACCATTAGGATTTTTTATTTGGAACAAAGGGCATATTTTTTTCCAGTTTATCTTATGATTCTGTGATCATTGGGCATCTTGCCATTTTCTCCATTCCCATGTAGCTTGATACATAAATACAGCATTTGCCAGTGGAAAAGACTTGGGATCAAATGAGAATTGTAATGAAGTCAAATCATATTGGTTAAATTAATGTGTGGTCTTACTATCTGAAGACGGTGATAGCAAATGTTATTAGACCTTGGTTTTAGTACTAATGTTTGAAACATAATTTAATTTTAAAAGATTACAATTCCAAATGTGCATTTTGCCAGTTATAATGTACTATTGAAATACTAACTTAGTGCTGACAGCCTCATTTTGAAGGTGACTTGCCAAACCAGATTCAGTTGGGATGGAAGTTGAAAGTCATTCCTTTGGTATTATACTAGAAAGTCTGCACATACTAGTAGCATTAAATTTATATCTGATTCCAAAGGTCTATTCTGGCTTGATGAAGCTTATTTTAAAAACAGAGAAAAAGGAGAAGGGAAGATGTAAATGTAAGTAAGTGTATGTCATAATTTGGGCCTTAGCTATTTTATGCTGCTACTCTACTTGTTATGTCTTTAGATCTGCAAATGGAAAGGCTATCTTTCTTCAGAAAGGTCCTCACTGAGAAGTGGCAAAGGCAAAGGGTTTGATACTGCACAGTTCTGAATGATTCTTGTAAAGTCTTGACATATTGCAGGTGACTGGGTGTGTGCCCAGAAGAGTAGGATTGGGCTCCATCTGCTTACTGAAGAAAGTCTGACAGCAGCCTGATTGACATATAATGAACTTTAATTTGTGTTTATGATTCTTTTTCTGATCTGTTTGTTGGAAACTTGTCTGGTCTCACCTAGTTATTCCATGTTACTTGATCAATTGCTGGTAAAGAAAATCAATATCCTGTTTTGGCTTGCAACATTCTTTTTTTCTGACCACTTTTTAGTAAATTTTTATATCCTTGGTATCCTTGCATTAGACTTTGCAGGAAGTATCCTTTATTTAAACAGCAATGTTTAATGTTAAAATGCCTAACTTACACAATGATTCTGTATTAATTAGAATTTAACTTCTGCCTCCTCCCAGTGTATCAGTTGCAACAGGAAGCTCCCCATCCGAGAAGAATAACCTGCACTCGTGAGGTAGGTATCACGGTGTTCAGTTTTATACAGTCCAGTAATGCCATGTCTGTACTTAATTGTGTCCTGCCCAAAAAGTGGTTTGTTGGGACACTTTGTGCTGGGATTAGAGTGAGCAGCCTTGAGGGCACTAGTACTCGGAAATCCATTTGTTCTAAAAATGGAATTTAAAGCACTTTGATGTGGATCATCATTTGCTGAGAGTCATTTACTACTGTCTGATTCTTAGGTACATGGAAACACACCTTTTCTCCTCCTTTTGGCATCAGAAATTCACAGAAGCAAGAGCAGAGCTGTACAGGGGAACTATGCACCTGTTTGTACAGTCTTCACTGCTAGATGTGTGAAATAAATCAGCAGAGGGAAGACGAAAACCTCCGCTGGTGCTGTTATTTGAGTCATAGTACTTAAGACTCATTAATAGCAGGAGCTAAGCTATGCAAAACCACAGATTTTATGGACTGAAGTGGTAACAGTGGGATGCCATTGACAGACAGTGATACGGAAGCGCCTGCTCGTGGCATCAGCTGTTGAGGTAGACCCCACATTGCCAGTGTGCCCTGAGTGCCATCCAGTAGAGCAGCACCTCTCCAGGGCTGTGGTGCTGGAGGGTTTAACTGACACCAAACATTGGTGCCACCAAGATTTAGTCATAACTACATCCATCTTGCAGCTTCAGTGAAGAACCTGGGAAACAGTAATTTCAATTTCAAAAATGTTGAAATGTTAGGCAGTATCACAAAACACAGCTCTTACTGAATAACTGGAAGTTATTACATTGCTGCAATAAAATTTGAGTTTTTTAATCATATGGCAAGAGAAAGAAAATTAATCTTTGAGATGTGTTGGTTGCTTCAATGTAGTGTTAAATACAGAGGGGTGTAGCACTGTCCAGAGGGAATATTAATAGCTTATAGTTTAGATCACAAGGAGGATTACGTGACAGAATTAAACAGGCATTTCTCTGTCATTTTTCAAAAGTCCAAATATGATTCTATGAAGTAGTCTGTCAATTTTCAAAGTAAAATGTAGAGATTTAACAGAAATGAAGTACTGCATATAATGGAAGCACTCATTTTCCTCTGGTAATTTGATGTTTCTAAAAAAGGTATAACTGTAACTTACTGCACTTAAGCAAGATATAGCTATAGGAAAGAACAATACATGAATTTTGCAAGAATGATAGCAAAAATTTTTGTTTTGGCAATGATTTCTACTGTTAATGAGCATCCAAGCAGAGGTATTCTGGTTAAAATTGTTGTATCTTAGGTATGTCAAATAAGGTCGGATGCAGATTTGAAGGAGAGATAGCTACAGAAGATAAGATCCAAGCTGTGAAAAATTGAAAGTTTTTCCAGTTTTTTATTCCCATTGCAACATTATTAAGAAGGTTCTGTTCTATTTTGAGTGTTCTCTATGGTACATTTTTTCATTACATTAATATAGAAAGTATCTGAACTCTTGTAAAAGCTTAGTATTACAATAGAGGTTTATGATTCAGAGCGCTCACCAGGATAGGATTGCCTCCAGTGGATTGTGCTTCTTGCTGTAAGGTGCTGTTGGATAGTTGCTTTTCCCCTCCTCTCCTCAGAAGTATTTCACTGGTGGAAGAAGTGGTAGTATATGTGTGGTTGTATGTACACAGACATATTGTAAAACACTGAAGGAATTTTTGGTAGCCCTCTGACACTGTTCCTTGAGGTGCTGACATTACACCTTTAAAATCACTGTAGCCTTTTATTTTCTGAGCCTTATCTCTGAGTCCTACTGTTGTTTACTCCCATATTGACAGACTTACAGTGTAATCCTCATGAAGTTAGTTGCCAGACTCTCGTGGTGATGGGTGGAAGTTTTTCTATTTCTTCAGTTAGGTGCTTTGAGAACCTCATTTGTGAATGTTTTAATTCCCACAGAATTAGAACCTTCATTTTTCTGTATATATTTTGATTTTTTTAAAAGAAAAAAACCAAAACCAATGAAGACGTGGAAAAAACCCAAACAAATCCGTAATAGAAAGTACCAGCACACAGTTAAGGAAATCATACAATGCTTAACATGACAATTGTAATTATTTTGTAATTAATTGACTGCACAAAGTATATGTACCCTGTAGTCAGGGAGAATTTGTAAACTGATAAAGGAGTCTGGGATATTCAGTAAGGTACACTGGCTATCCCAGGCTAGTTTGACTGCAGAGAAGGGCTTGGGGGTCTTTCGCCCTAGGTGGTAAGAACTCACAAGCAAATTTCATACTAAGTTCTTCTTCATAGTATTTCTTAGATTACTATTAGCTAATCCAGTCAAATAAGCAGAGACATAAATGTATATTCAGTACCTGAAAATTAAAAATTTTTCCTGCCTCTGGAGTGGTGGTAATTGTTCAGCTATTGATCGGATACAGATTGTCCTTCTTAGAATAGAACAAGAAACTTGCCAGCCAAATATAAAAGCATTTTTGTAAAGCTTCTTCAAATAGGAATCACAGTGACTACTACAACTTTCTCATCCTCATTTTCACTGAATTTAAATTCTGTTAATTGGGAAGTTTTATTAGCTGTAATAGGGATAGTAAATTGAAAGGTTGGACTGGTTTACAAAGGAAAATTTGCTATGGGTGAATGGTGCCCTCTAGCCTGTCACAGTCAGTGGGGGATTTGCAAAACTACCGCAAACAATCAAAACACTCTGCTAAGTCCTGTCATGACTGGAGAAAGAAATGCCACACGTTAGTGTCTCTAATGTCGTATTTCTATTAATTTATTCCAAAACAAGATGATGAGATATGACAAACTTTAAGTAAGTGTAAAACTATCCCTGTGTCAAAGTGAACAGAAAAATGAGACATTCTGTGTTTTAAAATAGCTTCTTGAACTCTACATAGTAAACTGGTGTCTGCACCATGAACATTGCTGTAGAAACTGAGAAATAAAAGCTGCAGATCTAGAAACTAGTAAGAATAGAAGTAAATAACACAAAACTAGGAGAGGATCAAGTATTTATCTGCAGAATAGATCATATTAAATACACATTTTATCATTGAAGAATTAGTTTATTTTTAAAAAAATTCTTGGAAGCTTATTTTTAACTAATAAAGGTAAAATTGAAGGAATACATTATCAGTGTGCATTTTCAAACTTCTGCATTAATTCTTTATAATGCAGATAACAGTTTTTCATGTTAAGTGTTGAACAGTTCTTGCAGCTGAGCTGATTTGAAGTGAAAATATATTCAGTGAGCAGTAATTTGTTTAACCTTTCTCTCTGGTCTCAGCCTCTCCTGCTTGTGTTGAGCTTTGTGATCTGTTCTTTCTCACATGGGTTTCTATTAGCAGCCATGCATGAGTCAGTGGGGAGCAGAATCTTTTCCTAAGTGGTTGAATTATTCAGCTGTATAAAATAAACAAATTCATAAATATTAGGAAGGGAATTTTGGTCCTGAGAACATCAAAGAGGTCAGTGGGAATGAACAATATGTAATTTGGCGAGGTATTAGCACATAAATTGCTCTTCTTGCCTTATTGTAATCCACTTGTTTACAAAAGCAAGAGTGATGATTAGGGGAAAAAGCACTTGTTAGAGAATAATTGGAAATCACACCATAAAAAACTCCCAACCCTTTATTTCACGTGCAAAGGCACACATTGTACAAGTGCTGATATTGAGAGGTGTATTCAACAGGATGACCTACTTAACATGAAATGCTTCTCAAATACAAAGAATTCAAGTTTCTGCTCTGTTACACCAGTTTCATATCAGAGCAACACACAGATCAGTGGAGAGACGCTGAAGTAAAAAGAGCATTGCATTCATTTGGGACTTTTTATTGTGAAGGTGTAGCAGAGCTAAGTCTTTAATACTCCACGAGGTTAAAGTTGATGGTTCCATAAAAATTTAAGGTTATTTGACTTGTGCATGAGGCTTGCATGTAAATTATAATGTTGTTTATCCCATTAATACTGTATTTCCTCCATGAAATTCCTATTTGCTGTGCATATAATCTTACATAACATGTGCATGTACAGGCGTATTTAGGACAGCCTTGACTGCTATATGAAAGCATTCCATGAAAAATTTTAAATAACTATATGAAAAAATACGTACTATGGAGATAATTAAAATGACTGGCCTTTTCTGTCCTATTAGGAGGCTTCATGCTGATTCAGAGCTAATAGTTAACAAGCCTGTTAAACAGCATCTCTGTGTAGTATTGTGAAAATGGTCAAGAAACACGGAGTAGATGGGTATATATAATGCACATCCTTGTTAGATGGCTTTAAAAGCCATGTGAAGGTGGCTTTATCTACATGATACTTGACTAGGATGACTTTCCAAATTTCATGGTAGCTAAGCTCTTTTCCAAAGGCATGTCTACAATAAGGTACTAACCAAGTCTGCGTGATTTGTCTGTTCATAAATTTGGTTTCATTGCCTTCACACCTCCGTTTGAAAAAATGAGAAATCAAGCAACAGTGCATATCTTGTTGAC
Source organism: Platysteira castanea (assembly GCA_013397175.1). NCBI lineage: Eukaryota > Metazoa > Chordata > Aves > Passeriformes > Platysteira > Platysteira castanea. The sequence continues at coordinate 1,851,868 of VYXC01002442.1, forward strand.
CTTTGTGTTTCTTGCAGGTATCATAGGGAGACCTTATTTTTTTTCCCATGGCCTCTGCATTAGTGATATACAAATAAACACATTGAAAACAAGTATCTCATGCTTTTTTCCCCCTTTGTTTTTCCAAGTTAGAAGCAATTTTTAGAACCTTGCCAAGCAAACAGCAATAGGAAATTTTTCCCATAAATGAAAATCCTGAGAAGTCAAAAGGCAGCATTCAGCTGATCTTTGCTGGATACAGAGAAAAAGAAGCAGCTAAGGCCTCCCTTACACTCGGCAATGCTTTGGTCCAAAAATACTGCCAAATCAGAAAGAAACTCTGCAGAGGATAATTACACTGTATTTTCAGCTATCAGCTTTAGCTAATAGGACCAATTTCTTGCTATCATCCTCTTTAAAAGTGTATTTCCTTTCTTAGGTGGGTTTAGTTCCAGTCGAGGTGTTTTGGTTTTGTGTCCTTAACTTAAGTATGACAGACCATGAAAGTTAGACTAATGAAGCTTCTGAACTGAACTGTTATGGCTTTCAGTGCTCATGTGCAAGGGGAGGATATGTGGGTGCCTGCAATTGTAATTTGTAGAATTAATTTTGTAGAATACAGTCTGGCAGGAGCTTTTTGAAGTCCAAGCAAACACAAAAGGCCAAGAAAGCTGCACGTTGCTTCTGGTTCTGGTGCAGTTAAGGATGCCTAAAGTAAGAACAAACACTGTGTCTAAGTTGGAAGGGGTACAGCTGGTGTAACAACACCTGTCAGAAGCTTTACAGACAGCTTGAGAACAGTGTTTACTGTCTTACATGGTAAATTTGGCTTACGGAGAGTCTGTGTGGTTTTCTCAGTACACACAAACTGCACTATGTATGTAGCCCAGTTATTCTGAGTGATTTAGAAGGCCCTTGCTGAGTTCTGATGGAATTTTCTTAAAGTCTTAATGTATGTTAGTATAGATGTCAAAACCCCCTAATATCATAAATGTAAAAACTTATGAAAAAAACCCAAAACACAAATAGGCAATAAAATTCAGTGAATGGAATTCCATCTGCACTGAGTCTTATGCAAGCAAAAGTGTTGCACATCAACATTGACACTGAAGTTTTTGCAAGCTGGTAAAACTGATCAGTTGAGACAGAGTGTTAACAGAAGTGGTTATTTTCCTCTTTAACTCATCATCCACCAAGATGAAGTGCAAGCCCAGCTACAAATGCCTGAAAGTCCTGTGGAGGTTTTTTCAGATGCTTTGTTCCAGTCATCTGCCCGTTCACATTTTCAAATGTTTGCACCCAGGGTATATCATAAATTGTCTTAGGATTTGCAAGTACTCTGAAGATGCCCTGTCAAGTTACTAATCCATTTCTGAAAAGGAATGCTTTTGCTCATATAAATTTTCCAGTTCTGTCTTATAAATTCACTGAGATAAATATAAAATCTCACTAGACAGACAACAAAATCTTATTCATGACAGGGTTCTTCTTTTAACAACTGCCCTAAACTAGTGTCTTGGCTTAAGGATTTTAGTTAAGAGTTGCTGCAATTTTCTGTAACAACAACAATAAAATGCTTTAATTTTTTCTGTTTATATTGCTATCTTCTTATTGAAGAAATAGCCTACGTTTAACAAAAAATATCTAAGACCATTCTTGTTTTTTGAAATGATCCGGTCTCTTCAGGCCCTTTGAAAACAGCTATCACACCAGTCAACTCTTGTTTTTTATTGTAAAGGAAAAGGAAATCTTTTAGAATATGATAAATCTTTCCAGTGATGGAATGTTTTTCCCAAAGTGATAAACCGTTACAATAGCTTTTTATTTGCTGGGAATGTGGAGGAATTGTTATTAGACTGTACATCAGGATGTATGTTGTTTTTTGTTGTTTTGGATATTTGAAATCTTTATACTCCACTGAAATAACTGGAGAGAAGTGGTAATATTAACAGACTTTTTGTTCAAAAGATGGAAAAAAGAAAGTGAAGTGACATTCTGTGTTTCAGCATAGCTGGATTGTTTTGTAGTTCAGGTTGTATAACTGTTGACTTTTACTCCCCAAAGAGTTTCTTCCTTTAAATTTAGCAATAAAGGATAATCTAGTGGTTTAGATTATTAGCTGATTTCTGTGAGGTCTGCTGTTCCTCACTTAGCTCTAAACTTCCTGGACAAATGCAGATGCATTCCTTCATCTCGAATAATTATCAGGCAAACTGTACGCTGACAGCCCTGCGTGTTGTTTGCATTTACACTGTAAGGTCTCTGGTGCACAGACAAGGTGGAGTTATACTGCATAACCCATGCACACCTGCTTTTGAAGTCTTTTAGGTGATACTGCAGATCACACAGTTTAATGAAGTCAAGAAGTACAAGACTTAGGCACTTGATGATTTACTCAAGCATTCGCCCTCTCTCTGAGGGTCTGTATAGTAGTGGCTTTATTTCAGCAGTGGCACCAACAGTTCTGTGATGCAAGGTAACCTGCAAATGTAAGAGTTTTGTAGATATTTCACTGTATTAGTGCGCTCAACAACGTGGTGCACTTACATGCATGAAATTCAAACTCATTTCCCCTTTCTGGCACTTTGTAGGAGCAATATTTAATGCCATCAGTTTGTATATGCAGTCCTGAGGATATGATCCAAGTGGCTCATCCTTTCTCAGTGTGCTTTAAGCCATTCACAAGTGCAGTGTTTTCTGAAGGTCACCCTTTGGTTTCCCTATGTTATAATCGCAGGAGAAGTTCTGCAGTAGATGATTTTTGCCTGCACTTTCATTTTATATCCCTTTCTATTTTTAATACTATATTGTAGACAGTCCACTTACTGTATAGCTTCTCTTGTTATGAAGCATTACAATTTCTGTTGTTTCTTCTAGGTAGAGAACAGACCCAAATATTATGGAAGAGAGTAAGTAACAAACATCTCTGAAAGTGGTTTGTCCTGACATATTGGTTGATAATAGTTACAGAAAAGGTGGCGAGTGTTTACCCTGTGCCCTTTGTTTCTTCTGTGTGTTTTATAGCAGTATGTCTTATGATCAGATCATTATTACAGTGCCATCACTTTTGCCTGCCTAAAATTACAGCTGCAGTTTCTGATGGATATGGATATCACTGAGTGCTACTTCAAGTGAGAAAAACGTACATATGTTTCTGTACTTTCAAAGGATTGTGGTTTTTTACCTCCCTCTCCAGCTGGCTTCGCAAAAAAGGTGTTTCTGTTTAGGAAAAAAATATATTTGGATCCCGAACATATATTCATATGTTCAGTCTACATGTGTCTTCTGTTTCAGGTTGCTAATGTAAAGATGGTTAGATCTAGTGGAGAAACAAAGCATATCTTACGTTTATTTTGGTAGAAGATGTGTAGTGTTGCTGGGTTATTAAGATTATGGCAGCTTTCTAAAATCTCAGGGATTGCATAAAATATCCTTGAATGCTTCAAAATGTTTGATTGCATGCCACTAGCACAAAACATGTGAAGCCAGCAGGGGAAAATGGGTTTATTTCTACATACTAAATTGACAGATGTAGATTTAAAAACAATATACTTGTTTCATAGATATTCTTTCCTAGAAGCCTTTCTAAACCATTTAAAGTGACTTCAAATACAGGCAGAAAGGGAGATTAATTTAAACTGTAGATTCCTGAAAATCAGTCATTTTTATTTTTGTTTCTTTTTTAATTACTATTGTTGGTGCTTTTTAAAAGAAGATCAAAAGGTGATTTAAAAGAGAAGAGGCATGTGTTTCAAAAAAAATTTTGTTCCTTAGATTCCATGGGATGATCTCAAGGGAGGAAGCTGACCAATTATTAAGTGTTGCAGAGGGAAGCTATCTCATTCGTGAAAGCCAAAGGCAACCTGGAACCTACACTTTGGCATTAAGGTCAGTAATTAATATTTAATTTTTAAATTTATAAAATATTCAAAAGATTTTACTGTGTTGCTGACCTCAGGTCATAAAATTTATTGCGATTGTTTTCTTTTTTTTTTTAATCATTGTACTTTTTTACCCTAGTTACAGATTTGGTATCTTTAACCTTCTCTGTCCCTTCTTGAAGTGCTAACATTCTGTATTGTTCTCAGCACCAGGATAATAGCAATTGTGACTTTGCTGGTGGTGCTTCATTTTGCCCTTCTCCCACTATGTTACAGATGTGACCTCATGCAGATGTTGGGAGAGCAGGCGATCAAGAAATAAAAGGCATCTTATGGGTTCCTGTGGCTGGTCTGCCATGTGGGTACTGGCTGGGTAGCCATTGCTGAAGAACGCTTTGTTCTCTCTAGTCTCTCCATGGGATGGCAGCTAATTAGGAGGCCTTTTTTATCAACACCTATTAGCTAACAGTGTTTGCAGATCTGCTTCCTCATTCTGCAAAGTTCTGGCAAGTGGATCAGCTATAAATAAAAAACTCAAATAAAAAATAGTTGTAAGTTTTAAATAGCTAAATTACTTCTGAGATATTGGAGGTTATTTTGGCCTGTGCTGTACACTTGAGTACTCAGATGGGAGATGGTGATTATTAGCAATGTTTTAAATCTAAGTGGGACAGAAAAACATTGAAGGAGAAGATGCTGTTACTGAAAGTTTTATATGAGTAAAATAAGATTATAATTTAAAAATTAATGTCTTGAAATAATAGGTTGTGATGAATTAGTTTTTCAGTAAAAAAGAGTATATTTTAATGAGATATTGTTTCTGTAATAGTAGGATTTCAAAGAGAAACAGTATTGACATTTACACTGACTTGCATTAACAGTGTAAATTTGCTATTTCTTATTAAAGTAATACTCAATTTCATCATCTTCTGCTCTCGCAATATTCTTTTAAAGCTAAAAAGAAGTCAGTTGTAACACCTGGCTTGAAGGCGGAGCTGCTCCTTGCTTCCAGTGGTGCAGAAGGCACAGGGCCTGTAGACTAAGATGATGCTGTAACCCCTTTGAAAGCAATAAAATCAATTTTATACCAAATAGAAAAAAGAATGGATAGTTGTTTGTGATCAGTTCAGGAAAAGGTTTCAAATGATAGCAAAGTTGTTATCATTGATTTATTTTGATGAAATTCAGCGTTTGGGAAAGTACATCAGAATCTGAAACTGCAGCATCTTGCAGCCATTTCATTATGTTGAAGTGCTGAATAACTTATGTATCAAGGGCAGTGGGTCTAAGTGGCTGCTTTCCTTCCCACAGCAGATAATGCTCTGTTGTCTCACTGTTGGCCTTCAGAGTGTATGAATGAGGGTGTTTACTCTCATACTCAGGTGGAACTTTGTGAACTGCAGTACTGTGTCTTCCACACATTGGAATTTTACCCCTAGGATTTCTTATTTATCACTACTAGGAAGTGTAGCAGGAGCCTGCGGTTCCATTGACTGGAGGGAGAGTTTTGCTCTGTTTCTATTTTTCCTCTCCCTGGAATTATAGATGCAGGATATAACCATTAGCCAAAATGCCCACTGACTGTGTTTCTGAAATTGTAGCCTCTCTTAAAGACAAGGTCCTTTCTGCAGTCTCTCTGTGCATCTTGACTGTGAGAATTTGCTGTGATTGCCATAATGAGTTTATGTAATTTTATCATTTTTTGAGACCATCACTTGTGTTTGGGTCACTACACTGCCAGATGGCAAAGATAGCCCTGTCTGCAGTTTAGATAATCCTAGCAGGAATTTAAGAATGTAATTTACATGGCCAAAAACAGAGCTTGTCAGTAGGATGGTATGTATGAGCAAAACTTTCCCAAATTCAACAGAAGGCTTCGATTGAGTTCAGGATCTCTAATTTCACCCTTTCTCTTCTAGCTGTGTGAACCAATTTGATATTTTCCTACTAGGTTTAAGTGCCACTCTGTCTCTCAAGCAGTCATGTTAACTCTAAGATCACTTCAGTATGATTTTTGCTTTTCCTTCTTTACCTTTGTTTTACCCCTTAGAAGTTGTGGGAGGAAAGACAACTTGGTCAGCTGTTATATAAACAGACACAGAACAGATTTCAAGTAATTTTATGAGGTTAACCCAGCAATTCTCTAGAGGTGCTCTAATTCTGCAATAACAATAGTGACAAAACATAAAATTAAATGTCCTTGTTTTCTGATTGGCTTTCAGACACATTTTAGTTAAAAAATGGAAAAAAGTTGAGTAAAATTTAGATTTCTGAAGGTACCATCAACTCTTGGCATAAATCCTTGGTTCCCTCTGTACTTCTGTGTATCTACTCAATCTCTCTCTCACTATTTGTTGCCTGATGTGTCAGTCTTTGACAGTCTGTCAATTCTGATTAGAGCAAATTGGAAACTGCCTAAGAAGTGTGATTGCATCATGAAATCCCAGTTCATTGAGACATAAAGGTCTTGTGGTAGCTCTGGGTAGACCAGCTGATGTTGAGACTGAGACAGGTTTGTTTCCTGGCTTGTAGCTGCTGATGGTTCTGCTGGGGAGGCAGGCAATTCAGGGAGGCAGACGGCCCAGCACATCCAGCTCTGGCAGATGTCTTCTTCCTCTGTTTGTGTCAGCGTGCCTGGGAATCCTGAAAAACCCAGTGCATCCAGTCGTGAAGAGCAGTTTAGTGAAACAGGATCATATCCCTTCCTGTGGCAAGGTATGATGTCTCTGTAATGAAATGTTTCCAGTCATCTTTTCTGCAATGGAGAAGAACAAGCTTTTTGTGATTTGTCCTGAGGACCAAGCCAGACAGTTCCTCAAATCATCATGGAACACTTTCAGTGTTAGGTTTGAGTCCACCAGCTATTGTAGCTGGTGTCCAAAATCTCAGTATTTATGCCAGCCAGGACTGCACATCCTTTTCAAGATGAACTGCACCACATGTTTTAGTTCTTTGTTCTCTAAACCTTTCTAAATGAGTTTTTGACCACTGTGAAGCATTAGGCTGTGGTACTTTTATGGAACTACCTTTAGTAGATCTAAAGGTCTTGTTCCTGCACTGCAAGAGTGACAGACAGAGCCTAGCACCGCTTAAATGACCAAATATAGGACAGGAAAAATAATTTTTTTTTGCAAGCTTAAGCAAGGCAATCAACTGTTCTTTGTGAAATATTGTGGAATGATTAATTGAGTTCAAAGTGAAAATTTTTAATATTTTTTCTTAGTAAGATAGGGAAAGTGAGTCTTACCCAAAGAAACTTTTCAGTTTTTAAAGTCGCTGTTGAGTTAATGTAAAAATCTGCTTTCCACTTATATAACAAGCTGCATTTTGATCGTCTCATGATGAGCTATTTTTGCCTACTTTCATCCATCATTGTGCAATTAATTTGCATCATGACTTTTTTAAAGGCAGACTACCTTTTAAATCTAAATTTGAAACAAAAGATAGTGGGGTTTTTTCAGAAAATAAATTTCCCAGAATTTGTAACAGGGGTAGAAGTACGTTCTTAAAGAAAAAGAAAATTGTAATTTAAATGTTAAGTAAGTTTGACTATGTAAATTGATGTACAGAGCCTAAGAAAGCCTGTAAAATTGTGTCAGCTCAGATACCATATAAAGGCAAATGAAGCATAAACACAACTGAGAGCAGCAGATCAGCACCCTACCATATTTAATGCCAGTACTTAATTATGGAGGTGTTCACCAATCTTTACTAATTAATTAATCAGAGAATGCCACTGAAAATGTTTTGCAATCTTGAGGTTTAAAAAAAGTTACTAACATGAGAGAAGTATTGTAGATATATGTCTGTGTCTATACATATCAGCAAGTCGCTGTTAGAATAAAAATAGATCAAATACATTGTAATGTGAATTCAATGTTTCAGACAGATTAAAAGAATGAAAATTGCTAATTCACTTCTGGAGCTGTTAGATCTGCTTTTAAATTTGGCAAAAGAGTAATACATTGCTTAATGTTAAGACCTATAGCAAATGACAGTAACAATAAGACATGGTTTGCAATGTAGCCTTTTGTGGTGGAGAGCTTGTTTAATAATTAGGATGAGGATAAAGAGGAAATGGGTAGAGATTGTACTAGTGGTAGGCGTTGAAGTGTGATGGTACTGCATGTTCTTTTGAGTAGGTAGCTGCTGTAGCACATTTAATTGGTTACCATGGTTTCCCTTCCTGCAAATTCTATTGTTGTGATACTGAGAATGAATTGAAATAAGGTTCTGCAGCATGATTTTTTAGAGAAAAAAGGTAATAATGTGAGCCATGATTATGAGTCATGTTTTCTTTACGTTTTGGGGGTTTGGGCACACCGAAGATTATGTAGCACAGGGAAAGAATTTTTCAGGTGAAATAAATGTCAAAAATTAGTAATCTTTATTTTAGTCAACAAATTACATGTATTGTGCAAATTCATACATATATTCTCTATCCCTAAATTATGAAATTTTGTTAAGAAACTAGCCACTGGCATTTTAAAAGGAGACCTAATTGATAGACTGTTAGAGCATAATGCTGCAAATGAACCTTTTAAATTTCAGAGGATGACTGCTTTGGTAGCTGGATGCTGTTTATTTTCAGTGGACTCTTTTGGGACACATGTGTAGTGCTGTTCCAGAACACATGTTGATTGCTGTGGGATCACATACACATGTAGAATTCAACATCTGCAAAAGGCTTCTTGAATTCAGGGATTAAAACTGTTGATCTGCATTCTGCTGAAAAGCCTCGTTGTACATACTGGGACATGGGAGAGCAATTGGGGAAATAAGAATTGTTTGAAACTACTTTCTACATGGTAATAGCTGAGTTATGTTTTTTGAATTATGAATGTATCAAAATCTGATCATAGTTTATCCTACATCTACAGCTGATCTCTAAGCAGTCAGAAGGAGCCTAGCAAAATGGTAACTAACCACATCTCTTCATTTTACCATGGTAACTGTATTCTGACATCATGCTAGTTGGTAGGAAAAAATTATAAAGACTATTTGAAAGACTAAAGTTTGCATATCTTTCTGTGTATTTTTTTTTTACCTGATTTGCAAATGCAGTGATTGGCTGTAGCAAGGGCTGAATTCAGTTTCTAGAAACCTTTCTAAAATATTCATACAGTATTGGTTGCTAACTGGAAAAACCCTGGGGAAAAGGTGTTGATAAATTCTGGAGCTTGCTTTTCTGCTCTCAAGTAAAACAATTGGCCCTCTATTTAAATAATTTTCCATGTAAAAAATTTCTTTCCCTACCTAAAATTTCACACTAAATAATTTACTCTGTGAGTTTGTCAATAACATGAAAGGTTCAGCTACCAGTGAACAGCTTAGGTATCCAGTTTGTCATCTGTCTTATGTAAGTGCACCTGGGCACTACTGAGATGGCTTCACTTAAGTATTTAGAATAATAATAAATAGCTGCTAACCTTAATGAGTAATTAACTGGCTACCCAGGTCCTCCCACAGACTAGAATGCTTATTTCCTTATGGTTCACGTCTTCTTGCTGTGTTCCTGTTCTCCTTCCCTCCTCTTCCCATCTGTTGTTGTTGTCAGCTCTGTTTTCTTTTGGCTAGAGTGTCTAATTTATCTTTGGCAATTCAGTTTACTGCAGTCTTTCTCCTGCTTGTGTAAGTTCAGCACTTCTCAGAGGAATACTCTCTGTTTCAGCATGTTGTGAACTTTTTTGGGAGAACTTGTCCAAGAGATGCCTGTACTCAGTGTACACAGCTCATGTTCATTTTATGCCATGTCCTTCACCCTGGCTGTAGTTCCTGCTGTGCCACAAAGGTCTGCTGTGATCTGGTGAACAGCAGAGGCACTGGGCTTGTGGTGAGGTACCGTGGTGGAGCTCAGAAGGTCTGGGCTCACTTCTTGGTTTCATATATGACTTGGCTTTAGGCCATGAAGTTTTGAAGGCCTCATTTCTCCATTAGAGAAGATGTTTTCTCTTCTCTATTGTCTCACATGCTTGTTCAGTACAAAAGTGTAGGATATCTTAAAAAGGGCCCAGACAGACTGAAAGTTGTATCCCATCTCTCAGGCTATCCCCAAGTCACAGCTCCTGAGCAGGAATGTGTTGGACTTCGCTGTTTTTATGGTGCATAATGTCTGCCTGGTTTGAAGCTTCTAAGCACTGTCACAGTTGAAATAATAGTTGAAAAAAATCAAATCGTAATGCAATCAGTTGATAATTACATTGTATATGCAAGTACGCTGTGCTCTCCTCTCCTGTCAAAAGCATACATATCTCTTCTGTCTTCTGCAAGTTCTACTGGAATGCCTCTTTTTCTCTACTGCTTTTAGAAAATGCTAGTTAGAAGTCTATCTTCAAGTTAGTCCTTTTGATTGTCCTCTTCTTTTGTGTATTTTTGAAATACATATTTAGAAATTTTTGTATTTGGAGAAACACCTTTATTCCTGTACTTCATATAGGCATGTTTTCAAGATAACATACAGTAGCCTTATGTTGTTGTTTAATGTCATAATTGTTTTCATCAAAACATTTATTAATTATTCAAACATCAAAACAACTAGCAGCAGTAAGTGTTATCTGGCCCAGTTTTCCTTCTCCCTCCTTTATACTTAGTGAAGCTCAGCTGAGTTGAGTATGGTTCCTCCTGATTTGATAGGTGCTAGAAAGACAATCAAGCTAATTCTTCTTTCTTTTATATTTTGAGATGAATAAATGAACTCGAACAGTTTCAGTAATAAATTGGCATCTGCCCCATTTATTGCTGCGCTTACATGAAAGAAGAAATTGTATTCTAGAGAAACAGAATATAAAAGTAATAAAGCTATTAATCTTCATTGATGAACTGTCAGTAGCCCCAAGAATTCTAACAGTGCATGTTATGTATGCAGGAACCATTTCATTTTATGTTATTATGCTTGTTTATTGTTAAGGAATGCAGCTTTGAGGGAAAACCATTTAGAGAGCAGGATGAGTATATTGGTGAAGCTCTCTCACTGTTTGCAAAAAAGTGATGAGTGAGTACTAGAAGATTAGAGGTAGAATACATTGAGAAAACAAGTTAAGTGAATAGCAAATTCTGTAATACCTTTAAGTAAGTTAAGTAAACCTGCATTGTAAGATTGGAATTAGCAGTGGCTTAAGGCAAATCAGATTTGACAAAATCTCTCTGGAACAGAAATCCTACTGTAGTTTTTTTTAATCTAAGTAAATTTGGGTTTTCTTGGGACCTTGAACAACAACCTGCCATGTACATTTAAAAAAACCCCAAACAGGAACAACAAAAATGATGTTGCTCCACTCTGCTCTCCAAAAACTCTTTCTGGACTTGCAAAGCTATTTTACAATAAGAACATTTTTTTGGGTTTTCACTTGGTGTCTTCCACTCAGGTTTCCTTGATATACTGAATTAAAATATCAATATTGTTTTAGTAGGATAAATTAAGAGCAAGTTACTTTTAGTATGAGAAAGTCCATAGAAGCAAAAGAGAAATAAAGACAGTTATGAGTCACTTTTAAACTAAAAGAGGGTCGATTTAGAATAGATACAAAAGAAAATTTTTTATGATGAGGGTGGTGAAACACTGGAACAGGTTGCCCAGGGAAGTAGTAGATGTTCCATCCCTGGAAAAATTCATTGGATGGGGCTCTGAGCATCCTGGTCTAGGTTAAGATGTCACTGCTTATTGCAGGAGGATTGGACTAGACAACCTTTAAAGATGCTTTTCAACCCAAACCATTCTTTGTCTCTATGAACTTTAGCCCTTGTAGGAAAAGCTGCTCTTAGTGAAACAAAAATGAACATGATTGAGCATTATGCTGTGGCAATTTTCTCTCCATAGTACACAATTGCAGTAGAATTCCTGCTACATTTCTGATGTTGTTCTACTTCAAAATATCCCAGAAAAACAATATCATATATGACCTAAAATGAAAATGTTATATGTAGAGTAAAATTTACATGCACATTTTGAAGTTTGCTGAGCAGACACTGTAAAGGTTCATACCTTAATTTAGATTAATTGAAATACAGTTCTATTTTAAAGTAATATGAAAGCTCTTTGTAGCATGAAGTCACATGCTAAAATTAACTCTTGAAGAACATTTCCTAAAAAATTTTGGTAAACATAATTATTTACCTAGTAGGAAACTGTGAAAGTTAGTAACATTCCTGTTAGTAACATTTCCAGGTGATTTTTATCCAGGCAAGCTGGCATAGGTCTCCAAATATTGCTTTCATGTAAAGAGAAGATACCAGGCTTTTAATACATTCCCGTGTGCGTGTAGAATTCGAATGTGTCTTAACCATTAACCACAGTGAGTCTATTTCCAGGAAGCATGGGACTTTCTTCAGGTGGAAAAGGCAGTAAAACATTGCCCAAAACATTGGTATTGATTCTGATTCAATCATCAAATCAATACTAATAATTTATATAAGATCAAATTGAATAAGGCATGTGAGCAAAGTGCTAAGAAGAGGTAATGCATCTGTTCAAACCAAACAGATTATTTTCAAATGCTTACCACTGATCAAGAACAGTAACATTTACCTTAAGTATTAAGTGATCTTACTGCATATTAATAACATACATAGTCCTTGATCAGCTGGTATTTTTTCAAAATTTTAAGATGATGAAAATCAGCTGTTAATAGTAAACTAATACACTGAGGCAAAAGAATTCTTTTCTTATTTTGTTAGATTTATTTGTGAAGTGCTCCATTACAGGTACCAAGGGCTGGTAACACTTTTTCTTCATTGTTTTCAACAACTGTTGCCTACTACTGATGCCCTAGAGCAGTTGGTTTGTCCCTGATAGTGCTTATGATCCACAGGGAAATGCCATTGCTCTTGTCGTCACTGCCTGCTGCTGGCAGCACACTATTTATGCAGTATTGTTTTCCCTCTTGGACAAGGAAGTTTGGGCAGTGATGCAGATAAACAGTCTTCAGCCTCAGTTAAGAGAGACTGCTGGGGAGCTGTTACTAGTGATACTGTACAAGCTCTAAACTTTTTTAATTTGATCCAGGTTAGAAAGAGAGAGTCAAAGTTGTGCCTGCATTGGCAGGGGATAGACATGTTGCAGTACCAGGTCTAAGATATGTGTTCTGTTTTGAAGGATGCCATACTTTTTCCATGCTGAACTAAAGTATCATGCATTCAGCCAGTGCATGGGTCTTACCAGGTTTTAGGGATAACTTTATACTAAATTAATATTCATCAAGCAATAGTCAGCTAGCCAGTACTACCCTTCCAAATGGCTCTGGAAAATTATGCATAATGACTGTACTCTGCCACCCTTCCCAGCCATACCAGCAAGGATCTTTTGTCTCCATTTGTATCAACCCCTAATGCATATGGTTTCATTTATACACACTGTGTTCTTGTAAAATACTGCTCAGGTTTTGAAAACTATGTTATTTGTCAGGCAGGTATTCTGGGAGGTTGGCAAGTTCTAGAGTTCCCTGGCCATCATCAGAAATGTTGTTGCCAATGAATGGTAAAAAAAAAAAAAAAAAAAAAGCTGCTCTCAGGAGCTGGAGACCTTCAGGGATAACTGTGTAGAAGAGGTTTTGGCTGCATGCAAGGCTTGTGTTTCTTTGACAAGGAAATGGACCAAAAGACAATCTGTGGAATAATTTGTTTTCACTCCCAAGAATATATCATGATTAAGAGACATTCGTGATTGCAAGATTCCTAATATTGCTGTGGCTTTTCATGGAGTTTCAAGACACTAGTTGTAAGTGTTGGTTGAAAGTTTTCAGCAGATAGAACTGAAATTCTGGCATCTAACTTTAAGTAAGACTTCTGCCTTCTGGCTGCAAAGCACATTAAGTCCAAGTGACTTTTAGGCTCAGACTTAAGTTTTCGCAGTTCAGTGAATGAAGTTGCTTGAAACTAAGGAGGACACGAGTGTCCTGAGGGCCCTTAAATTTGTCATTCGGTTGCAGCTACACATTCTAAACAATGCCTTTGTCTAGAAACTCTTCTCATCATAAAATTGCCTGTGAAAGTGGTGAATAGCTACTGTACAATTCTGTATGTGGACTATAAAATCCACCCTCTCAGATGGTAAGAGAGTGTGTCTGGGCTCTCAATCGTTCACTTCCTTTGTTTCTTCACCGAATGCTGCATACGGGTAGGTGGCTGATTCTGAAGCCTGTCTCTCTCATGGTATGATACCGAATTCAACCTCTCAATCCTTTATTACCACCACATTTTCTCTACCATTTAATACATTTTCCCACATTATCTACTCTGCCCCACTGGCAGACAAAGTGATTGCTTTTCAGACAACTTGGAATAAAAAGTCTTTTATCTGTAGTCCTGCTGCTTGCAAACAAATGCACAGTGGACACAATGAGACTGTTTGACATGTCAGAGGTCTAATTCTTTTCCTTGGAAAAACATCTAATGTTCCCCTGTTCAAACCAAAAGAGAACATACCTTATCTGTGTCCCACTTTCTACTTATTAAACAAAAAACAGCTGGTACTAGTACTTGCCTTCAGGAGGAGAGCACCAGGAAGCTGAAATATCAAATCTTGGCTCTACTTAGTTGTCACGGTGATGTATAATTAACCAGGCTGTAGCAATATTACAGAAAGTGAACATAAGGAAATAGTCTTGCTAATGAAAAAAATTAAACCATAGTTTTAAGTAAGACTGAAGGCACTGAAGATTAAATCTTTATCAATAATTTTCAATTGAAAATTTATGTTTGTTTTTATATTGTAATTTGATAAAAATAGTGTCATTGTGTTGTCAGGCAAAAATTTAAATGAGTTTGAAAGAAATAAAACAGAATTCTGAGAGACTGCACTGATGGTACAGTCTTTGTAGAAGATTGGTGTTTCATTGATTTGTGGGGATTTTCGGGGTTTATCTCCTTATTACTAGTAGGATTCTGTTTGAAAACCAGTACATTTGTCCACAACATATCCAATTAGAAAGGAACAGAGAAAAAAAATTGATTTGGAACAAGTGGGAAATTAGATAAAGGCAAACCATTCATCTCTTGGAAACTCTATTCTTCCTTATAGCATCTCTCAAATACACTTCATATGCATCAGTCTGAAAAGATGTACAGCATAGGAGCTGCTCGGTAAAACATATCTGGGGCAGGAGGATGCACCTTCTGACCCTGATGGAAAGACGACTAATCTTTTAAGAAGTTCTATTTGTTTTCTGCATTTGGTCATCTTGTTCTTTAGAACTGGTTGTAGACTTTGAGGGATGTTGCTAAAATCAAGACACTATGTGTACTTAGTAATAGGCCTTACAATGCTTTTCTGTGCCTTATCCTCTCTTGATAAAATTTGTGTAATACTTTTTCGTCTAGAAAGCTAAGAGCAATAAGTGACCTCCAGCTTGCTTAAAACTCTGCTTTAAGTAGTCAGAGCAGATGTCACTGATTAGAGCAGCAGTTCACCTGCATCTCTTAATATAAGCAATTCTAATGTATATGTGTAATTTAAGGCCCGTTATTCTTCACCTTTAAACTTATTTGGTTCTCCCAATGAAGTGAGAACCATCAAGGTGCTTGTATGTGCTCAATGTGCATTATTCCCACTGACTTGAGCAGATGACAGTGAAGGTTGCTCATTTTGGCACTGCAAAGTGCTGAGCGCTCTTGGCTCATGTTGACTTCTCTGACAGTCAGGGGTTTACAAGGAGGACGTCTTGTGGTCAAAGCTTGTTTGCCGTACACTGTGTGGAGTATAAAGATGTCCTGAAGAGTAAGTCTGACTATATCCTCCCCTTTTGCTATAAGTTAGGACATTATCTTTCTACTTTCTGAATGACTTGTATTCACTTAGAACTGCATCTTGTGATGAAATTAGCATTGGGTAAAAATGTATTTCTTTCTGTTATTTTGGAATTTCTCGCGTTTGATTCAATGAACTTATAGTTTGTGTGGCCTAAAAATATGCATGGATGTACCAGTTAATTTGCAGAAAAATGCCCACGTACTTCCTACCCATTGTGTCCTCTTTCCTTACTGAGCAGGATGCAGATTCCTGAGGGCCCGCTCACACTGGAGTGTTACGTAGCAATAGGAGCTTCTGAAGGTGCAGTTGCTGTCAGACTATTGATAGGGTGATGGGAAGGTTTGGCATTTTGATGTAGAACACAGAAAAAAAAATACAGCCTCCAGAACCATGTATTTTTGCCCCTATTTGCAAGAAGAATGCAATATTTCACCTGAGACAAGGTCTATAACTATGCTTTCCCCTATTTGGCGAGGCCCTGCTGAGAAGAGGAACCACTTCAGCAAAGTATCATTATTTACTATGTTCCTTAACATCTCCAATGAAGCATTGGATTGTAAAGTGAGACCAATCCATCCTTTCAAATTTAGTTCTTAATACTTATTTGGCAGATCTGACCTCATAAGGGTCAGATAATACCCTCACTGCTGTCTGACCAAGGAACAACACTGGAGTGAGCTGTGAAAGCAGCTTCTTGCCTCCATCTTCTCCGCAGGAAATATTGCCAAGTGCAAACACTGCTGTGTTTTCACATATTTAGACTGCTTTGAGGCAGAAAATGGTTGCAGATTCTAAGAACAGTTTTTTAAAATATGCTACTGTTCAGGTAAATTCAGCATTCTTAAGGTTGCTAAGAGCCTGTATCAAAATGCTGTTCCATCCTGATGCAGAATGGCTGGTGTTGGATAGCTTTTGTGTTATATATCCTGTATATTACAAAGATTTGCTTGAAGCTTGGGACTTAACAAGCATAACACAGAAGGACTTTTGTACAAAGCTTGAAGAGTTAGTTCTGGGCCTTTGGCCAGGAATAAAGAATGCTTGCCCTTGTGCCATTTTGTCCTGTGCTGCTCTGGTTCTGGCAGCAGTTCTGCTTCAGTGTAATTGTTGGCACTGGAGCTCAGCTGAACCTTGAATGGCCTCTTCCTGCAAGCAAGCGGGGGAGCAGAGGTCTGAGACGGCATCAAAACTCCGTATTGATCGGCTGTAATAGAGAACTCTATTATGAGAACTCTTCATATCAGAGCCAAGCAAATTGACTACAGTGATATAGTAGTGAAGTACTAAAAAAAGCCATAAAGAGTGTGAAGTAATTTTTCAGTTTTTCCATAGATAATGGAAAGGCTAAAGGAATATAAGAACAAACAGCTCCTTCTGGGACAGTAACTGTTTTGGCTATCTATCTGCAGTTGTTGTTGATCCCTCCTTCCTATCTGTGTTAAGTAGTGGTTCCCCAGCTCAGCTGGACCAGACACAGAGCATAGGCACAGCATTAAGTGATAAAGTGTTTTTAATTGTTTGCAAAGGCTTGCTTACTCTTATTTATTCTGCTTACTGTTCTTAAAAAAAAAACAACTTTCCCATTTCATTGAGGCAGATTTGGAAGTCAAACCAGAAACTTCAGACTCTACTACGATGGAAAACACTTTGTTGGGGAGAAACGTTTTGAGTCCATCCATGACCTGGTGACAGATGGATTGATTACTCTTTATATTGAAACGAAGGCAGCTGAATACATTTCCAAGATGACAATTAATCCAATTTATGAACACATAGGATATACAACTTTAAACAGAGAGCCAGCACACAAAAAGCATATGCCAACCCTGAGAGATGAACATGATGGCAAGGAGTCTACAGGAGAGGATGAGGTAGCAGAAAAGAGGGTAAGCAATTGTTAACCCATGCTTTTTTTTTCTGTTAGACTTTTTATTTTGTACTTTTAAACTTTTCCCTCTACTGTAAACTATTAAAGGTCTCTGCAGCTATTTAGTCTACATATTTATTTCCAGTGTTACATTAACAGTAATATTTAAACTGGTTATAGAGTTTTGTAATGATAATTTTTGCACATTTCAAATTTTCATAATTTGGAGGTTAGTTATTTGTCACTGTGATTCTTCAGGTGTTTTTACAGTTATAGATGTTACTATTAAGCCACTCCTTTATTTCAAATGGGCAAAGAATATTTAATCTTAAAATTGTTTACAGTATATAAGACAATTGTATTTTATTTCTTAATATATTCAACTTCCCCCAAACAAATGCATTCCATAATCTATTCAGCAGTCTGCTTATAATGACAGTAAAGTTGTCCACATTATAAATAAGACTGTTCATTAAGTTGATAAAATGTTAAAACATTTCACTTGGCTAAGTTCAGCCTGTCAGAAGCTGACAGAGCTATTTTTGGCCTCAGCCAGACTTACAAAGAAGGATTGCTCTCTTCAGAGAGTTGCAGTATCAGCTGAGAAGTAATTGCGTCCTACATTATAAAAGAAAAATGAAGAAGAAAGAAATCTTAGAACCAGTGAACGTAAAAATATTAAAGGAGGCTGGGAATGTACTGGGCAGACAAAGCAGCTGCCTGAAATTTCATTTGTGTTTCAGAGACTAAACATAAAAGGAAAGCATAATATAAATTCTGTTGTGTTAAAAGGAATACTTTGTTTATTGAAAATCTGACAAATGAAAGTCTTTTTTAAAGTTATTTTTACACATGTGTAGGTGTTAATGCATGTATAATAGTCTGATATGTTCCCCTATTTCACAAACTTCAGAATGATATCCATTAGGACTATCTAATATGCTTATAGTGCATTGAAGAAATGTTAACCTTAGCTGGGATCTTTTCTCTCTGCAATCAGAAATATGTGATTTTAGTTTTTGTGGATGTGGAGGAAATTTCCAACATACATGACTATTACAGTGAAACTAAGCTCCATACAGAGTCCACAGAGAGAGAGGCTCATAGCTTTGGTCCTTCAAATCCTCCTTCAGCAGAATCTGTCATTCTGCACTGAATTTGCTGAGAGATAAAGCACCCAACTTACCTTTAAGTATGAATCTTCACTGTTACCAGATCATTTTGACAAAAGAAATACTGCTGGGATATTGAAGCTGGCTGACCACGTTTAATATCCAATTTCTTGCCTCTTAGGTACCAGTAGTAGAGGGGTGAGTTATCACTTACAGTTCCTGACAGCTGCCGCTTCCAGTGTGCTGTTTCAGAAGGATTTCTTTTTGCATATTATCATAGAGAGTTTATTATAATGCAAAGCCTGGGTAAAAATCTTCTCTAAGTCTTCTAGAAGTCACCACTTCGGGTTTCTTTGGTAAAATTAACTCTTCCTGCATTTAGAAACTTTCAAGTGACAGCAGAACTCTGTTCTGTTACATTTTTTAGATTGATGAAAAAGTGTTTATAGTACAGGGATTTCAGTGATTACTATTGAAGAATGCTGGTTTTTCCATGTATTACATTGTGTTATGTCACTCACCTTCAACAAGGTATACATACTGTTTTGACACATTTTTCATTAAACAGCTCAAGGACTATTGAATATTTCTCAAAGATTGAAATTTTATGTAGAAAACCCTTAGACAGGTTAGTCATGTAATCTTAGCACCCCACCCTCTTCATCTGGAACTTACGAGTGACTAAAGGGGCTTCAGCCACAAAAGAGTTCAACAGTAGTGGTGTTTTCAGCCCTGAAGCCCAGGTTTTCATAGTCTTGGAACTGCATTGATATGAACATACTGAGGCGCACAGACATTGCAGGATAGTTAAATGTGCAGATTTCAGTTTACTTTTTGAGTCATTATCCAGTTGGGATTGCTATCTGTGGCTGCATGGGAACAATACAGTGTGATCTTTCTCACTGTGGAGTGGCGTAGAGGTGACATCTTGGCTGTCTTTGCACCTCTCAGAATTTAGGTGGGAAGATGGCACAGATTTTCCTGCATGTCACTTCACCCAGCAAATCTCCAAGCAGAGTACGGCGTTCAGCCCTATGACCAATATCTGATCCCACTAGCAACCTCAGCATTTGGAACAAGCAGCCATTTATAAATAGGTCAAGTAGTTTTTCTTTCTTTTTGGTGGCAGGGGTGGCAGGTTGATTCCTGTTGTCCAATATAAAGAGAATATAATTGAATTGCAAGGAACCAAAGAAAATTGTTCAGAGTTCAACACAAAAAACCCATAGTTTTAAGATCCAAGCAGCAAGGTCTGTGTGGCCATTAGCCTCATGGTGAGGATGAAAATCTCCTCAGTGTGTACAGCATTTGGCAATTAACGCATCTTTATCGGTTTTATAATGTAGTCACATGGCTTCTCCCTGCACAGTGTACTTCCTCCTCTGTAAAGACACAAAAAAGTCTGGGTCTTTAACGTGAGCATCCTGAGCCAAAATACGTTCCCAGATTTGCAGACTCTGAGGCTGTTCAGATACAAATCTAAATTTTGTGCCTGTGACTGTTGCCCAGTAATGTGTGGGTGGTGTATGGAATATAAGTCCTTCAGAAATAGGAAAGAAGAGACACAAAGACACAGAGCCTGTGGAACAGCTGGTGGGAATGGAGTTTCACTTTCTGCCATGGAAACTGAGCAGCTAGAGAATACATCCCAAGCTTTAGAACGAAATATTAAAGGCCACTCACCCAGTCTTCAGTTTGATGTGGGGCAGTAGCAGGAAATGCTGCATTTTGTGTTAGATGCCTCCCAGCAGGCACTTGTAATACTTTTATTTGTTCCCTGCTTTTTTCTGCAATTAACGTATTGTGGAAGAATTCAGTATGTGTTGGGTGACACTTTTCATATGCAATACATTAAAAATGAGCCCTAGTAAAGGGGGAAGATTTAAAGACCGTAAGAGATGAAAAGTCAAAAATTATGCAATCATTAGATAAGGATTGTAAGACACAAATTGCCATACTCCTGAGTTGCACAAGAGACTGTATTGTGGCATGGTTGAAGATGCAGTTTTTAATGGGAAAAGCATGAGAATATAATCCCCTGCACAGCATGTGCTTCAATGATTATGAGAAAGAATATGACTGCATACCATGTACAAGTATATATTAAAAGTTAAAATTCCTGGTTAATGATTTAATGCTTTTTGTAACCTATGGAGGAATTACTAAATAGTCAGAGATAACTGGAGGAAGAGAGACTGAAAACAGGAGAGTTCTTGTCCTGCTTTAATGTCCCAAAGAGATGTTTTAGCTGCTGCGCTAAAAAGGTGATACTGGTTCCCAAAACAGTCTGCAAATTGTTCAGAACTCAATTGTGAGGCCATCATGGTCTGTGTGTTAAGAAAGGGCTAAGAATGATTTAAAAGAGTGCTTCCCATGTGGATTCAATCTGTATGACCTAGTGTGAAAGTGGAAATAATACCCAGTATAATAAGATTTAGTATTCCTCTTGTGCCTTGAATACTGATGGGTCTCTGAACGTTCTGTACTCTCAAAGGCAATTATGGCCTTAGAGCAGATGACTTGATTAAGTTAAACACCTTATAAAAATGGTAGCTCTCAGAAATTAGGAAATATCTCGAAACATATTGAAGTCCTTCTTTAAAGCCCTGCAAAACATTTTTTTTATTCTGACATGTTTTTGATTTCTTTATAATATGTATAATATGTGGAAGAAGTTGTATGGGTGATTGATTCAAGATTTAATATTTGTTATAAGAAAATGAAATCATTAGTTATGAGTTATCCTGTCTTTCAAAATGAAATGCTGGGGTTAATGTTAGGGTAGCAACTGAATAGCATTTATTCATGTTTACTTTGGTGATATGTGCTATTTCCTCAAGAAACTTTAGTGGCTGCAAATCAATTGAAAACCTCTTCTAGACTGTACTACATTCCATTCAATTCCTGTAGATGGAGAGAATTGAGAGAAGGTTTGTGGCAGGAGTCACCCAACAAAAGCAATCTTTTTTTCTGTTTTCAATTACCTTAGCTGGTGATACCACCTTTTCCTCCGTAGTAAAGAAGGCTGATTTTCTGCAACTCTGTGCAAGGAGATCTGGAAATGTACCATCTGTATCATTTTAGTAGGAAACATGCTTTTACACCTGCCTCCGAAGATAATCCGGATCACAAAGTTAAGTGTGATCTGTGTACATTTCTAATGAATCCATAATAGACTCCACATACAAAAACAAAGGTGATACTTATGGATGTTTACAGAGGGACCAGTCTTACTTTCCAGCCTTAAACTGACACTGATATTTTCATTAATGACACCACTACTTTTCTACTTTTACTCTCAGTCAAATCTGCTAGTAAGATATGCCTAAACCTTTCGTTCACCACAGCTTATTTTATCTTCAGTGACAGGACATGAGAAGCTGTAGCTGAGGAAGTTGCAGTAGCTGTCATAGAAGCACAGGCACCTTTATCAAGGTCTGTGATGGAGGAAGACAGCTTTGAACAGCACTGCTGGTTGCCCAGTAATGCCAATTCTGGAACTTATAGGGGCTAAAAAGAAGACGTGGTCTTATTAATCAGGGAGGAAAGTGTGCTTTGAGAGCTGAAGCAATCTTCATGCTGGAAGTTGTTTGAAATATTTCCATTTGCTTGAATTACCTTAAAAGATGGGTGTATAATGTATACAACATCTAAACAAGCCATAGCTATAACAAGGGTAGTGATGAAGCAATAATGTTTTTAAAAGTGCAACTAATGAATGTTTACCTTAAAATACATTTGAAGATGCAGGAGACTGAGCACTGAAGAATCCCATGGGTTAACTTGAGATTGTCAACTCTTTTCTCACAAATGTTCCTTTCCAGTCCCTGCGCGGGTGTCCATGACAATCACTCTAACTTTAATGTAGTTTATAAATAAAACATAACTCTATGGAAGGCAGAAACTTCTATTTATTTCTTCTGGGTTTAGCCCATCTTTCAGCAGAGACTTCAAAGCATAGACAATTTTGTCAATACCAAGAAAGTTCTTATCAGGATGAAAGACAAGCCTACTTTTTAGGTAGCTGCTCCAGCACATCAGCAACATGGTGCTCAGAAGAGATTGTCCCAGCCTCAGTCTTTGTCATCTTTCCTTTCAGTGCATTAGCATTTATGTTGGTGGGGAACCAGTGTCATGTATGATATTATATATGGCACGTACAGTTCAAGCTAAGACTGTAAATGGTTACAATGCCTTTTTAAAAAATACATGTTTTTAACTTAACCCTGTGTTTATTAATACCCAAGAAAGGAGAGTTAAGTGCAGATGTTGCCCAGTGTACGGACATCAGCACAAAGAAAATCCTTTCTCCAAACTGCGGAGTCCTTTTTCTACTTATAATCACCAAAAGTAACCCAAGCCCTTATTTGTGTTCATTATGGCAGTAAAATTGATTCACTAGAAAAGCTTGTATAAACTGATTTTGTTTTAAGATTCAGAGCTTCCAAATGAAGCATGCACTTTGCTAATTTAAACCCCAGTCACACAGAATGTCTAGTTTACTCTTATCAGTATCTCATGCTTATAAAAGACAAATCAGGAAGCAAAATTTGTTTTTTAAGGGTCTCTAACTGGACCTCCAGTGCTAAACACTGTCCCATAGTTCTCCTGTTTCTCCCAGGCCAAATTCTTTCTTCTGTTGGTGCCAGCTCTGGTTCGTGCTCAGCTGTGCTCTGTTAATTCCTGGAGGTTACAAACGGCCTCCTGGCTGATTCCAGTGAGCCCCACAGGACTTGCCTTCCTGCCTGTGTGTGTGTCTGCCCCTCCAGAGCACATTAATGTAATGGTTACACAATAATGTGGGGGATTAATGTGAAGTAAAAGCTGTGTGCTTGCGTTGGTAGCCCAATTGCATGTTGCTGATCTAGTGTTACAAGGGTCAGAACAAATAAAGCTCCACAGCCTGCAGACAGTGAGAAGTGCCCTAGGTCAGCCTGCATTTCAAGCAGAGACTGCACCTCCCGTTGCCATGCTGCTCCTGTAGAGGTGTTCCTGGCGTTCCGGAGGTAAACACAGTTGAGGATCAGCATCCTGCTTCAGCCTTTTCTCATGGGTACAAGTCACTTCACTACTTGCTGAGATGACCTTTCAAGTTACTTTCTGCTTTTTCAGCTAAGTGTGGCTCCTTTATGATCTGACATGTGAGATGTGTACACAAAGATACAGTCTTCAGAAAGTTTGGTGTCAAATTATACTGAGACAGGCAGCTGCCATGTGAAATCAAGTGGGGCTAGGCTTTTAGACTTACACTTCAGACCCTCAGCAGAAGTGTGATGAGTAATTACCCTTAGCGTATGCTCTGTGCCTGATTGAGCCTTTGTAAGATGAATAGTGTGCAGAACTGTTAAAAAGGCTGTAAAGCAGTACAGTTGTTGTGCAATTAACTCTTTTAACTAATGCTTGTGTTGTTACTGATAAAATGAAACCATTAGCAGTGAGTAAACTGTTACTCTTTCCCTGTGTTTCTCAGTTTTGTGAGGTCAGTCAGTGTGAAGCCCTCACCTCAGTTCTTTTCAGGGTTTCAAATGCTTGATGGTTTGGATCTGGCTACATTTTTAATGCCCTTCAAAAAGTACTGTATAGCCCTAGCCTCTCTTACATGTACTGGCAGAAATTTCCTTGTTCTGTAACTGGGATAGGCTGGTGCAAGAAGACACACAGGGAGGGAGGGAGGGAGGACTCTCCCTTTGCTCTTGAAGACCCAAAGAGGATAGCTTTCTTTGAGCACTCTCCAGGGTGAGAATGAGTTTTCCCGTCCTAGTGCACCTTAGTAGTTGGGACGTAGAAATACAGAGGCCCAGTTCATCTCCAGATGAGCAATGGCGAGCTGTTGTGGCTTCAGTCCCAGCACGCCGTAGGAGTCTGCTGCTGACCTTCCCTATGGGCCTTACACTTGAGGCTTCCAGACAGGCCACCTAGATGTGCAGTGGGGAAGCCACAGAGACACATAGAAGTAAATGACAATCTTCTTTCCCCCTTTTTTTTAAAAAACCCCTGTGGCTACTCTTGACTTTTTATGCCTTCTCACAACTGAATAATCCATGCAGTGGCCACAGAAGGGAAAAGGTGGGTCTCTCTCAGAGCAGCCTCTAAAGCAGGTGTGTGGTTCTGATTAATTGCTTGTGCAAAGGGCTTTCTGGATGGTGAGGGACTGCGGTGGGTTGCTAGCTGGCAGCTCCCTCGTTTGTTGTTCTCATTTCTTAGCTGTGTGAGTTTGGGGTCTTTTTTTTTTTTTAACTCCTCCTCCCATCTGGCATCTCCTAATTATTTTCTATTACTAATCACTTCTACAGGAAACAGACTGGACTGTTGAATTAAGAGCCCTATAAACGGATAATTTTGTTATTTACAAGTTTCTTACCTCACTTAAACTTTATAATGTGACACTGTATAGCTGGTGATAATCACCTTGGGCTACAATTGTGTCCAATCTCATAAACCACTCAGGGTCAAATCTGGTCACTCGTAGAACGTGAGAGGCCCAAGGAGAAGCTGGGGCAGTGCAGTTGGTAGCACCTTTGGCTGTGAACTAATATCTGAAATATCTTGCATTTTATGCCTTACGCAGCTCGTCTTAGCCAGTTCAAACCTGTGTTAGGAGTCTGACTATCAGGGATTTTCTCTACTTATCTCTCTCTTAATTCAGATAAACTCCTTTATCTGACACCTTACTCTTTGCTCTGTGTGTGTCTAGATGGGAGCAGGGAAAGCATTTTACAATGGTCTCTGTTTACATGCTTGTAAGTACAAATACATGTCTTTTGGCTTCTGTACAGAGATGGAAAGGATGTGGAGCTGTGGTGGTCTGATGTGTCACCCCCATCCAGTTAGAGAACACCCTGATAGGCAGGCACATCTGCCTCACTAATAATTGCCCATTCATAAGTGGTTACCAAATGCTTAAGACCCATGGAGAGTGAAATGCTTGTTTTAGAGGTGCTAGCAGAAAGAGAAGTAGTTAGGTGTGCCTAAAACAAGTATTAGATGGTGAAAGAAAAAAATAACATTTTTCCTGTGGTTAATGCCACAGAAGCTGATCTGTTCTGGTCCTTGTTTCTTTCTTTTTAATCTTTCACGAGAAAAAAGATATTTTCAGCTAGAACTTCTCATGTTTAATTTTAGTCTCTATCTGCATGTTTTCTGACTTTGAACAAAGTAAGGAGAGCAGTTTTATTACTAAGCTCAACAAACTACTTGCTCCTATTATTTCAAACCTGTCACACTTGTCATCAGCCAAGACAGCAACTCCTGACAGTTTTGCGAAGTCTTCCTTTGATCATTAACTTTTAGAACATTAAACTTTTCCATTTTTAACCTTTCTTCTGCATGGCATCAGCAGTTAGAAACAGTGTTGCTTCTGGCATTTAGTGTTCCTACAGTCTTAATGTTTCAGTAAGGTAAGAATCACCACACTGAAAAATCTGGTGCTCAGTTCTTAGTTGTTGCTCTAATCTTCATCATGTTAGTATTGATAATCCTCAATATCAACCTCCATACAACTTCCAAGATAAGTACAGAATGATGTTTTTCTAATAGTGAAGTTCATATTATAATGCACTTTGATTATATTGCTGTGTAGTGGGGATTATTGTTGCATTTTCTTAGAGCCTAAGGAGTTAGAAATAAGTTGCCTAAGGAACCTTAGAGCTAGTATCACAGAGTATAATGTCCTCTATTAAGCCTTAGTCATATGTGTATGTGATTTAATAAATTTTTTCATGTTTTCCAATTTGTGAATTAGATTCGTAATCTAATCTTTTTTAGTAATCTTGCTTAAAGGCAAGCAGCTTTTACCCTTCCTGAAAGCGGATTGGAGGAATTCTGTGGAAATATGAAAAGGCTCTGTTCCCAATTTCCATTTTGCATGCAATGATGAAACATTTTAAAAGCTCTGTGCTTTATATCATGTGTCAAATAGTTTATTGGTGGAAGATTCCTGATGATTTTACATTGCTGGAAAAGTCTTGAAGCCATTTCCCAAAGTTAATATGATAGTGAATTACATTTGTATTCAGGCGTTTCTGTGAATTGGATGATGATTAGAGTAGCAATATGTTTAATGCAAATGCATAAAAAATGCAGAAAGTATCCTGTGTTGTTATGTTTCACAGAATTTCAAGTGCTCAGTCTCTTAAGTGGCAGCTTCTCATTCCCTCCAGCTTCCATCCAAATCCTTGCTGGCGCTGGTTGCAGCCAGTGCCTGGGAGCTTCCAGTCACCCCTGCCACACTGAAGTTCTCAAGGCAGACTCACTGCTCAGTAAGCTGATCACGCTGAGAGCTTTACTGGATAATTTTTTATGGACCTTATGGGTTAATTCTCTTGGGCTGTTTTTATTGTTGAAAATTCACGCAACTTCAGTGTTAGAAATCTTACAAGCAGTGTCATTTTTAAAGTGCTAGTTGATGGTGAGAGTACAAATGAAAAACTGCCCTGTAAGATAAGATAAAAAGCATGCTAAGAAAGAAAGAAAGAAGAAGTTGTGCTGGTTTAACAGTTTTTTTCATTTCCACTGAATTTAAGTAATGCAAATATACCCTAAACTTAGTCTTTTAGCTTTGATGTGACCTGTACTCAAAATAAAAGTTGTTGGCCAAAAACCACACACATGTGAAATCCCAGGTGTAGATTGGGACCTGGGATATGTCAACTGAAAACAGACATTAGCTAAACGTTATGTTGTAAGAAATCACAGACTTGCTGGGGGAAAAGAAATAAAAACCCCTAGAGTCTCTTCTGTGTAGCAGAGGTTATATGATCTGTCCATGTGCCAGTGCTTCTTCTTTGAAAGGTAAAAATTCTGTATAGCCAAGATTTATGATGGGGAGTTGCATTGCCAGCCCCATTTTGAATCATTCAAAATCATTCTGTTTTCAAATCAAGTGGTTATTTAAATTTGTTTCAAAGATGCTGTGTTTGACCATTTGAGATGATGATTTCTGGAGTGCCTGTCTCAAGAATTTTTAACAGTCATAGCTTTCTGTAGGGAAATGGGATGTTTAC
Source organism: Platysteira castanea (assembly GCA_013397175.1). NCBI lineage: Eukaryota > Metazoa > Chordata > Aves > Passeriformes > Platysteira > Platysteira castanea. The sequence continues at coordinate 1,879,452 of VYXC01002442.1, forward strand.
TGCCCTTATATGAAAAATTTTCCTGACAGAAGCATTTTAAAATGTTAATTAGGAAATTTAGAGGGAATAAATAGGAAAGATGAACCATGTGTGTAAAAGGAGAGAAAAGAAAATTGAAACACTGGTCAACAGAAGTGAAATGAGCCTTTTCTGAGAATGTGATCAGGGATTAGAAGACTTTATGGTTGGAAATAAACTGATAATTCGTTAATAACTGATAATGTGACTTTGGGAGCAGACTGATTCCACTGCCAATTCCACTCTGGTTTCGTTCATTGCAGGTTTCAAAGCAGTCTTGATTTAAATAGAGATTTACATGAGGAAGTGGGAGTCCACATGAGACTAATTTGAAGGACGATCTGCCCATCTGATTCTCCAAGTGTGCCTAATTGTATAAATAACATTTATAAATGTTGTATATAATTTATTTGTATAAAATGAACAGACCCCGACCCACCAGTGCAGTTATGCCCATGGACACACATGGACCGACAAAACTGGAGATCAGAGTCCATGAGGAGTGTTGGTGAGCACTGGGGGTTACCCCATTGTTTAATTTTCCTGCAGTGAGGTGGTCCATAAGCAGGTTTTCACCATTATAAATTTTGCAAGCACATTGCATGTATCCATTTGACAACTCTAGTATTCCTTCAGGTTAAACATTGTTTTCACCTTGACTCATCAGTTCAAATCAAATGGTAATTCAGGAAGGATTAGGAGACTTTGCATTCTTACTGTTAGTTATGCTAAATAAGTATGATTATGGACTGAAAGTATGATTAAGAAAGAAACTGTGACAGCACATGTATCATAGCAACACAGCTTATTCAGGAAGAAGTGGATGGATTCAAAATAGAGGCTGTGCCAAAGGAGCAGGTGTAGTCTGAAATACAAAGAGTGTTTAGAAATTAATGAGCTGCAGTTTTCAATTATAACATACATAGAATTAATCTAAATTGAATTACCATGTAGAACAAAAAAAGGCTAATATTAAATGCATTGGACTGTCAGTCAAGACTAACGTGAAATGAGTATTATACATCAGGTAAGAAAATATTGATGAGACATAAAAAGAAATTTCCGTATCATTTGCCCATGTTGTACCAGTAGCCAAAACTCCTATTCCACAAGGAAAAAATTAAAGAACACCTAATAAATATATGAATAGAAAGACCTTGTTGATTACACGATTTTCGTTATCCCTAAGTTTATACATTTTCAGTTCTTCACAAAAAGATAACAGAGGTTGATTGTAAAAGCTGCTTTTATCAATAAGATTCTTAAATGAATATTATAAAGAAAATGTAACTTATTTATTTCCTCATCAAAGGATGTGATTAAACTTCTCTTTTATTTTAATTTTTCCTTTTATTTGAGGATATCCTTATAACAGTATTGGTCACATGAGGAATAAAACCACCAGTCCCTTGTGGTTTCAAAAGCTTAGTCTTAACAGTCTGTTTTCTCTTATGATACTTTAGTGCATCAGTAATAAAGAGAGTTTGCCAAAAGAGGAGCATTCATGCAGCTGCCAATTTGCATTACATTTTAACTGCTATCATTCCTATAGAGCACATGGCATTTATAAATTACTTTTAAGGTCTTTTTGGAATACAGTCTGCCTTGACATGTCATGATTCAAGAGGCTTTTGCTGGAGTGACCCTTCACTGCAATGAATGTCAGTTGTGCCTCAGTCACAGCAGCCCAGCTCTCAAAGGGATGGGAAGAAAATGCAGTGCTGTCAGCTGAACTAGGAAATGCTGACTCAGTGAGAGCAAGATGGAGAAGATGCTGAGGAACAGGCTCTGTGTGGCTGACCACAGGGAGGGTTGCTCCCGTAGGCAGAGCTCCTTGTTGCATCAGCTCACCTTCCTGAAGGCCTTGTATCTGCAGGACAGATCTCTCTAGCTCCAATTTAGTGATGCACCATGGTGTAATAACTTAAACTATGTGAGTAGTCCTCCCAGTCTCCCTGCTCCTGCCTTGCCCAGGGAGAGCAGTACCTGACCAAGGCATATGCTTTAACTCACTATTTAGCATACCACCTTCATGGCCCAGGCTCCTGGCAGAAGGGGAGGAAGATAGGATGGACCAAAACCAAAACTATGAAGGATGGAAGGGTGTATGGGAAGGACAGAAAGCAAAATTGTAAAGGACAAGGCTTTTTCCAGAGGATTTACTGGAGACAAATTCCAGTGTTTCATGATGCTTCTCTTCTTTTTCACAAATCATCTTAAATGGTTTGCCTGGGGAACAGTGATGCTGTTCCCTGATCCCCTGATCCCCTGAGGCAGGGAGGTGGTACCTTCTGTCCTCTACCAGTTCTTAGTCTTCTTCTGTACTTTTCCAAGTTTGGTTGGGGTTGGCCCCCTTTTAATGCAGTTTGTTTTCAGGCAGAAGAGTGGGACTATGGTAAGGAGCCTACTACAAAGCAAAGAGACAATTTCTGAGGCTGGTGCCTCAGCTTGAACTCATAGTCATGAGAACTGCTTTCCTCACCACAATCAGAGTTAGGAGCTCATTTCTTAGCCTTTTGGGTAGCTTTTATCATGGTGTTTGATTGGCATTTCCTGCCTCAGTGTCACACAGCTTGATGGCAGCTCTCCTTCTTTCCAGCACTCACATCCTGCCTCTTGCAACCAGGCTGGTAGTCTCTGTCTGTAAGGAAAGGGCTGGAGCAGTGGGTTATTTTAACAGAGGCAGCTGGGGCCGTGGGGACATCTTGCACTGGTGTCTGCAGGGAAGAGCCCTGTGGCTCCTCTTTGTCCTGGGATGAGGGCAGGACTACACTTTCTTGTTCACAATGCAACTGTGTGAGGAAGCATGTCACTATTTATGCTAGATAAAGGAAGTTGTAGCTATAGCTTATAAAACCCAGTTAGCACCATTATTGATTGCAACGTCACACCCCTACCTGTGCATGTTCCCACGCGCCCACATACATCCCCGTAGTGAGATCTGTACCAGTGGAGTGTGGAAGAAATCCCTGGAATTACCTGTACATGATGGGCCAGTTGCTGACCTCCCTGAAAGCTAAGTTGCTTGATATTAGCAAAGTCCTCCAGAACTAGACGAAAAGTAGAACTTCTTCCTGAAGGTGCTGAGAAATTTTTATTTTATTTTTGCCATGTCTAGATCCATAGTTATATACCAAAATAGACCCCCTCACAAGGAAAAGAATGGGTTATATTTGCCACTGAAAAGTGCCTTGCTTTTGTGCCACTATCCTGAAAAATAAATGTTCATTACTTTTATCTTGCCAGTTACTGAAAGAGAGGAATAGTCACATGGGTGGTTTTTGCTGGTGCACAGTTTGGAGTTGTCGTTTCCAAAGGCCCATATCAGTAACTGTGAGGAACAAATCTACAACCTGTCAGCCACTAGAAACAAAATAAACCCAGATCCTGATCAGCTGCAGTGACCAGTAGGTCATAGGAGTAAAGCTACAGAAAAACCTCTCTGTTGGCTTCCCCTAAAGTCTCTGCTTTTTTATGAGTATGCTCCACATGGTAAGCACACAAGTGGGAATGTACAATCTTCCCAAATAATGCCAATACACTTAAATTTTATTGCACAATACGGTACTGAAGGAACTCACTTTTGATGCAGTAATTTCTAGCAGCAATATCGGGCAACAATTTTTCCATAATTAAAACTTTGGATTAGATTATTTATTTACTTATTTATTTATTTTAATTATAACAGCCTTACTTTAAGCCAAGCTAACATTTTAACTGAATTTGTTTAATTAAATTTTCAATTAAACTTTTGTTAAAACCTTCTTTTAAAATTCTAGATATAAAAATGCTCATTACCAGCTATAGAAATCGTATACTCTTTTATCAAAAATTTAAATAGCCATTTCTTTAGATTTTGCTATAAGTATTTCACTGGAGGGAGGGGGGAAGGTTTGATTTAATTAGAAGTCAGTCCATTAGGAAAATTTGTTATAAAAACCAAAACTTTCCTTAGCAGTGAGAGTTCATCATTTAACCATGACTTAAACCCAACTCCCCTGTGGGTAACTGGACTGAAAGCGGGGCTCTGTGTGGCCTGAGGATTCCATTCTACTTGAGCACTCTGGGAGCCTGAAGGTGTCCATGTGCCAGGTAAATGCAGCTGTGTTGGAATGGCAGCAAGAGAAGTCCCTGGTTGCTGAGGCTGTGGGATGGTTCTTCCCACCCAGCTTCTGAAAGTCAACTTTCAGGCTGAACTTTTCTTTTAATAGCATTCCTACCCTCTGCTCACACCATGTGGGCAGAGGCTGTGCCTGACATTAGCATACTACTAATGAAGAAAATTCATTGAAAGCAGCTTATCACCACTTTTATTTAAAAAGTAAAATTTTGGGCTCCTCTTTCCCCTTTAGAACAATCCTATGAAAGATATGACAGGGAGAGTTATATTTAGCATGGAACAAACTTCCACTAAGAGCAGCATTGAGGAAATTTGTCTCAGTTTCACAATCTGACTGATGAGCTTTTGAAAATCATGTGCTGAGGCCATAAAATATGCTCATAAAGTGTTCATACAAGCAAGGATTTTCTGAGCCTATGCATTTGGCTAAGTTAGCTATACAGCGAAACAGAATACTGCAAAATTTACGGTGGCTCACTGCATAGTAAGCCAAATATCTTGTTTCTTGATATATGTACAATCGGGCATCATCTTTGATGTTTTTAAAACATGCATGCAATATAACTGCTGGTTATTATTAAAATACAGGGAAGGGATCATATTTTTATATAAATTCTGAAGCAATAAAGACATATTTAGTCATAACAACATGAAAATACCATTTGAGAATGAAAAGCCTGAGGTGTACTACACATGTATTCTGAAGAAAACATGATAATATGTTTGAGAATGGAGCCAGGTGCTCAGAAAACGAAACATTCCATTGTATTGGAAATGCACGTGGGCTTCAAGATCAACTGATCAACTCTAATCTGGTTATTCTAGGACTTGGGATCTTTACCTGACTTGAAATTTTCTGTTTTGGTTTGGGTTTGGTTTGGTTTTTTTTTTTTCCCTGAAGTAATTTTACTTTATCGCTCAACAAATGGGAATGCACTGATTTCCCTTTTTAGAAAGATAATTTGTATGATGTTGACTGAACTGTGTGACTGCATTAAACTTACATAATGTGTCTTTCAGAGAGTTACTAATTGGAATTTACTGCAAGTCGCAGATGACTTTTAAATCAATTCTGTGAAGGCTTCATAAGAAGACTTACTGATTGGGAGATTAGTACCAGAAAACATGCATACATTATCCAGCTAACACTGAGAGCAAATAGTGCTCCAGAGAACAGCTGTTTTTCCTGCACCCTGAAGGGCTGCTGCAGAGACAAATAAGGAAAGTGGAGTCCCAGTAGGACCTCAACTGAACCACTCTTATGGTTGAGGTTTTATAGCTAATGGAAACATTTGAAATAGCATGTTACAGTCTTCTTTTCCTTTTTTTTTTTTCCCCTTCAGTCCATATGTTTGATGTAGAACCTCTAAACAGATGTCGTGGTTTAAAGGCTGTTGTGTTGCTGGGTTTGGTTCTCTAGTGTTTAAATTACTAAAATGTACAGGACTGAGGCCGCTCTCATTGCATGCTCTGCTGAGAAGTTGCTTGGCTGTTGCCTCCAGTCATTCCATTTTCAGTTCACCTCAGTCCTGTGAAATCACGTCCTGAAATTAAATTTAAGAATGACAGCCTTGCATTTTCCTTCCTTATGGAACCTGTGCAGCATATTGCTCCCTGCACGTGCAATTGTGATTGCAAATGTTTGTCACAAACAATTACTAAAAAAAAATAAAATTAAGACTTAGGAAAGTGGAAAGGAAATTACTTTCCTCTTCAGATTTCTACCTCTTTTTCATCCAGTACGTAGCAGACAGTATCTTCAGGCAGCATCTTGAGGCAGAGCAAGTTATAATTTGTTGGAAAATGAAAGGGCTCTGGAGAGGAGACTTTGCTGGTGGGTTGGAGTGCAGGAGCCACTGGTGGAGGGCAGGCATTGAATCAAAAACCAGCCAATGGCATAAGAAGAGGAGCAGGACCTGCAGGCTACAGTGAGTTGAGACAGCACAGAGCACCTGGAACAGGAGAGTGAGTGGAGAGCTTCCTGCAGGATTTGAGTTAAGCCCCAAGGCTGTGACTTCACTTGTTTGCTCTCAGGGATGATGACTCATCTCTGCAGTGACTAGGGCTACCTGAGGACAGTGGCTTGCTCTCTCTTACTTTATTACCTCACATACTAAAAAGTTAGAGATCTGGACCTGCCTGATGAACCAAACTTGTTGTCAGGCAGGTATGTACAACAGAAATGTCATTCTTCAGTTTGGTTTTTGAAAGAAGGGATTTCGCCTGTGGGCATTACTTTGCAAAGCCAAATTCCCAAAGTTAGGCAATGGCAGAAGAATGAGCATATACATAAAATTATGTCATCTGAAAGCAGTTGTATAAATTTTAATATTTCAGTTGCTAGCTTTGTTGCTTTACCTTTCTTTCAATCTCTGTTTCTGGTGTACACTACTACTACTACTGTAGAGCATATAGCCCAGGTGACTGGCTGTAAGGGTAGGTGGTGAGCCCAGTACTCCTTTATTTGTAAACAGCAGAAAATGCTTTGCATTGAACAACGGGAAGCTGATTTATGTGAAACCAATAAGCGATCTCTGTTAAAGAGTACTGTAACACAAGCAGTGTTAAAATTCATAATCATATAACTACTTTCCAGATTATAATGCATTTTCATAATTACAACCATGAGATGGGACCTTTCCCTGTTGGGTAGTTTTGCTTACCTTTTTATTGGCATTCTTAGATTTAATTTTCTAGGATCCAGAGATCTGTTTCTACTAGCATGACTCTAAAGAGCCATTGAAAATAACTCAGTTCTTCAGAATTAGGAAAAGGGAAGCTGAAAATGAAGGAGTAAGTATGCCAAAAATCAGATATGTGCTCCACTAGCAATTGAAAGGGAAATTCATCCTGCTTTATCTTGCTTCTTAAGTGGAATTACACAAAATAATAAGAGTTGATTCTGACAGTAAATGTATTGTTGAAAAGCACTGCGTTGTTTATTTCCAACAAATTCCATTTTCAAAGAATTTATTTCCAGTATGAAGTTTTGGTAATGGCATTTTTTCCCTTTAGAAAATAAGAGGGATTTTGGGTTCCAGAGAAAAGTACAATGAAATGTTTTTAGAATTCATGACTTACTTCCTGAGCCTTTTGTCACTCAAAGTTGTTCGGAGAGGATGACTCCTCTGGGGCAGGTGCAGGTCCACCTTGTTCCATGAGGACTTTCACGTGATGTAGTTCTTGGGAATTAAACTGTGAAGTGACTTTAACTAGAAGGAAAGGAAATAATGAGCTCAAAAGCCTGCGTGCTTCCTCCTGCCCTGAGTCCATATTATTTTCACACTTCGTGTAGATGAAGTGGTCAGTTTTTGTCATCTCTTACTCATCATCTCAGTTTTCTTGATCTATTGCCATGGAGTGTTAACACACTTGCGAGGATGGACAGAAAAATGCCAGAGGAGCATTCACCTGCAGCAAAACGGAGTGGTTAAAAGCAAGACAGGCAGATTGAGGTAGTCGTTGGAAAAGTATTTCTTGATAGGATAGATCAAGCAGCCCCCTGCCTGCATTGAAACTGGGAACCTAGACCCCTGTATGAGCCAGTAATGCCAGACAGCATCATCCTGTATGATCTGTAGCCACTGTTTTGATTATTAGTTTTATTGCAGATTAGTGTTTGGTGAAGCACCAGCCTTGATCCTTAATCTTTGCACCATGACCCTATGCTGAAACCCAGCAAATTTTTAAAACCTATTGAGAAGGTACAAGAGAACAGAAGAGGGGCTCCCAGTGAGCACTATTCTCAGCTGTATTGGCAGGACTGAGCTAAACTGGAACGCTGTGATCCAGCTGCAAAGCACATACCAATTTCACCCAGAAGCTTGTGACAAACTGTGCTTGTCTTCGGTTTCTGACTCAGGAGAGATAAAAATACCTCTGCTGCAGCAGGGAGCGCGGTTGCAGTGCGGCAGGCTGTGCCGGGGGAGGGACGGCTGCGCGCTGGCTGTCTGCACAGGCAGGCGGTGCACAAGGAAAGGTCCCCTGGCACCCTACATCTCAGCAGGGTGGTCACCCCACGGTGTAAAGCTTTGCTGTAGTCAGACCAAGGGTCCGTTTTTGCTGTCTCTGACAAAGACCGTTCACACATGCTTGGAGAGTACCAGAAGGAAAGGGGCAGAGTCGAGCAGCCATCGAGGTGAACCCTCCCGACTGTCAGTGCTCAGCTTAGGAAGCCGCCTGAGCTGGGCTGCCCTGGTGGGCAGCTCCGGGTGCATGTGACATAGTCTGCCCTGCTCCTTTGTGAGCCTCTTGATTTTGGTTCCTGTGGCAGTAAGTTCAAGGCTTTAATGGTTGTGCGAAATAGTTTCCTTTGGTTTGTGTGAGGGCTGGCCAGGACCCGACTGCCCCGTGCACATTTCATTGTCAGTTGCATCCGTCCAACTTCTGGTTTTGGTCCAATGGGAGACTGTGATCGTTCACTTTCTGCTAAGATCTGTGAGTTCCTAAAGAGAGGCGTCACCAGCAGCTCGGGGTTCAGGTCTTCGCTGGATGGAGTGGTGCGGTGAACTTGGGGTGATATTTGTGTTCACATCCCTACAAGATGTGAGATTGGTGAGCTTGTTTTCACATGAAAAGCGCTGAAAAAATGTAATTTTAAGGGAAGAGTGGTGCTCATCAGCGCTCACATCACCCGCTCCTGGCCGTACCTCCTGGTGCACAGGCCATGTCAGACGGGGGGGTCGGGGAGAGCTGCTTCCCGCCGTGTCCCCTCGGGGCTGCTGGTCGCCGCCCCGCCTCCCGCGGCAACCCGGCGGAGCGCGGAGGTGCCGTTTCCCCGCGGTGCGCGGATCCTGCGGCGGGGCCGCTCCCGGAGGGGCCGTGCCGGGAGGGGCCGCGCCCCCGCCTCGCCGGGGCCCCATTGGCTGCGGCCGCCCCG
>VYXC01002442.1:1888483-1945986 GCA_013397175.1 Platysteira castanea
CGCCTCCACGCCAGCATGCCGGCCGGGGAGCCCTGGGCAGCGCACCGAGGCGGCGGCAACGCGGGGCACCGCGCCGGGCACGAGGGCCGGCAGCGCGATCTGCTGCTCGCAGCCTTGGGCATGAAACTGGGCGCTCGCAAGGCGTCTGTGACAATCTGGCAACCTCTTAAACTCTTTGCTTATTCGCAGTTGACGTCGCTCGTCCGAAGAGCAACTCTGAAGGAAAATGAACATGTTCCAAAATACGAGAAGGTTCATAATTTCAAGGTAAGACGGTTTCCTACCTAATTTCTTTTTCGGGTACAGGGACTTTATTTCGTGTTTTGAAATGGATCTGGTGTTGCAAAGAAATCATATGTATGTGACTTTCTAGGAACTAAGAGCTGCAAGTAAACCTCATTGCCGGTTGCATCAATTAGGCACGTTTAGAACATACAGCAAAAAAAGTGGGATTTTGTTGTTGGCTGCTTGTGTGCACGCGTTCGTTTCGATGATATTTACCATATCTAGGCTATCTCTTTTATTTAGAATCGATTTATACTGAGATGCTAAAGGTGAGAAAAACAGGTAAAGTTTTCTTTTCAACTCAAATGTAGTCCAGTTTTACTATTAATGCCAAAAAATCTCTTAGATCTATAGTTAGATGGTTAAACTGATCTTATCTAAGTTTGTTGCTGGTAAATAGCTTTGGAGGTAAGAAGTCTGTTCTACTGCACCTTGATTGAGCAGATGGTGTGCATTTCCCTTGGTTCCTGGCGTTTCTCCTGTGTCAATGAATTGAGTGTTTTGACACCGGCATGGCTGATACCATGGGGCTGTTGGACATATTGGCATCGGCAGCTACCTTGTGTTTTAATGAAATTTACTTAGTCTTCTCTGTAGGTTCTAATTATTAATTGCTTTAAATAACCAATGTTCTTTGGTAAGAGAAGTACATATCAATACAACATATTCGTGTTTTGTGTCTGTAATAAGTGTCCAGTAAGGACTCAGTAATCTAACCCTTTGGCGGTCAAATACATTTGATGATAGGTAGTCTTAATTTTTATTTCTTTTAAGAGAGGGGGAGATTGTTAATATAATATGGACATCTGATGATTTAAGCATCTGTTAAATGTCTCTTGTTTTCAGGTTTGATTTCCATCACACACACATCGGAATGTGGGAATGTCCACATGCATGCACATATATTAATTCACCTGTCCCCCATCTGATTTTATTTAAACCACCTCCTGGCTTTTGAGTGCAGATAATCACTAAAAGTGGAAACTTTATGTGATCAGGATGTTTTGTTTCGTTTGAGTTCTTCCATAAAGCACAAATCTGAAAACCATGTACAAAATGGTTTGTTAGAAGTGTTTAATATGAATGCTTGGCATAACATAATTGTGCTGGCTGTCAGTTCAATGCAGAGCATTTTTTCACAGGCTCCTGAGGTGTCCTAAATATCTGCAACGTCTTGCAATTTTATTTGTTCCTTAGAGTTTGAAGATAATTCCTGCAGATGCCAGCAGATCACGATTTTCCATGTACTACAGTGTATGTAGGATAATAAGTATTTAATTTTGCACATCTGTGTTCCCAAGTTGCTTTTCTTTAACAGCCTGAAACACATGTGTTTTGAAAATAATCCGATAACCTGATTTTCATTCATTTGGGTTTGTTTATTTCTTTTTCTTCCATAAACTGTTTATGGAAAGTGTAGGAGCTGTGAATTTTCCTGTCTTTTCCAAAAACAGACTGTATGTCTGCTCCAAGGTCATAACCATGGCACAAGCTTTCCACATGGATTGTTTTCTTTATAATAGTTGTACTGTAGTTGCTTTATACATACTGTTGCCAGAAAAATATACCTTGAGAAGTAAGTCTATTCTCAAGTCACTGGAATGGAGTCGCCTTTCACAGATAATTTTTGCTGTAAAAAACTACCAGGGGACAAACCCCTTACAGGGCGTGCTTCAACCAGCCTTCCCACTAAATGAATGCTGCTGGCATTCATGAACTCTAAATGTGGCCATTCTCCCATCAGAATAAAAGCAAAAACATAAGCTCTTAGTAATTACTGTATTATGGCTTTAAAATTATGGCCATTGTTAGCTTGTGCGCTTCTCTCCTTCATCGTTTCTTTACATCTGTCAAATTTTTTCCTCACATGTATAGATGTCATCATTTAAAATGTCTGCACCAGTCTCCTAGGTTGCCTGCCAAGTAGCAAATCTGCCATCCAGGAGGGGAGGAAGGAAATGTCAGGCCCGGAGTCTTCAACCTAGACTTTTGAAACAAAACAAGAAAAAATAACCCAGAAATTAAATAAATTTATCCAGTTCAGCTAATCGACAGTGACTGCTGTCCCCAGAGGCTCCACAGCAAACAGGAGGGTGTCCGCTGCTTTGTACCCCTGCGCTTTTTGTGCTGCAGGCACAAGGCACCAGATAGGGACCCCTAACCCTCTCCCAGCTGCTTCTTTGATCAATCACATCACTGCTCACAGAAATGGAAGGGGTCTCAAAAATCCTTTTATAGTGGAAATGCCATGGCATCCTATAGGAGAGGGGAGAGATGGAGAATTGCAAATGCACAACAAGCAGTGATGTTTTCTTGGAGAAGGGAAGATGTCAGCAGCAGCCACTCCAGAGGCAGGCTGGGGTTAGCAAACATCCCAGAGACCTGACCACAGGCTAGGGGACCTCAGTTCTCCCTCCCCCATGCACCTCCTGCCTGTGTGGGGTGGGTAGGTGGGGACACAAGTGCAGTTTGAACCCTCAGACTGTTGCCTGCAGCAAAGCGGTGGCAGAGGAGCCAGTGCAGGGAATCGTCATTACAGGAGTGCAGTGCCTAGGGGAGGGGTGAACATAAAAGCTGCTTTTAAATCATCAAGAGGTCTCCTGAATAAATCCATTAACCTATGTTTTGCTCCAAGGGTTGTTTGAAAGAAGAATGTAAAGACAGTTTTACTAGGAGTGCTGACAGGGCAGGGTTTTTGAGAGGATTTAATCTTACTTAAATCTCCTGGAATGTGAGTTGTCTCCTGCCTGAAGGGAACAGGCTGGGTAGCCAGGGTGACAGGGAGCTCTGCAAGCAGAGCTGGTCGATAATGATCTCCAACTCTGTAATATTCTCCTGGCTGGGGAAGTCTGGTCTCTCATGAGCACATCTCAAATGCAAATACAGACTGCCTGAATTCTCTTAAATTAATCTCCATAAGTAAAGAAAGGGATGATTATTTATAAATGTCTGTTCTGACTGAGTTTTAAATGCATGTCCTTCAGGATGAAAGCTAGGTATGAAAAGTATTTTATTTTTCAGCATATTTCTGCCTTTTCTAATTTATAAAAAAAAATTAATTCTGTGTTCTCTTCTATAAATCTAATATAAAAGATCAATTTTCTAATAATTCAAATATATCAGATAAAAGAGACTTACATTGTTTGATACAGCATTTTTTTTAGCTCTAACTGAATAATGGAATTTGAATGTGAATGTGACTTGATTGGGTCTATCTTTTTGCATATTTGACTACTTTTGCTTTCCCTCTCTTTACTCTGCTTTTCTGAAATCCAGCACACTGAACAAGATCTCTTGTAAAATGAATCATTAGACAAAATCAGGACAGTCACTTCACCATCCTCAAAATTTCAGCCCCACTTTTTCTCACAGAAAGGCTTTTTTTTTTTCTTTCAATTCACTTACCCATTATGGAGAATAAATCCTACAATCTCTGGTGCAAACATACCTATATGGATGGGGGTGTGTGTGTGTGATGGATATCAAGGTCATTCTTCCACCCAGTGTAGATGAACAAGAGCATCTTCTGTTCAGAAGCTCTGGGAGACCTGTGCTCTTTGAAGTGCTGACCAGGAGCATAGCTGAAGCCGGTGGTGTTACCTTCTTACAAAAAGAACTTAATCATAGGGAAAAGTTCTGTAACAGAAGAGTTACAAAGTTCAGTAACTTCATAGAAGTAGACAGAATAGATTCATACATAATAATTTCCATAAATTTATTCTCCCCTGGACCCTACCAATAAGAATGCTTTTTACTGTCCCTTACAATTCTCATAGTTGCTTGTATTGTCCCCAAAAGGCAGTAACTGTGATAGCTTGTAAATTAAAATAAAATTTCTTACTCAGCTGATATTTAATCTATTCAATAAGTTTAAGGGTAGGAAGCAGCTGAGCACCTCCTGGGCAGGGAGATGAAGGAGGAGCTTGAGGAAATAGAGGAACCACAAATTTGAGGGGAAACAGGGCCTGTGGCAAGGTGCCATGGGGATTGAAAATGAGAGGAGGACCAGGGGAAGCTCTGGGTTAAAAAGTGTGGTGGGCTCTAGGCCAAAAGACTTATACAGCAGGGTAATCCAAGTTGGGTTTAAGGTTTTCTCCATCTTCCCACTCTGGTGAGGCAGTTTATTGGGGTGGTGAACACATAGGATTCCCCTTGCTCAGTCTTCTGCACTTTGCCACTCTTCGTCTCCTCATCTCTCCACTTCTGCTCTACATCCCATAGCTTTTTGCTGATAAAAAAGGTACATCTAATGAGGTACCTTGTGCCCTGAGTCCACCCTATCTGACATGGAATCTCTTCTACATCTCCTCACCACCTGGTGCTGTGCTTTGGACTTGGGCACTGACCTCACTCCTTTGCCTGCTGTTTGCGTGGGGCTGGGGAAAGAGATAAAACTACACTTGAAAAATGTTCATGGTAAGGAGAGCAGTTTTGGAAGAGGAGCTGGGATGATAGCTTAAAAGGAAGAGGAAGGTGAAAATCTGAGATGAACGGCAAGAAATCTCCTGGGTAATGACGCTTGTTAATCAGTGCAATTGCCTCCTCATCACTTGGCAAATTTAAAATAAGCCTGGACAAAACACCTTAAAGGTCTTCACTCCCCTCCAGCTTTTCTGACTCATGGACCCTGGGGAAGTTTTAGCTCCCTTGGCTCGTTACAGGTATTCCTTCAGACATCTCTGCCTCCTGATGACCTGAGCCAGCAGAACACCCTGCAGGTGTTTTCTTACTGCCAGTAATCCAAGGCACAAATGCACTCTTCTGCCTAGATTAGTGCCATGGTGCTTCACTGAAGCAAGAAGGTGTCTGTGCCTGTCAGGGCTGGACTGAAACCTGTGCTTCCATGCAACATTTTCCCCATGATATTGTCTTGTTTCTCTCTTGCACTACACAAAATAGATCTATCTCCAGAAGACTTATTTTTTGCTATCTCTGTGCAGTGCTTGGTACTGTCATGCTGTTTCCCAGTCACCATCTTACTAGTGCAGACGGCACGGTCAATTAATTTTAATAACAGTTGCAAGGCTGCTTGCTAAATCAGTCAACATTCACAACATAATTCCCTTTCAAGCCAACACTTCTTCCAGAGAGATGTTTTTCCACAGTTGCTTAAACTAAGTCAGCCAAGATGCTGATGAGCCTTGTTTGTTGAGATTCCTCAACTCCCTCCTCGACTGAAGCAGTATCCTGGCTTTCTCTTTGAGGATGACCCACTTGAAAGGCCACATGAGGAGCTCCAGAGCAGAGACAACATGATTTTCCAGAAGTAACTGGAAACATAATCTTAAATATGCACATTATGTTCTTATGTTATAAGAACATAATCTTAAGTATGCACAAGGAATGAAGGCTTAGGTGAGAACCAGTCCCTACTGGAAAGACTTTGCTAGTATAGACAGACTCAAGCATCACTTTAATGGAGACACTGCTGACTTTAACAAGAGTTACTCTTCCAGTGAAGCTTGTACCACATCTTGGAAGCAAATAAACCCCCCTGGCCCTAGCCCTGGCCCAGATTTTACTGCAGTAATTGCATCTGTGCTGGATACTTTGCTAGTGTAAAAAGTCATAGCAAATGACTTCCATTCCACAACTTATTCTAACAAGAGCTGCTCAGTAGAGCCATGCCTAAACAGTGGGAAACTGGGAGATGGAAAATGAAGAAGTGTTGCAAAAAGACCAGAAACTATAACAAACTCTTACTATATTAAGCAGAGCCATTTTTCTGTGACTTCTGACATGAACTCATTTCTATTTCTGATGTTCTGAAAACTGGGGCAGATGCCGATTTGGGGTAAATTGATCTAATTCCACTGAAAAGAGGATGCTGGATTTTTTATTAGGAACAGAACTGACACTGGACATATTTTCAAAATGTCTTTAATTGAGCCACTGCACTAATATGAATACTCAGAGAGAGAGCTGGGTGCCTCTAGCATAGTCCCTGGGGAGAGTCAGTGTGTGTTCCTACAAATAAGAAGACCTCAGGAAATTTGATGTTTCTATTAGACTCCTAGGACTTGAGGGGAAAAAACTGTTCAAAGGCAGGGAAAATACCTGGAAAACATAACTGGAAAAAAACTTCTACAAAACTTCTGAGGAGACCTCATCAGCTCTGTTCTGCCTTCTGAAACTCATATTGTAAGACAGTTCAATCCAGAAAAGCTTTTAGGCATTGATGGATTTTAGTCTCCTAAAGTATTTATTTAATGTTACTTGCACTTTTTTACTTTTTTGAGGAAAGCCAGGGCTTTTCCAAAGCGGATTGGAAATAGTGCAATATTACTTAGACCTTTCTGGTTTCCTAGTGCTAGTCCCTGAATTCAGGCATTGCCACTGTTAAAAGAATAAGAAAGAGGAGAGAGAAAGCCTTTTTTCTAAATCCTTAATTTATTTAGGCTGTCATTTCTTCCCACCACACCAACAGTTTTATTAGTCCCCGTGTGTGGATCCTGTGAGTTTGCCTTGTGCACAGCCCAAAACCAGACCAGTTCATTTCTGTGATAAGGCTGGGAGGCACTCTTCTGGGGAGGACTGGGACTTTGCCTCTAGAAGTCTGTAGCGCATGTTATACTCTCTCATCATCAACAGCTTTTCCTCCAAATTAGCCTTAGGATCATGACAAAAGCATTTATTTAGGAATCTTTCAGGGGTTTGTATTCTATTTACATTATTAGATATAGCACATAAGGTACATATGTATATACAATTTTAATTCTAAGGATTTTATTCGATTTTCACCTCTAGTTTCAGAATTTTTTGTATGGAGGCATGTATCAAGTAAGTTGGACCTCAGTTTACAAGTAAAATGCCAACAACCTGCAATTTTCATTTTTTGCCTTGGCTCTTGTAGAGCACAGACTAACCTCAATTTCCAGTTGTTCCCATCTCTGGTGATACAGTCAGTGCAAACCAGAGAGTAAACAAGATCTGACAGCTCTTCTGGCTCCAAGTGGGTGAGGACATGGAGGGAGGTTGTCCTGCTCCACATTCTCCGTGCCCCCACCGGCGATAGTGGTGCTATTTATACTCCACGCTCTGGGCGAGGCAGTGCTCTGGCAGCATCTCTCCTCTCCGGAGCTGCTGCGCAGAGTCCTTGGGGAGGTCCCAGTCTGGCTCCCATGGTTAACACCCCAGCTGGGCTAGGCAGAGCCAGCTCTAGTTCTGGAGAAGGTCTGTTCCACTGGTCTCAGTTACGTTCGTTTCTGTTACACCTTCACATGAAAGCAGTTATCTTGCAGATACTGCTCTGCCGTGTGGGTTGTCATAGCCGCCTTTTTGCTTCTCAGATTACTTGTCAGCAGCACTATTTTCCTCACAGGAGAATTATCATGTGCTGGAATATTCGGAGTGCTTTGAGACCCTTGTTTTAGAGGCACTATCTAACCATCATCATAATATATACAAGGATAAATTGAAGCATTGCCAAAACTGATGGTTGAGTTTCTCACTCATATCTCGTCTTTACTCTTCACATCCAGGCAATCTCTGTCTGGACCAGGGATGGACGAAAAGGACATGCCTATTGGATGCCAGCATGGGTGCACTCAGTGCCCGATGAGATCAACTGTGACAGGGAAAACAGACATTAATGATACAGGCTGAGTTCATCATTTTAATTGAGATTTACAATGTCTCCCGTACTCAGTTAGAAGCTTGGTAAAGTCCCAACAGGCCGAATTCAGCTGATAGAATTGCAAATCAGCTAGGACCACTGAGCTGACAGTCTCCATCAGCAGTGTCTCATCATCCTTGGGAATTTGTTTGAAGGACAGTATGGCCAGCAGACCTGAACCTTTGGAGTATGATGTGGTGCAAATGCTGGGGGTGTGCCATGTGTTCAGTCCCTGGTGGACTTGGTCTCCTCTCTGAGTACCAACAAGGCTTCTGCCTGAAGTGTAGGGCTCTGGTACCCCAAGAGTATAGATCAGCAGTATTTTTTTCCTTTTCCAAGGTGATGTATCCCATCACACAACAGATGGTAATGCCTGGATTTTCCAAAGGGCTGTGGAAGACGTGCTCTGTAGGGAGCAGGGTCTGATGGAACAAGTGTTCGGTGAGACCGTGGCAACAGCCTCTCAAAAAAGGCAGCCTTTTTTGTATACTATCCCAAACACTTCTGTTTTATGTGCTCGGTGTTGGTTTTCTATACCCATAGTTTTTCAAATCCAGCCCTGTTTTCTGCCGGTCAGTGGCTTTGCTAAAGCCCTGCTGATCCACCATCTTCCCTCATGTCACGTTTGCACAGCACTTCACTGATATTTTCTCGTTCCCTTCCTCCCTGCCTTGACAAGTGATGAAATCTAAGCCTCCCAGTTAAGAATACAAATTATCTGCTGGCTCATTCCTGCTCTTTAGGTAGCAATCAAGGGTAGCTGAATAACTGCCTCAGAAAAACCAAAAGCTTAAAAAATAAGTGGAGTTACAAGATGCATGGGTAACTAACTTCAACAGTGACCTTTATAGAGCCTGAGAAATAATGGGGAGAGATCTGCTTGAGGAGTTCACAGCTTGTGGTATAATCTGCTACCAGAGCCACTGGATCATTTTTTATTTGGTTCTTCTAAAAATTTGGCTTTTCTAAAAAAATTTTAATTAAATGCAAAACAAAAACAAGTGATATTTTCTAACACTCTGAGTTGTTAATCACAAGAATTAAGCTATTTTTCCTTGTGTCGAAGAAAATACCTTTCAAGCCTGAGCAAAAGACTGTTGTCCTACGTAGATCACAGTAGTTAAATGTTTATTATACCTTGTTGATAGTGCAGGAGAGTTCAAAATAGAAATGTCTAGGGTGTAAACCTAACATGAGGTTCTCCTCTTACCTCAGACTTGCAGGACAGCTTAGAAAAAGTATTTCATAGTTTCTGAAGCTACTGTCCTTTAAAATTATCTAGACTTTTCTTTTAAAATGATTTTTTCTCCCAGAATTTTACCAATTAAGATTAAAACCAGTTTAATTTCCTATCCCACTCACTCATTTTCCAGTTTCTTCTAAAAAATTACTCCCATTTGGAAAGAGAGAGAAGAAGATTTTTGGGTGGGAGTGAGAATGGAAGGATTGGGAGATATAAAGCCACAGTTGGCAGTCCTGTTCTCTCACATTTTATAAGACAGTAAAATCTGCATATGGCAGATGCTGTTTTTACAAGGGGAAAGAGACTCCTTGTAATTTAAGTCAGGATCTCTGGGACTCTGCTGGGTGTGTTTTTAGAAATTTTTCTGGAAAGCATCTTTCAGTTTTGAAAACAAAAAGTTGCTTGGCAGGTTTTTAGAATGGGAAATTAAATATAAAAATCAGAATGCTGTATTAAACAATGTCATATAATAAATGCAGTATTTGCAGGTGCTGGCTCTTGAACTAGCAGAGGGATGCTAAGGTGTTTCTTTTTATCTGCCAGACCCCACCCTCCAGGATGAACTAGGATTAGAGGCTGTTCTGACCTGCCTCAGAAGACCAATTTTTCAGTATTTTCTGGGATCACTTGCTGTGTCTGATTTAATTCCCAGGGAGGGTGTGTATTCAGACCAGCACAGGGTTAGGTGTCCACTTCCACTCCGCGGCAGTGGGAAGATTGATGCTCTGGCACCGCTGAGCTCTGGGAAAAGACAGCACTGCTCAGAAACTGCTCAGAAACAGAGGCTTCAGAGCTGATCTTGTGGGGTTATATACAACAGGGCTGGAAGGACATTATGACCTTTGGGCCTCCTGATTAATATTGCCAGAGCTCCTCCCCATTGCATCTCGTATAAAGGCTGAAGCAAGGCAGAGCATCATGGTGCACAGAAAAACCTACCCTCACCTTTTAATCTGTTTTGAGTTTGCAATCAGAATAATGGATAAGAAATAGTAATTTGGATGGGCCAGCATAAAGCAGAGCAGGTTCTGGGTAAATCTAACTGATGATATGGAAAGGCATTTCAGCATTTGGATGAAGCCTGGCTGCACGGGGTGAGACAACAGTGCCAGTGCTGCTGAGACAGTGGTTCTGAAGGGCAAAGTCAGTCCTGGGCTTGTGAACGGTGAGCAGTACATGCAGTGTTGGCAGGGAAGAGAGGAGTCCACCTTGTCCTTGTCTTTTTTAAGTTGGTGATGAGTCATGGAAACTCTTCTGAGGGGCAGGCTAAGAGCCAGGGTGATGTCAGGGGAACTGGCTGTGGTAGAATCCAGGTGAATCATAGTTCATAAAAAAAGTTCATAATATTAAAAATGGTGGCAAAAGGTTGGAGCTGCAGATTTGGGGTGTGATAGGTCCTGCAGAAGAGTTTCTAAGGAGAATCAGGAGGAGATGGAAACATGGCAACCATGGTGGGAAGCAAGATGCCAAGAAGGAAGGATGTTCACTGCTAGAACAGTCTGTTAGAGATTGGACGTCTGAGGTTTAGTGAGTATCAGCACTGGGGATGGCTCTGGAGAAGCCAGTTGGGACTCCTGCACCTAAGGACAGCATTAGAAATGCTTCAGCAAAATTTGGTGGTTTGATGAATTGAAATCAGCAACCACAGAGGCACAAGGTAGGATAGTATAATTCTTTTTATTTAGGAAGAACTAATTTCAGTCAGTCAGCATTTTAATGAGCAAAACAAAATTCCCCCTCCTTTGTTCAATCAGAGATTATAAAAACAAAACCACTTACAAAAGTGAAAAATATCGTGAAAAGAAGTTCTTTACTGTGCAGGCTTTTGAAATGTCATTTTTTGTTTCAATCTTTCTCAACAGAAATTTTGAGAAGTATTGTAAAGAAGTATGTTTCAGGGGGAATTTGATACATCCCCCCCCCCCCAAAAAAAAAAAAAAGATGGTGGCTGAAATGATGTCTTCCTTTTTTCCCTGAAGAAGTTCTGTTAGTCCTGCAGGCATTAAAGTGCAGTGCTTTGCTTGAGGATATTAGAATGTTCTTATTCTGGGAAGGGAACACTGCCAAAAACTTGGATAAAAACCACCAGGCTGAGGAAGAAAGCCAAAAGGATGTGGGTAGTGCAGGTGGGTAATGGAACGAATAGTGTGAAAAATCTCTTTATGGTGAGAGGAAAAAAGAAAATGGAGAGTACAGCTGCTGACAGGCTTGTCATCGTTTGCTTTGTGGCAGTCAGACAGAGCTGCAGGGAGAAGAGGCCTCGTGGAGCAAGCACATCTCACCTTCCGAAGGCGTGTGGGGTGGGTGGGGATGCAGCGGGCATGGCTGGGGGCAGGCAGGGCTGGGGGCAGGCAGCCTGGGCTCACTTTGCACCGGCAGTCAGGGACCTCCCTTAGCACAGACATGCATGTGAATTGCTCAGTGAATTCAAGAGTAACTTTCCTGAGTGTCTCAGCAATCTATCTTACTGCTGCTCTGAGGGTACCAAAAGCCCAGGAGGCTGAAGACCTTCATTTAGCCAGAACTGTGGTCTGAATTGCAGGGTGCTGCTCTGGGTTGTCACTTATGGGGGTAAGTGTCAGCTGGATCCAGCTGCTTCTTACATCAGTGGCATGGGGGACACTTGCCATTTCAGTCAGGCCACTTTGCCTTTCAGTGTTCATAGCCAGAGCTCTGTGCAGATGTCAGGAACACACATTTCCACCAGCTCCTCCTCTCTCCTGCTCCACACTGATCCAACCAGGCACTGCACACGTGTGAGGTTACTGCCTGCTGCCACACCCGCTCAGTAACTCTGAGGGGCCAAGTGACTTCAGCCTAAAGTGTTTTTGCTATATTTCACTGCAAATTTAATTTCTTTATGATCATCAGCTACTGATTTTATTTTCAGCCTGTCTATTCTAAATAGCAGCTCAAAGCCTTTTACGCTGGCTAAGGAAGCAATGATTTTCTCTGTAAAGAATCCTGTGGTTTCCTACAGCAGGAGCTTTATCAGAATAAAATCAGAAGCAGTTAATGGTGGCTGTAGGATTTGTAACAAGCATGTGAGCCAGGAATGAAAGCGGCGTTGGGATTTTTCTCTTCTTTAGCTTTGAATTTTTTCCTGGTTCAGTGGATTCTTTTTTTCATTTTGGATTTTCAATATGTAGCATTAGTCTGAAGAAAATTAATTTCCTTTTGGAGTTATTCTAAACTGGAAAGTCTCTAGGCAAATATACAGTATTTCTATGTGGCACTGGTATTTTTGCCTGGCAAGACTCTTGCCACGCAAGGTGAAATCTTGCAGCCCCCCATCCATTTCACACGGTGCCTTATGAAAGGGAGGCTATAGCAGAAGGCATTTTAAATTGAAGTGACCTCTTGCACAGTTGCTGCAAACGGCTTGCCTTGTGGCCAGAATCCTGCCCAGACAGAGGGATGCCAAGAGGTGGGAGAAGGGCTGTGCCTGCTTCTCTGCCTGACCTGGTCTTGGAGCAGACCCTCACAGACCCAGTTCTTGTGCTCTGGATGGCTCAGGATGGAGGACTCTGGTTTCCCACAGGTCTGCAAGAGCCTTGGTTGTTAAATCTGTCTTAGTTCCTTTCTTCCTTTCCTACCACGGTAAAGGGAAGCTTCCAGAAACTGCATGTGGTACCTTCGAAGAAGAGGAATTCTGCACTGTTTAGATGCATTGATACTGCTGTCTGAAATGGTTGGGTAACTTTCTGTAATTTTCCTCTCTGCTACTGTCTTCCAGGTGCACACGTTCAGGGGCCCGCACTGGTGTGAATACTGTGCCAACTTCATGTGGGGCCTCATTGCTCAGGGAGTAAAATGTGCAGGTAACAGTCATTCAGTGTTCTTTTCCTAAGTCAGTCCTCACGTTGTAACTCTGTAATGTGCAGCCTGCTCTGCCATGACACCGCGGGGCTGGGGGCCAGTCTGCTCCTTGTTCAGTGGAAGGAGGAAGCGTATCCACCCTGCTGATGATGGTTTCAGGTACCTCTTTCAGTAACTCACTGGAGTGATGCAGAGCACCCCTGGAGTGCTCACAGAGAGGAGACAATAATCATCGTTAAGAAATTGTTTTTTCCCCACCCTTTTAGAAGGGAGGAGAAAATAGATGCATAGTTAGCTTTATTTCTTTTATACCATTCCATGTATTGGTAGGTGTGAGAAAGTCATTGAGGATCTTGATGTGCAAGGTGGGCATCAGCAAATTTCATGTTGCTTCTGTGAAACAGACATTCAGGTTAATTTTATATATAAACCAGCAGACTCCCAGCGTGCCGTAGACCCTAAGTCATGTCTCATACTTGCAAACTAAAGAAAAAGTAAGAAAAGGGATGATGAATAAGGGATGCCTACTGAAATGCTACATAAACATTCAGGTGCTGGTAGAAATGTATGACACGCATGGGTGTCACTGCAGGCATTTCTGGGATTAAGCCTCTCCAAAGGAAAACAGTTTGACAGTTTTATTGATAAGGTTCTTCTGAAAGGAGAGGACAGTCGGCTTGCTTTCAAAGGCAAAGAAAAGGATCAAAGTGATCAAAATAGTTTGCTGTATTTAAAAAGTATTTTATGACATTCTAGCAAACTGTATTTATAAAAATGGTGCAAAGAAATGTTGATGTATGAAGACCTGCTTACGTTGCCCTGGAAACTGAATTTTCAAGCTAATTTAAGAAAATCTGCTCTGTCTAAAGCTTTCTGAAGTCTTGTATCAAGCAAATAAGAAGGCTTTTTGTCACAGAACTGCAAAATAATGTAAAATCATTTCTAGCCACATATGATTGAAATTTTTTTAAATTCTTCACCCATAATTATTTGAATGCAGTGTTTTGTTGTTACCATTAGAGTCTGCACTGTCCAGGATGCATGAGAGAGTGCAGCTCTCTTTTAAGACATGACTATGTAAAAGTGGCACTTCCTTTCTCAGTATTTCACCTCTACTAAGAATATAGGATTGCAGCCATGTCCTCCACTTGTGAATTAAGGTTGTTAGTACTTTTTACTGCTGTTGATTTTACACAGGGTGTACAGTGCTAGGAGAGAAGAGGAAGCTTGATTTTGGTTTTCTGATTAGTAAGTTTTTGATGACACTTGAATTAGTAAGTGTTCCATCTTTATTCCTTTCCTTAGATTCCTCAGTTTGGGCATTTAGGAGAGATATCAAGTGTTTTTCAGGTCGATGTTAGGTAACTTTGATCCAGAAAAACAATAAAAATAAACAGTATGAAGGCTTGCAATGCTGCATGGCCATGGCACTGTGGAATTAATACTATTGCTTTTACAATTAAACCCAAAGTGCTTATTATTTTGTACTGCTTTTTTTTTTTTTTAACTGAAGTAGAGCTGATTTTGTGGATTTATGCAGATTTTTCTAAATTGTCGGTTTCCAAAAGCTTAGAAAATCTGGTTTTCTTTCCTTCTTGTGAGGATGGTGATAAGAACTGCGTGTATTCTTTATCCTCCTTGCAGTGTAAGGAACATATGTGTATTAGATGACTTCATAGGTTCGGGAACTATAATTAGGGCTTTCTGTCTTGTGTGAGGTTTCCTGTCAGTGTTGGTAGCTTCCAGTAATGTCTGTGATCTTTTTTGTATTTTAAAATCCCATGTTGTACGACCATGCTTGCTGAAGTGTCAGCAAGGTGTTGGGGTGGGGTGAGGCTGGGTTTTTGTGGGCACAGCTGGCCAAGCTGCAGCACCATCAGCTGAGGTGTGAGGAGGAGCCCTGCGGCTTCCCCAGCCCGGCTGCGCGGGCGGCTGCAGTGTGCCCTGCCCCGCCTGGCTCCCCTGCGAATGAGGAGCAGCAGGGTCAGGCTTTCCCAGGGGCAGGGGATGCAGCCCACCCGCCTGACTCATCCTCCCCTCGCTGCCGGGCTGGCTTTGAGCCACTGGCCGTCCTCAGCAATAGCTTCCCAGGGGCTTCCCGGATGATTTTATACTCATAATTTTCATAGAAATCAGCAGCTGGGCAGAGGAGAAGGATTCTGGGCAGAGCCCCGCGGAGGTGGAGAGGACAGGACAGGTTCAGCAGTTCCCCACTCCGCCTCGTCTGTGCCTCACCTGCAGCAGTGTCAGCCCACTCCCACAGCTGAGGCTGTGCGAGCCAACAGAGCCAGCAGCTGCACAGATCTGGGCATTTCAGAGAAGCAGGTGCACAGACACAGAACCAGGGCCTGCATAGCCAGTGTTAATGTGCTAGTGTAGGGGAGCTCAGGCTTGAGTGCTGTGAGTTTGGCTGAGTTTATGTGGTCTTGCAGTGCTTTTCTTAAAAAAAAAAAAATAGTAATAATTATGCTTCTGAACTGAGTCATTTTAATATGGAGACAGTGAGGCACAGTAAACCAGGAGCCACATGAGGCCGTTGCTTTTCAGAGTGGGTTTGTACTCAAAAAAAATTACAGCTTTTAGGAGGATGCAGCCCACTTGCATTCAAGTGGGGTTCAATGCCACTCCGGGGGAATCCACGAAATCTGTTTGGTGGTCTGGATAATAATTTTATTGAAAATACCTATGAGCAAAACTCCATGGATCATACATAATTTTATACTTTTTAAAGGATTTGCTTTTTATAGCAAACAGTTGCACATCTCAAGAGGGCTCTATTTGCTATACAGAAGTGGTAAGTTTAACAAATAGAAATGGATTACTGCATGGGCTACTCTCGACCATTTAAAATCCTATTCTCTGCAGAAGTACAAAAACATGCAAGAAGAGAAGTGTGTGACAGTCCAAGACCAGACAGCAGAGATAAATGTCACCCATTTCAGAAAGGAGGAAGAGCCAGTGGAAAAAACAGAGCTTATTTCTAATGGCTCATAGTTTATGTTACACAAACGAAGCCAATCCTTTAAAAAATAATAAACCAGAACTAAACATTCATAACAGTACACATGCCATAGCAACCAGCAAGGATGCCTTAGCAACTCCAGCTTGATTTGTGCTTTGTTTCAGTCCAGCATGGCTGAATGTGTCCCTCTCTGCCAAAAGGCAGACTTGAGTGTGTTCAGGATCTTGTCAGGTGCAGTCCTGTATTATTAATCCCTGGAAGGTGGTTTCTCCCTAACTTATCCTTGTTCGGGTTTTAAGGTAGACAAGGACGACTATGTCTTTTCCTTCTTTAAACATGAGAGATAAGCATAGGCACCACATTGGACACCTGATGGATGGTTGTTTGTTGAAAGGAGATGTTGGGTGTTATCTGGACTGCAAAGGTTTGGGGATTAATGCAAATGACCAAACATGAGAAGAACTTCATTGTCTTCCAAAATTAGAACTTGGGATAATGTCTGGGATTTGGATTCTGTAGGAAATTAATTGGTGGGCGTAGTATGTACTCTGACTTCTGCTTAAGGTATCTAGCAAAACAGAATTAGTTTCTTTTTCCTTAAATGTCATTCTCTCAAATTTGATCTTTATTTCATCAGCTTTTTAAAGACAGATTTGCTTCCTTAGAGTGAATCCCTATAATTAATATATGCCCTACTGCCTCAGAGGGTCATGCTTCCAGCTTTTGCATCCAAGCCACAGGCCCTTAAAATTTTTGTGAGATGAAGACACATTTGTATGCAAGGAATCTGCCTTTTCTGATGGCATGCTCCATCTCTAGCATGCTTTCCTGCAGGCTTCTGCCTTAAGTAGAAATGACTGAAGAAGTATTTGAAATTATAATGCCACCACTTTGTGTAAACACTGAAGCTCAGGAGTTGTTAAAGAAGACGTAAGAGTTTACCCAGATCAAAATTCAATGCATGAACTTAGAAAAATGTATTCTTAGTTACATTCCTCCTATGTAAACTCTCCCATGCTCACAGGGCTCATCGCACTGCCCAGAATGTGTTCAGAAGAGAAACTGTAACAATATTAAAACAAAATTTGTGGATATGCACCAGGGAGTTCTTTTTAGAATGATACAAACATGTAACAAGCAGTAGCATTAAGAGAATTGTGTGTTCTCAGGGACTAGAGCATTAATGATGCTGCTCGTGTGCTACCCAAGGGGACGGGTGGACAGGCAGGTTAGCAGACTTGTCAAGCTGCCACATGCATCCAGCCCATCAGAGCACTCCAAGTCCTTCCTCTGTCCCCTTTTGCTTGTTGGTCTTAATGAATAAGCAGTTTAATCAGAAGATTTTTTTGGGACAGGCTGGTTACAAAGCATTAATTAGCTTATCTTAAAGATAATTTTTTATATATCTATTTCAGTGGATGCTTTTGATGGTATTCTGGGCTGCTCCTAGTAACACCAGGCAGCACGACTCTCTGAGCCTGTACATGAAGCACCATTTCTGCTGCCTTCATAGTTTTGCTCCAGACTATCTCAGCTTGCTACCCAAGTAGCGCTTCCTATCTTTTGCATTCTTGAGCAGGTAACTTTTCTCTGAAGAACTGATAGAAATTAACTTGCACCTGAACTTATCAGTGTGCAGATAACCAGCTGCCACTGGCAGAGCCCAAGCAATATTGCTGCCAGCCCTGACCACAGTAAGCCCTGGGAGTTCATTTTCAAAAAAGTTGAAGTACAGTCTCAAAGCAAGACTTTTTGTGAATTAAATTAATTGTGTTTAATTTCCCTATTTCATCCATTTCTTTCTCCAGCAATTGAAAGATGTGCAGCTGCCCCATTTCTTTTGCTATTTGTTTTGCCTTGCTGTGAAATCCTTTGTGTTGGACAGCCCTGTGTTGCTCCATTGGTGTGTAGGGATGAAGGCGAGCACAAAGGAGCCTGTCCACCCTCAGGCATTAATTGTGCAGGCAGAGTCCTCACGCTTTCCGTGCCTGGAAAAACGGCTGATGCTCTGACAAAAGTCAGCAAAGGGAAAGGCAAGGTGTTCTCATCACTTTGCCCACTCTCAAGGTATTTTGCATGTTTTAGTCATGGAAAGCTTACCTTCTGCGCACGCTTGTGCCTTAAAAAGGCATCCAAGCTCCTTCTGAGATGAGCAGCCAGATTCTGGTGGTTGTGCAATGTAGGGCGCAGATGGTCAGCCCAGTATAGGCCCAAAGAGCAAAGCAAAGCCACGGAGGTCAGGGCTGTGGGAAGGGGACTGGACAATAGCCCCTGCCAGTGCAGCAGGTGCTGATGCTGTTGGAAATGTGTGCTGCCTGACAAGCTGTTCCACCAGCTCGGGGTCTGGTGGTGTTCCTGTGAGGAATGAGCTCCAGAATTTTGAAATGCTAATCAGTCAGCAGAGCCTTGCTTCAGAACCATTCCCATGGGGAAGCTATTCTGGAGCTATATATTCTTGAAACACTAAGTCCTAAAAGCAGCTTTATCTCCAAGCCCACACAGACCTGGAAGCCTTGAGCAAGCCAGTGGCCCAGCCAGGGAGCTGTCAAGGTAGGCAGGTATCGTGGCAGGAAGCCAGGGAAGTTCTTCAACAGACTCACTCTAATCTTTCAAAGCTTCCATAAAATCAAACCATTGTCACTAAGCGTTTTGGAGGCACAAACATAAGTATTCTTTTGATTTGAGATAAGGGAATATTGGCTGGTTTGATGAGCTTTTTTCTTTTCATCAGCCCTGATTTTTCTGTAGCATTAGGTAATTTTGTTGCCAAGTAACTAGCTGCCCTCTAGAAATTCCTTTCTTAAAATAATGTACCCTGTAGTGCATGATACAGTGGTGCAGATGAAAGCAGGTTTCAGGGAGCATACTCACATATTTGGAAGCAATTTTTGCCGTGGGGCTGCTTAATGAAGTAGCTTAAGACTCTGGTGGGACTAAGGTTGCTTCCAGATGTGCATTGCACATGAACACATAGCACATATTTGAGGCACTGTGGCAGCTCCAATGTGGCCACCCAAGTTGCAGCCACGCAGCTGAGGAGGAGGAGGAAGAGGGCAAACATTCACAGCACCCCACTGGATTGTGCTTGGAAGCACAAAGTGCAGCACATGGGGCCACTGGGGCTGCTACCTTCACTTGCCTGTTGGAACATGCTGCATCCCACAAAACAGAAAACATTGCTCCCTCTGCTACAGAAAGTGCTCAAATTTTTAAAGAAAAGCTACAAGCTCACGAGTGATGTACGAGAGAAAATTCCTTTCTAACCTATTCACCCTTGCAGAAGGAACGATGCCAGTACCTGGTGCTTGTGTAGAGGCCATTGTCTTCCTGTGTCAGCCCAGGTGTGAGGGTGTTGCCCTGTCTGGTGGGCGCTGCAGTGGACTGGCCCAAGGCAGTGCTCGGTGCCAGCATCCCAGCTCCACGCTTCCCACCCTCCTACACTTAGCACAAACCTCAGAAGCGTCTTTCAAGACTTGCTGCAGATAATGTAAATCTACCCTGTAGCTCTTAAAGCTGCTCTTCAGAGTGATAGAATGCATCAGTCTTGGGGGGGGATAATTCGGACATATAATTAGAGTGATGTATGTAGCACATGGTACGGTTCCAATGGAGCATGATCAGCAGCCATGTTAGCCAGTAAATCATAAACCAAAGGAAATCTAAAACTGACTGAAGTTGAATCAACAGGATAACAAAAAGTGACAGCTAAGTATATTTTAGTCTCTGCAAATATTTATAATGTGTGCTCATGGGGCAGTAGTAATGTACATACATCCTTTGGCTCTGCTCATGCATTTAATATGAACATGATATTTGTTCTTTTAGCCCAGTGGGCTAACATCAGTATAGCTGTTTCTATAACATTACCAAACCTTCTTCTAGGCATCATAGGAAACTATTGTCAGGCTGGTTTTAAATTTAATACTTCTCATAAAAGTAATGTCACAGCCCATCTGAACTCCTAGATCAATATGCTGTTAAAGCCAGGACAGCTTATCACAGACTTTCAAACCTGTCATCTAAAATTACTTTCTGCCCACCCTCCTTAAATTTCCAAAATTCCTATAAACTCTTGAATTTATGGCTGCATTGGTTTTGGTCCATGTGGTATATTTGAAAGGTGGCTACAGTTTGATAGCACTGTAAAAGAAATAGTAAGAGTGACTTACAATTCTTCTTCTGAGAAATCATCTCTATAAGGTGAAACTGATTAACTTAAGTCAGCAGAAGTTTTACTGTTGACCTGCAAGAGCTTGTGACTGCATCTTTTACATCTGTCCTATATTATTATAGGATTTTTCAGCATATACAATGCTTTAGGGGGATTTCTCTGTAGCTCCTCACAGCCAGCAGGTAAGTGTTGATGAATTTCTGTAAGAAATGGATAAGGCTCCTAGGTACTTTACATCCAGAGTAAAGCTGCTATTCTGAATTTATTTTGACATAATGAAAAGTAAATTTCATTTCAAACCCTCAGTTTGAATTGGAGTTAATCCTCTTGGTCTTAATGAACCCAGCCAAATTATGAAGCTCATAAACAAATGTGCAAACAAGGCAAGCAGTCCTAAGACTTCACCTTGTGGCAGTGTGCAGCAGGATTCAGGACTTGGCTTTCCTCTTCCTTCCTACTTGATTCTAAAATCATGGCTTTTGAAGTTTTCAAAGCATCTGCAATGAGAACACAGGACTTTTTTTTTATTTAATAGTCTTCAGTTTGCAGTATAATTCCTATCCTTTAGTACTAACAAGTAAGTTGAGTATAGTTAAGTACAAAACTGGCACATTCCCAGTGCTCTGTGGAGAGGAGGACTGACATCCTGCCGTGGTGCTCTTTACCTTGCTGGAGTTTAGCGAGACGTCATCCTTAGTTATCAGCTGAACCAGAGATGAGTGACTGAGACATCGGGATCTGCCTTCTATGAAGGGTTAGAGGGTCAGCTGGGGTTAGAAGCCTGCTTGGTTCAGGAAGCACAGCAATGGTGAATTTCAGGTTCTTGATTGGAAAAAAGTACCATTTTCTGATGCAAATTCACTGAAATCACCTTGATATACTTACTGATATGAAATTGCTAAAGTAAGGTGGTTTTCTGTGCTCACACAAGAGGCAAGAAGCCTTAGTTATCAGAAGGACACCACACAGCCCAGTAATACTGAACATAAGGCTCACACATTTTCTAAACATTAAGTATCTGAAGTATTTCCAGGTTTTAAGTGTTTCTCAGGAGTGTTGATAAGCCCTTAAGCAGTGGGTTGGTGCGTAAAACCTAATCAAATGCAAAGGAAGAACAAAAGAGAGAGGAGACAAGTTGACTTCTGCATTTGTAATTATTATTCTGGGATCAGTGAGGTCAGATTCAAAGCCCATCCAACTTATGAGATTAGCAATAACACAATTATTGTCAGAGCAAGGTTTTCACAATGAAAGCATCTCTGTAAGTTGAGATTTTAATGAATTGAAACTTTCTTGTGTATAAATATAATTAAGATGACCTCAGTCAAGGCAATAATTGGTTTAAGTCAAGTGTAAGATACTTGGGAGTATGGGTTTTTTTCCTTTTTTGGTGTGTGTTTTATTCTTAATGATCCTTGGGTTTCCAGAGACATAACTCTGATCTATATTGCTGTCTGTGTGAAACAGCTAATTTGCACTCACAGAATTGTTCATGAGTTCTCCTGAGTAAGGTGCTGCCATTCCAGTCTTGTAGACATCATTTTTGATACACGGGTATTTCCTGCTTGTTGGAAGAGGTGCTTCTTGGGGCAGTTTTAGGAATTGTATGTACAATAATGTTATTTGCATTTGTAAATATTATAATTGCAATGTTAGGGTTTATTACCAAATAAAGGAAGTAAAGAGTTAAGATTTCCTATGTGGTCTCAATTTGCTTCCCTTGTGTGTGTGTTAAGATGTTGCCTCTAGTTACTTGACTATTTATTATTTTTACTCCACAATTTTGTCTTTGTTTTGAAAGCAGACTGCTTTAATAGCACCTATTCAGTATTTTGTCTTGTTTTTACTAACAACACACTATTCAAGCCTTACACCAAAGAAGAGTATTTTTACCTCTGCATTTCCGCAAACGTTTATTGATTTGTTTCTGCAAGACCCAGAGGAGGCAAGAACCGCTTCTCTTTGCCGTGTTACAGCTGAAGCAGTGACTGACTAAAGGGCTCAGGTTACATGTTTCAGTGAATGTGGGTTCCCTATTTAAAGCACAGGGAGACCTGGTTTTTCAAAGTTCAGGCAAAATATGGCACAGGGCACAGATATTTAAAGCATAGGAGAAGCCTCCCCTTGCCTGTGCTGGCTGGCGAGCTCAGAGTCTTTGTTCTGCGCCCAAAAGCTACAGGTAGGGAGATGCTGGGCATGTGGTCACTTTGGGGTCACTTTGGAGTCTTGGGGCGCTTGACTAAATGTGGGATTGAAATAAGTGCTCAGGTGAAAGCAAGGCTGTCACTGTTCCCTCTCTGTCAGGAACAAGATGCCTTTGCAAACACTGAGGAACGCAAGTGACCAAACCCCACTTCCCCACAGGGGAGGGGCAGCAGTGGGATCTGCGCCCACCCGGGGTCCTGCACAGCCAGCTGTGACCAGGCAGCTGCTGGGGAGAGCCCAGGAGAGCTGGGGGCAAAGCAGCCCACCCAGGCCAGGTCCCCAGGACCCTCGGGAGCACCACGTGTCTGCAGCATTTTGGGTTGCCTGGCTTTTCCCACAGTGGGGTTCACAGCACAGAATCACATCCAGGAGGGAAATTCAGCATCCACAGCTCCCTGCCCATGCATTCCCCACTCCTCACGAGGAAGGGAGGTCACTCCTGCCCAGAAATACCTCAAGAGATTTCTAATCAGCCATTTCATCTGGATCAGGATCTGTGCAAGTTTTGATTGATTGAAGGTGATATGCCAAACTTTAATTGCAACCAGAGGATCTTAAGTGACAATTCTGGTTGCTTTATAGGCCTTTTAAGTAAACAAAGTGCTTTTAGCAGCAGGCTGCAGCTGACTTAGTGGAAATTAAACTTAGCCAGAGTTCTGGGGTTTACTCTTTTGGAACGAACTAAGTCAAATAACTTGGAGCTTTAATGAAAGTACAAGTATTGGCAAAATCAGCAGGAACAAAATACGAAGGGATTCTCAGTAGATAGATACCCAGTCCTGCAGTGAGAGAAGAAAGTGCAGATTTTCATCAAGGCATTGATCCTTCAAGCTCCTACATCCCTTAATCCTGTGACAGTCCAGGGCACTCTGGATGGCAGTGCAAGGTGCAGAAGCGCTTGCAGAGCAGCAGTCCCTGTGTGTACCAAGTGCACATCAGAGCGTGGCAGCCGCCCTCACTGTGATGTGGTGCCGTCCTTGCTGGGGTCAGCTGTTTCCTGACAAGCACCTGGGAGTCTGCATGGCACAGCAGGAGAGATGGCACTGAAAGCAGAGTCACAGGGTCAGTGCTAGAGCTCTGCTGCCTCATGGTGCTGATCACAGTGTGGGCTTAGCTTCAAGGGCACTGTATTGCTCTTCCCATCTCTGTATAAATGGTGGTTTCCCAGATTTTTTCTTTTCAAACCCTGAATATTATGTTCTTAGTGGTTTTTTAGGCAGAACTGATTTCAATTAAGTTTCACGTAAACTAAATCTTGTTCTCTGTTTTTACAATAAACCTGTGGAATTGTTTGGTTTTGCTTAAAAAAAAATTCCTAAGTAATTTTAGAGTAAAAAGAATCCTTTTGGTGCCCTACAACACTATTACAGAAACACTCTGTGAAATAGCATCAAAATTCCTGTCACTTTGACTTAGCAAAGTCCTTTGTCAACTGCTTGGTAGCAAGAAATCCCCAGCCAGCTTGGTGATCCCCATGTCTGTTTCTGAGCTCCCCTCCAGGCAGGGCAGGGCTGCCACACCCGCTCAGAGCTTAGAGGTCTCCATGGTGGCTCAGGTTTTTGCACTGCCTTGCCAGCTCACTGCAGAGGGCTTGAAGGCTGTTTGTAACCCAGTCCCTACCTTCATCTCCCCTAGGAGATGTCTAAAGTGCCAGATCCAGGACTACACTGAAGATGGAGATGTTAGGAAATCTCCAATAACTTGGGAGGAAAATCCACATTGTGGCAGCAATGTATGTAATAGCGGTGGGGAACATAATTGACTCCTAGCTCCTGATTCAAAAAAACATACAGAAAGCTTGTCACTCCATGTTAGACCTTCTAGAAACAGCAGAAATGGCTTGGGTAGGAAATCCTTCTGACTTCAGGGCTGTCCTTCCTCAGGTATCTGATGGTTAAGGGCCCTCAAGAGAAGTAACAGTTGTGAGCTGAGGTCAGATCCTGCCAGAGCCATTTGTACTCAGCAGCACTGACCTCAGCATACATTTTCAGCAAACACCAGCCTAATCATGTTTCCATTTTTTCCCTCAGATTGTGGTTTAAATGTACACAAGCAGTGTTCCAAGATGGTCCCAAATGACTGCAAGCCAGACCTGAAGCATGTCAAAAAAGTGTACAGCTGTGACCTTACCACGCTAGTAAAAGCACACTTCACCAAGAGACCAATGGTAGTAGATATGTGCATTAGGGAAATTGAATCTAGAGGTAAGGCATCGTTAATGGGCTTTTGTTGCTTTACTGATAATCCATTTAGATTGATCTGGGTCATCTGGGTTTCTGCTGAATGTATGATTGCTCAAAACAGATTTGCACAAGACATTTTATGACTGCCAATTACCCCGCACAGCTAGTATTATACTTTGCATTATTTCATGGTTCATACCATTTATAATTTTTATAGATTCTGCTAGAAATCACTTAATGGGCAGTTACTGCTTTGTAGTTACATATTAGTGCCTATCTTTCCAGTAATATATTTATTTTAAAAATTAGGTGAATGTGGCAAAACAAAGGGGGTTAAAATTACTGTGTTCACTCTTGCTAGTTTCCCTAACCCACACTGAGTATCCTTTTTTAGAATTAGGGTATTTGCTTTCATTCTGAAATAATGACTGATCATCAAGTATGTTAATCTGAGTTATTTTTAAATGACTTGTAATTGGTTTAGTAT
Source organism: Platysteira castanea (assembly GCA_013397175.1). Lineage (NCBI taxonomy): Eukaryota > Metazoa > Chordata > Aves > Passeriformes > Platysteira > Platysteira castanea. The sequence goes on from VYXC01002442.1 coordinate 1,913,454, forward strand.
GTTTCTTCAGCTCCGAAGTCATTTGTGTAAATACAGTTAAGTGCTGATAGAACAAGGCATCTGCTGCGATGGTCAGAGTTAAAAACCCGGGATAAGGTTTCATTCTGGAAGAAAACCCTGATAAGGCTTTTAAAGCATGTCTGCTTTTTCTGCCTTAAATGAAAAACTTGCCAAGGGAAGAATCAAGTAGAAGGCAACTATAAAAATAAGGACTAATTTTAATCTTGTTAAAATGTTCATTGCAGGTCTTAATTCTGAAGGACTGTACAGAGTCTCAGGATTTAGTGATCTTATCGAAGATGTCAAAATGGCATTTGACAGAGGTACAGTCTTTCCTGCATGCTGGAACTTGGTGCTGATGTTTTAAATAGACACAGTTTTTCTGCAGAGCCTCTAGTCTCACGCTCCACTGCATCAGTGGTCTGAAGGAGTCTGACGGCTGTGCTGGCAGGAGGGGAGACTCCCCATCAGAAAAGCATATCAGCTTCACTTTGGCCTTTATTACAAAAATCTACTTTTCTCCTTCCATCAGTATCTGTGCTCCAGTAACCATGTGTGTAGGAAAGGACAAAGCTTTCTGAACTACTGCCCTAGTTTGCAAGTCAAGCTGCGCTCTGAGGGGTGGGGGAGGGGGACAGGGTAAGTGGTGAAGTGCCTTAAGAGGGCTGTGCAACTTAAATCCATCTTTCTGGATGAAAGCTCCAAAATAATACCATGAATGCAATAGTGCAAACAAAGTTTGAATTATTACAGACTAGAAGAAGGTCACTGAGAACAAACTCTTCTCTCTGAGAAAAGACAGTGGGAAAATTAAAGGCTTTCCAGCTGCAGTCCCTCTATCCCAGTAGAAATCAAGGCCAGAATCCATGCTGGAAACTCTCTTTCCTGTTTGTCCAGAGAACTGGACCTGTTCAGACAACATCTGCAGTGTTAGCAGGGTGGGGATGTGCTGGAGAAGCCAAGTTCTGGATCTGTGTCCGCTGCATTTTGGAGTAGGTAGTATGTTGTAGTTGAATGGTGCACACATGTTTTTCCGATAAAATAGAGGGGCTGTGGACGAAGCTGGTTTTCTGCCTTTTACTTTTTTCCCCAGACTCCCTGATTTCTCATTCAGTGCTGATGAATGTGTTGTTTTGCAATGCAGTATGTTCAGAAATAGCGAAACGTCCACACATTATTTCAAGACAGATACTGCTAGATCAGGCAGGCAGGTTTTAAAAAAACCCCAAACTGTATTTTTTAGTAATCATTTGAAACAAAGAAAGGATATGTTACTTTATAAAATGCTTGAGGTTTTCACTCTGAAACCATGGATGTCACAGTCCAGTAACTCTGTTTTACTTACAGAAGCCAAAATCTGTAGTTGTGTCCTTTTCAATGATGTTTGCTTAAGCAAGTTATTATTTTTCATTTGAATGCTGCTTTACATCTGTTTACATTTCCAAGGCTTTAATGTCAGTGCCTTCTCCACACAGATGGGGAAAAAGCTGATATTTCTGTGAATATGTATGAAGATATCAATATTATCACTGGTGCACTTAAACTGTACTTCAGGGATTTGCCAATTCCACTCATCACGTATGATGCCTACCCAAAGTTTATAGAGTCTGCAAGTAAGTATAACATATTTTTTGTCTGCTTTTCATTCTTAGCCTTTTCTTCTCCTTTTTGTGCAGGACTGTCCTATTCATTTTATAGCTGTCCCATCAGCTCTTACCCTGCATGCCCAGTTTAGTAAGGATTGCAGGACTAAACACGCAGTGCACATTACGGCCTGACCGTGTGATCCTACGTGAGCACGGTCACATTTTCCTTTGCCTTTGTCACCAGGAGTGTTTCCTTTTCATCACACAGTATGGATTACATCACTTCTGTGTCTTGCATGAGTCCCAGGTACTTGACAGTGATATTTAAAGTCTTGTGGGTTTATGTTGCCAGAAAGAAGGTGATTTATGGAAATGTTGAGAAATAAGATGTCGTTTGTTTCTGGAGTTGTCCATTTTGAGTGTTTTCATAAGCTGATAACCACTCATCATCCTAAGGCCACCTTTGGGGCTGGCCTTACAGAAGGAGGGTCTACAAGCATGGCAGTAAGCCCAGTTGGAACATCTCTCCCAAACATCCTGGCTGCCTGAAGCATCTCTGTGATGTGTTCACACCAGCCACACCTGGAAAGGTGTGAGGTAGCCGTGAGTAGAAAACAAGGACTGCATGCTGGCCTTACAACTCTTCTGGAGAAGGCTTTTTCCAACTCTCACGGAGACAGCCAAAGGTACTGATGGCAAAGTTCCCAGTACCTTCTGCTCTCCCAGAGTTGCACCTGTAGATTATTTTTGCAAAACTAGTCCAGTCAGCAAGGATTGCCAGAGGAATTGTTTTAGTAGGCAGCAGGGAATCTTTCAGTGGAGTGCAGTTTGCTTTGGGGAGTTTTCTTTGTCTGAACCAGTCACATCCTTATGGTGCTCTGAGCACATTTTTGGACAGACAAATCCTCCATGAGTAATCCAGCAGAGCTGTGAGACCCCACCTCCGGTGCAGGCCACCAGTTGTTGCCTTTCTGTGTGTGAATTCCGGCTGTCCATGTGGCGACAGTTGAACATCTGTGTTTCAGAAACCACGGATCCGGATGAACAGCTGGAAATTCTCCATGAGGCGCTGAAGCTGCTGCCGCCTGCACACTGTGAAACCTTACGGTATCTCATGGCGCATCTGAAGAGGTGGGTGGTATAGCTGCAAAGAACTCTTAAGCCACACTCATTTTTAGCGAAAGTCCATATTAGCACCTCTAGAAAGGTCTGGTCAAGGCCCACCAAATCCTGGAGCAGACTGTGGCAGGAGTGGTAATGTGCACAACAGCAAATACTCAGACACGGGATTATCCCTTGCAAAGTAAAACTAAGGCGGCGTTGTTAGGGTATCCATTTTAGTTTCTCAAGTAACATGAACTTACTGTCAATATGTAAGAATCATTCCCTTTCCTTAGAAAAAATACTTTATTTTAAGCTCTCTTCTGCCTTTTTTCATTTTGTAGTTCTTCTACAAGGAGGACAGCATTGACTCTGCTGAGTGCCTCAGGCAAAATTCAGCTACAGAGTTTCTGCCTGACTTATCCGTTTATTTCAATGACATTTCTAGTGGGTGTTTTAAAATGGACAAAGGGATCAGAGACACTGGAACAAAAAATTCCACCTTACAGGCTGTGAAGTGTGAAGTGAATTTTTCCTCACCCTGTTCAAGATTAGCTGTTGCTGCTCTACCTAGCAACTTGCTTTTGCACATCATATTTCTGGTATAGGTGAATGATAAGGTAGAAGGGTGACAAAATTCACTATTTTTGAACTTCTGTTTAATACTTTTGCTAAAAGGAGCTCTGCTGCTCAACAGACCATTGTCTTGCTGCTGAATTCAGGTAATTAGACACAGCTCCTTTATTTGGAATATTTAGAGACTGGAGACACAGCAGCTTGGTAACATCAGTCTGACTGTTTTCAAATAAAAATTAAGGCAGAAAGGCAGAAGTGGAAAAAAATCTTGAGTTTATAGTTTTTGTATACCAAAGGACTTGTTCATGCAGTGCAAGCAATCACAGTCTGTGTGCTCTGAGAAGGACAGAGACACTGACTCACCACAAACCCACACAGCATTTGCTTTCACTCACTCCCAAGTGTTTCACCTGACACTCCCATCTGTGACCTGCTGGAAACAGTGGCCTGTTTGGGGAAAGGCACACGTTTCTGTCCATTTTCCCTGATTTTCAAGCATATGCAGGCATGGTTTGGCACAGAAGAAATGTGAGAATCACTGGGGTTTTTTTACAGAGTAACGCTCCATGAAAAGGAAAACCTGATGAGTGCAGAGAACCTGGGCATAGTTTTTGGACCAACTCTTATGAGAGCGCCGGAGCTGGACGCGATGGCTGCACTGAACGACATCCGCTATCAGAGACTTGTGGTGGAGATGCTTATAAAAAATGAAGACATTTTATTTTGAATATTTTGGGGGTTTTGTAATAAAAAAGGAAGCAACAGTGTTCTATGGATGAAGGAATATTTTAAAGTAATTTAGTGGCTCTTGTCACTGAATTCCATATTTGCTAGAGCTTTTGATGTATTCAGGATAAAAATGAAGGAACTCTTTGTCGTTTCTGTAGTGCCATTCAGCTGATGTTGAAAAAGGTTAACACATACTTTCCAGTACTAGTAATCCTGGGTGTTTATCATGTTAAAATAAAAAACAAAAAGCCTAAAGCTATTGCATGATTTGCTCCCTGTTCTCCCTGTTCTGGTGAGACTCATTCCATGAAGAAAACAACTGAACTGGTGCAGCATCTTTGTTCTGGATAGTTTGTGATTGTAATTCAGCATGTTTCTCCGTGTAAACCTGTTGTGAATTTGCTTTTTTGTTCTATGTAATTGGTTTCTGATACTAAAAAGAAGGCAGACTTACATGAAATGGAGCCTCTGCCCATTTATTGACATTTCATATTACTCTCCCACTTCTGGGGCTGATTTCTTCTTGGATTTCTTTCCATTTTTTCATTATATAGTAATTTGTTTTTAACAGAAACAAAATTGTACTTTAAATGTTGCTTTAAGTAATTCTCCATGATGGTTATGGTGGTTGCAGTGAAATCTGCAATACTGAACAGTGTTCCTTTATTATTATTGCTATTTCAATTGTAATTTTGTATTTTTATCTGGCATGCATATATTAATTTATTAAATTTTGCTTTTAGAACTCCAACATTAAGCTCTTTATTTTTCCTTACAGAACTCATTTCAAAAATACTGTTTGTTTTGTTTCTTACATTGGCACTTTAACAACCTCTGACTTAAAGAAGTGAGTTAGAGTTTTACCAGTTTTGACAGGACTATTCTGATCCAAATATTTTGGGTCCTGACACTTTGCTAAGGTTCCTCCAAATTCCTGTCCACTTTGAAAATTCCTTTCTTCCTTGTCCAAGATGCCTTTCAAGAAGGCTTCAGAACTCTTAAATAAATCAAGAAAAGTATTGTCAAGCCATCCACTACTTCATAAAATATATCTGTTGTTATAATTGCTTATATGTGAACTGGACTGGCAATTTACAATTACACCACTGTAGCTGCCCAGAGTAGATGGCTACACCACCAAATTTCAAATGCAGACACATCCCAGAACATTTGCTTTGCACTTCAAATGTTCAGCTCTGGTGCAAGCACTTTGGTCTGCCCTGCAAGCACCACCTGGAGCAGGAGGAGACCAAGGAGGAATAATTCCCTAGAGATCACAACCAGCTGTGCTCACTCCTGTCAGCAATAAGATGCCTCCCTGCATCCCACCCTTCCTTACATGTCTGGTGAGGAGAGGAGAGGTGAGAAGGTGGCTCTTCTGCAGCTCTCCTGAACTGGGGATTGAGGGATCCCGGGAAGGTAAGGGTGAATGAAGCTGGGGATGCACACTGGTGAGCATGTGGGGAGTGTGGCTCTGGGCTGAGGAGGCAGAATGGGGGAAGTTTTGAGAGAATCTAAAGTACGGTTTGGTTTGAGGTTTTTTCCAATCATCTGTAGTACTAAAAGTGGCTTGCTGTTACAACTCCTGTACTAATTAGTGCACATTATCACTTTATTTATGGCAACGAACTGCCACAGATAGAAAACTATGTTCCTGACCGTAGCCTTGCCCCCACCCCAGCCCAGAAGGAGTGGCCCACGTGCTGCTCAGTCACATCTGCCTTGCACTCCTGCAGCCACACATGTTCACCACTACCTTGCTCCAAGCCGACTCCTAAACACGCTGTATCTGCTGCCGCTGCCCGAACGCTTTGTGATGCATTTCTTCACTCGGCCCTGTGTTTTGGATGGCTCCTCAGGCCATCCATCACTCCTGCCTTCCCTTCGGGATCCCCTGCAGTGGCCCTGGCTGGTCCTTGGCAGTGTCCTGTCACTGCACTCAGCTCTCAGCCCCTTGCCGTGGCAGCACCCAAATGTCCTCGGCTCTGTGATCAGGAGAAGGGATGTTTTTTCCAGGTAATGCTGGTGGGGTGTCGCACTGCGGTGTTTGCAGTGCCTCTTCTGTGCTTGTCCTGACAGCCGGCTGTGGCAGCAGCATCCTCTTCCCAAAGCACCCGGCAGGAGCGACCCCGGGCAGGGCTGTGCCGCAGCAGCTCCGGCCGTGGTGGTGGCACCCCGTGTCCTTCGGCAGCCTTGGGGAGCCGGAGGAGCCCTTGGCTTACCTGAGCCAAAGGCATCTGTTGTTCCCCAGAGCTGTGCGAGTAAGCCTGAATCGGGAAGTTGCAGTTCCCCCTTTTAAAGCCTATAGCAGGTAGCACGTAGTAAATAGCAGTAATTAGGATAATTACCTTTTCTTCCTGTGTGAAATATCCAGCTTCTCCGGCTCGGTGCAACAGCAGGCGGGTGCTGCCGACACAGGTGCTCCCCTTGCTTTGCTAAAGGTGCTTTCAGCTGCATTTCGAAGCAGTGGTGGCCACTGAGAGGTGGATCAGAGAGAGGAAAGACTGCCGAAAACAGCAAGCTTAGATTTGCTCTGGGGATGGTCAATGCACGCGGAGAAAACAAGGTTTGTTAGCTACTAGTGAGCACCAGTCTCCTGCTGGAGATGCCTCCTCTCAAGCAGAGTTTAACAAGTGATTGTAATAATGGAAGTTTCTGCAGGAAAGGAGTAAAACCTAAATGGGGACCCACTGCTGAAAGAAAACCAAACAAAACCCCCAAACATACACACACAAACCCAAAACCAGAGCAAGCAAAGGCTCTACAACCCCCCACACCCAAAAGTAAATAAAACCACCTCCCAAAAACCCATGTCAAGGAACACAGCTTTTCCCTGATGCCCATGCCCCACCAGTGAGCAGTGACAGCAGCTGCCAGCACAGGAGCTCAGGGTCAGGCAGTCAGGCCCTGCTGGCATTAAGACACTCTGTTCTCCCCAGGTCTCACGTTCTGATGGGCTATGAAGGAAATTGCACACCAAGGGATGATACATCTTCAGAATGTGTTTAACACCAGATAATACTGATATTCAACTAATTAAGGCTGACACCGTCTGCTAAGCACCCTGCTCCCCCTACAGGGAACAGAGCTGCCCCTAGAGAGTGCGCATCTCTTGGGTTCAAGTGTGTGGGTCATGTGTTGCATTAGGGCCAGGAACGTGGGCTGGAGGACCCCAACAGTCAGTGATGTGCTTTCTTGACTTGGAATCCCAGGAATCTGTATACAGTGACTTTTCCTTATTCTCTTTAATTGCAATTTTTGATTAAGTGTGTAGGCAAAAGCCTCCATTTTAATCTTGTTTTTGTTACTATTGTAATGAAACTCTGATCTTTCCTGAGTGGTAATCATTAAAAGACAGTGCAGGAAAAATGTCATCTTTGCAGCGGATTTGATACTTCTTTTTGCTAATCAGGAAGATGCTTTGCATAGGCATACAAGTGATTGTGTGATTTAAGTTTCGTTTATTCAATTTTTAAACTAAACACAGAAAGCAGGTATTTTTAATATTTGTAATAGTTAAGTGACAATAGAATAAATAATCTAGGTCTATGAGAAGCAAGGACTATCACCAAGCTGATTTGTTGTCTGAAGGAATTTACTTCTAGGAGGAATAGGTGTTGTCTCTAGTTCAGCTGACCTTGTTGTCTCCAGTGCTGCAGGGTGCATGTGCACAGCATAGCAGAGACACTGGAGCCAGCTCACTGGCAGCACCTTATCAAAGGGCACTTGGACACAGAAAAAGATGGGGGGAAAAGGAGTTAAATCCCGACTGGAGGGATGTGTGGACATGCCCATTTCAGACTGTAGAGCTCAGGGAAAACACTGTGTGCTGGGGCGAAAGGCAGGGAACCTCTGGCGAGGCTTTAGGAGAGCTCTGTGATGAGGGAAGTAAGCTGCCTTCTGAAACAAGAACACGAGCTTCTGCTCATGTCAGGTTAGCTGACAGGATGGCAACACCTGCTATTTATGATTTGATGCAGTAACAGACTTTCCTGGTCCTTCCCCCTCCAATGGCAAAGGAAGGAAAAAAGGCTTCTAAAAGGCATATATGATATACTCACTTTGTTCCTGACCTAATTTTTGCATGCTGATGAATGTTCTGCAATGTTTTTATTATAGCTATAATTATATTGCAATGGGGGGAAAAAACATTTAGTGAACCTAGCAATCACAGGTTTCTTTTTCAGTCGTGCAAAACTACTGCTTAGCAACTACACTTCAGCCCTAGAAAGCTTATGTAATGCACGAGGAGGAGGGCCAGGACACAAGTCCTGGATCAAAGGGATTGCTGAGCAAACCATGTCAGGCGAGAAGAGAGCTTTGTGCTCTGGCCACGTGCCGGCAGGACTGCAAGCAAAGGGCAGGGGCCTGTGCCTGACTGTGGGGTGTGAGGAGCTGGGCTGGGGCTGCCACTGCCCCTTTAGCAAACCTCTCCAGGGGCCCCTCCCTGCAGCACGGACTGGTTGGTACCCTGAGCTCTTCCTCCAGCTGAATCCAAGGACCCCAGGCTGATGTGTTGAGATGAGGAAGCCTTACCTATACAGTGAGGGGTCCAGCTCTTCCTCAGTTTTTCAGCACATTCTTCCTCTGCCTTGGTCATTGGACATTTGGAGTTATGCTCTTCACCAAAGCCTTTGCATGACCTGATCATTTCTTCGTGCTCGCCTGATTCTCTCTCCATGATCTGGCCCACACCACAGAGATACTCTTCTTGGTGCCTCCTATATCTCAGTTTGGACAGTATGATTCAGTTATTATCTAATGTCTGTGCTGATTTCATGGTCAGAGCAACATTTTACTTTGATTTCCTCCAAGAGTGATGTCAGTAAGCCACTCAAGGAACTTGTTTAAGAGCTTTCAGTTAGATGTCCTTTTCTATTTCTCATGTATTTTGTCTTAAAGATATGTATAGCTCTGTACAATTCTCAGGTGTTTATCAGTTCTCTGCCTTGGTCAATTGGCGCAAATGGTTCTCAGGCCTCTGGGAGCCTTTGATTAATCTATTCCCTGAGGTAATTAGGCATAATTTTGAAATACATATTTGGCAGCCAACCAGGATTTATTTTCGAGCATTATGTTGCCTGTAATTTCTTTCTTGCTATCAAGCCCAGAGATTGAACACCAAGCTTTTTCTCTTTGCCTCTTATTTTTCTATGTCTCATTACTACCTGTGTCAATAATGCAAATAGGATTGTACCAACTATTAAAATTACTCGTTTTGTAGAATAACATTCATAAGATAGTGTATCCTAAAGCTTGCTTGAAGGATGACTCACTAAACTCAAAAGAACTTAGCACGATGCTGTTTCTCACTGCTTATCTCCAGCACCTGCTCTGTTCTCAAAAAAGGGACGGGAAGAGATTCCTGTAACTTGTTAACTGCTCTTTTATCCCCTTTCATGTTTTCCAGCATCATGATGCTGGACATACGTTGTTTATACCATGCAATAACTCTCATACGACATCTTACACTAAACTACGGGAATTCAGGTACACTGAGACTGCTGCAAGGCGAGTTAGACACCACCAATGTGGTGCAGAACAAGATACCTCACAAAAAGGGAGGCCTAAAGTCCACCTGAGCACTTTTATTTACAGTCGGCAGAGGCCAGTAATGAAATACATGTGGAGGAGGTGGAATATATGTTGCAAGCTGCTGCGATGTCAGTTGCATTGACATTTGCAAATGACTTCCTCGTGGAAAACTGTGAGCTTCTCCTGGAAGTACTCCTCCTTGCCATTCGGAGAAAAGACATCATTCCCAAAGGTGTTACAGTACAGTGGATACACTGGGTTTAAATTTTGTTCAAAAGAATCCAAACTCCAGCAGTCAATGTTCAGCAATCCAAATGCTCACTCTTCTCAATCATTTCAAATACAGTGCCATGCTGAGTCTCTTCAGCTCCTTCATGCCCCCTCATTGGAGGGAGAGCTGTGGTCTGCCCACAGCTTACTTTGAAGTTCTTTCTCTGTAGCCTAAATCAAGAAGTGTTGGTCTGCAGTTGCAGCAAAGAAGCAACTTGGCATTGACTGGTGAAGATACTGGCAGTGGAGGAAGCTAAATGAGGAGTCAGAGGTACTGCCATGGAAAGCGTGGACTGGCTTGTTCAGTGGTCGGTGTCCATCCCTGGTTTGGAAATCTCCCCCAGCGTTAGGAGGGATCTGACGTTCTCTTTCTCTTGCACTGGTGGGAGGAAAACAGCCGCTGATGTTCCCTTTTTCATCTGCAGCTCTGATGTTGGGTTTGGCCTCACACCTAAGCTATTGTCAGTTTGCTAATAGTGTTAGCTAAGGATAAGGCTCCTGCTGCTATCCACAGCCTTCCCAGCACCCAGCCCAGTACACCACCAGTGACCTGAAAGTGCAGGGGGCACAGAAAGAGAAGAAATGGAAGATAAGAAGTTTTCAGAATAAGTTACCTAAAGTGGCCAGGAAAAGTGACCAAGGAAATCAGTCACATGGAATATTCTTTTTAGTGAAGGCAGTATGCTTGGGCTGGATGGTGCATGGAATGATGTATATCATCTGGACAGTGCTAAGCTGCTCACACCACAAAGCCACTTGCTGTGCCTCACCTCAGTGCTGAAGCCTTTTGTGAGTGAACGCAGGCTGTGTGCAAACTCCAGGGCCATGCGACAAGTCAGCGTAGATGTAGCCTTTGTCTGCTAGGAGGATGAACTTCATAATCAGGCTAATCCATAAACTAGACTTTGTTAAGAATCATTAAACTGGAACTCCCTGTTTCAGTGCCAGATTCTCTTACGAGGCTGCTTCTCTGGCTCCTGCACAGTTTGGGTTACACTCACACTGCTCCCCTTGCTGTGGAGTGTGTTTACCAAGATATTCCCCCAGCTGCCTTGAGTATGGTGTTTTGAACTCCTGTCAGATCCCAAATATTGGTGAGCAGGAAAATCTGGAATTTCGCATCATGTGAAATGCTGAGCGAAAGTCTGTGGGGCTGTCAGAAAAGTGGGAGCCACCCCTGACTCCTGCCCGGTGTTCAGTGTCCCACCCAAGGGTGCCTCGCCACTGCCAGCCCCAGCCTTCCTGCAGGGACCCAGTTATCACTCTGAAGGTGCTTCTGGAGTTTAGGGTAGATTGATGTTTTTCTGTTTTATCAGTTGTAAACACAAGCTTGTAAGTTCCCCGTTGTCCAACACAAGAGGAACATGGCAAAGGTCTCGCAGGCTGCCAAGGAGGCAAAATAAACTTTGTGTGACAGGTGAGAGCTACACACCAGGAGCCACAGAAGTCAGTATTTTCCACTAATTACCAAGAAAATTCTGTGTGTGTTGGCAAAGATCCCAACATAAGCAATAAAAGTGAGTATTTGGCATGAGGTCAGTCCTGGGTAAAGCACATATCAACAATTCCAAGTGTGTCGTGTGCAGGAGCAGAAATCCGTCCCTGGGAGGTAATGGACAGCATGGCTAGAAGGTGGCATTTCCTGCTTTAAAACACTCTGAAGGCTCCAGTAGCACAGTGAGGTAGATGTTGACTTTTTAAAGGCAAACAGTGCAGCCGCAGGTGAGAGGGGTGCTTTGCAGAGATCTGTGTTACGTGTTTTCTAGGATCAGTGAGGGCTTATGCAGGGGAAGCATCATGTGGGAAGGGAGAGGGCTTGGCCACTCGGCCTACTGGCAGAATTAAAAATAAAACAAACTTGTTTCTATGTATTTATCCAGATCATACCAACAATGAGAGAACCTGCACCCTGAGGCTCTCACAGGGTTACAGAGGTGTTCTCAGGATCACAAAAGTTCACCCTAGTTGCACTCACCACAGGTGTGCTGTGGAATGGTTTAGCATGCCTGCCTTTCACCACAGCACAGGAGCCCCGTGGGAAGCAGGTGACATCCAGATGGGTGTTTGTGCTCTCATCCCATACCTGGGGTTATAGGGGAATGTGCCATGAGATGCTCCATGTTCCAGGATTTATTTTGTATTTGAAAGTGGTGACATTGCAAAAGGGTTGTAGTCGATGATATCCCTGTGGGCACCAACCAGAGAAGGGCTGTGTCGGTTAATCTGTGCAGCAGCTTTAAGTAGTGAAACATACTCCCTCCACTGCCAGCTCTTCTTTCCACCGGCTGTTTAGTGGAGCACCCATCAAAATGTTTTCAGGAAAACTCTGAGCTATGGAATACTGGCCAAAATATGTCAGACCTCATGAGAGCTGAACAAGCAGCTTTTATGCGAAGCTAAACTTGGACAGTCTGCTCTGCGGTTACTCCAGTGGAGAATAATCTACCTCTGGAAACAGACAGATGTATTTAAACAGGTAAATGTGAGCATGCAGACAAATACTTCAGGCTAAATGCTCCTGTGGCCCCACTCTTGAAAGCCACTGTATGGAATGGGATAGGGATATGATACATGTATTTCCAGAAGTCAGGTAATGCTGAGCTCCACTTCTGCACTGGTAGTAACTCCATTATATGCGTACAAATAGCATCTGAATATGCACTTAAAATATAATAAAGTCACATCCAGAGGCAGACACCCCTAGGAGAGCACTCGAGTACCTAACAATAGCATTTAAACACTGCTTTGGATGTCTCCACTGTCAGGATGCAGCAGAACTGGCAGTGGAACTGGTTGCCAGCTTTAACATCCAGGCCACCCTTTCTGCCCAGCTGCCAGACTTCTGTGTTTTGTGGAGTTTTTTTGCATCTGCAGAGAGAAAACTCGTGGCTGGTGATTACAGGCAAAGTTCAGAACAGGTAGCAGCAATGGTCTGTGCCAGATGAGCGCATTTTTCAGCTTGTGCTGCCGAGGAAGGGCAGAGTCTTTAATAAATACAGGTGTCACCTAGATGCATCTGTGAATTAATGAGAAATTCCTGACCATAGAAGCAGAGTAGCTCAGGAGTCCTGCTTTGCAGGAAAGTCTTCCTGAGGTGATGGACCAGCAAAGCTGCTCCTTTGCTGTCCCCACCACTCTGGCATGGTTCACACAAGCTGCTGTGTGGACGAGGTGGCCCACAGGAGCAGGGCAGAGCAAACCTCACAGCTAATGGACTTGTCCTCTTTTGTTTCTTGTTTGGCTCTCCAGAACGACTCACCTTGGCCCCAGAGATAAGCCTTGTACTTGGATGGGAGCCCTAGGAGCAGCCATGTCAGGGATGTCAGCAGGAGTTAAACTTGCCACTGCTCTGTTCAGCAGCTTTGTTCAATTCCAGGACTGGTTTCCTGGCATGTCCATTAAAAAAAGGCAATGTGAAGCTGCAGCCTGCCTACTGATTCCTTGGACGTTTAGTGGCTGCTCAGCTTGTGCCTGTCACCTCTCCTGGTTCTGTTTTCAGTTATTCCTGTCTCTGTTCTTGCTGCTGCACCTGCCTCATCCACAGTGGGTGAATGAGGCTCTGTTGACAGTGTCATTTCTGTCTGAGAAGTGTGACCATGTGGGCTGGTGCCAGTTTAAAGGTGAGCAGTGTCTCTTCTCACCTGCATTAGATTAACACTTGTGCTACTGATCTAACCATGTCTTTTGTGATTGTGGTTTCTCTGTTTGACTGGGGATCTTTTCCTTGCTCTAATCTTTCTTTCCAGACTCATATTCTTTCTTTTTCCCAGAAGCATCCTTCAGATTAGGTAACAGTGCACCATGCCTTTGCCATAATATGAAAGCTCTGTATTTGCAGAGGTTAAGATCACCACTTTTGAGCAAGTCTTTGGTATTTTCAATTCCTTTGGGTAATGCAATAGAAAACAAAGAAAACATGTGCTGAAAGCAGATTTGCTGCAAACATTATGGGGATAAAACATATTTGCGGGTTGGTGGAGGTGTGTCTCGGTATGGAAAACTGCAACTCTGGATTTCTTGATTTGGGGAGTTTAATCTTGTCTATCAAAACCTACTGACATCTGTATTAATGTTCTTATGGGCACTGGAAAAACCCTTCAGCATCTCAAGACTGTCATTAACTCCTTGAATTAATTTCTTCTGGAAAATATTTGCTCCCTCTGTTTTCTCTAGCCGGGGACAGCTGGCGGTGGCGCTCCCGAACGCCGCCGTGTGCCGGCTCATCCCCTCGTCCAGCTGTTGCCATCTGGTGGCCACGGAGCCGAGCGGCCGGGCTTCCAGCCGGGAATGTGTGCCGTGACTGTAACCAGGGCAATCTGGGAACAAACACACGGCGAACTCACAAATACTTGTCTAGCCATCTGCCTTATTCAGTGCTGCCATAATCTACCGTCGCCAACAATGCCAATTTTCTGATACAAAAATGCATTTAAAAAGGTATATACTGCATTTGAAAACGAAAGCTAAAGCTGCTGGACAGTGCTATTATTTTTAAGCTTTTGTTCCTTTAATTTCCCTGATGTACTATCTAACCTTTCTCTGTTCTTTTTATTAGTTTTGCTTCTGCTTCTCACCACCTCCACCCTCCCACAGGCCCTGTCGTCCATGTGTCTGTTGGAGCCTCTGGCACCTGCTCTCTTCCATCAGGCATTGCCTCTCTGCACACAGTTCTGTGACCAAAATTTCAGTCAAACTCTTGCATTCCTCACCCCGTCAAAAGCATTAGGTATTCTGCTCACTTGCACCGTGTCTGTACAGTATCACCTGCCAAAGAGACTCACCTGCAGCAGTCCTTGTTCACGGCCGACTTCCTCCGGGCAGGAGCCCTTGCAGGGCTTGTTCCTCGTACATGGATGGAAGGAGCAATGTCCTAAATTCAGCAAGCAGTGAGTTCTGCTGCTTTCCAATCAATCTGAATGAGGCTGATCTGCCATTAGCATGCTGTGTAGTGGATTTTTCTGAGGGCTGGGCATTAAAACAAGCCAGGAAGGTTGGAGTCAAGATAGATGTAAAAAGGGTTTTTCTGTGGGAGAATGAAACATTCAACAAAAAATTCTCTGAATACTCTGTAGGAAAAAAGAAAAACACCCATCCTAGCAATGGATCAAATTCAGGCACTCAGTGTAGCTCAACCCCTTCCCTTGCTTTTTCACCTCAGTCATGATGGGTCACATTCCCCAGTTTAACAACAAGCAGCATTCACTTCTCTGTCCATATTTAACTGCAGTAGCTCAGGTTGCCTTGGGTTTTTGGGAGGGAAAAGGCTTTGTGCCTCTGCCAGGGAACATTTCTCACAGCTAGGCTGTTGCTCCCCAAAGGCCTTCTCCAAATACCTGCTCCTTCCTCTTCCAACTTGAGCTCTGACTTCCAGCCAGTGAGGGGAGGCTGGCTCCCAGGCTGAGGGGCTCAGCTTAGCTGCAAGAGAAAGAAACCCTTGCTCGGGCCGCAGACTTTTTGGGGCCCCTACAGACTTTGCACCCTGCCAGCTCCAGGAGCCAGACCTTGCTGGGAGGGACAGACACTTTTCTTACCCAAGAGCTGACATTTTCCAGTGTGGAAACACTCTCTTCCATCTGCCTTGGAGTGAACCTGGCAGCCCTGCCTGGGGTGGGCAGGAATGCTTTGAGACCCTGAGAGGATCCGGAGGGCCGTGGTCAGCATTCCCACAATGCCTCCATGCAATTGTATCTCTACTGGTCACGGCAGCTGCCTGGCCTGGGATAAAGGCTGGAAGCAGTCAGACGCGGGTTTGAAATAAGATCACTGCAACAATGGGAGCTGCCAGCCACGAATAGGCCAGGAGCAAAGCCAGAGTTATGTAGGTGGAGAGTTTGTACTGGAGGATAAATGTAGATGCAGAGGCTGAATGCTTAGTCGAGGAGGGTGGGTGAGGGAGAGTGATTTAGAAAAATAATTAAAATAATAATAAAGGTATCCAGCATGAACCACCAAGCCAGATGGCAGGCAGCACAAAGGCTATCCAGCAGAAATAGAAAATACATCTGGTGTCACCCAGAGGCAAAGCTAAGAAAGGTTTTTGTGGGGAATGTTTTCTGGAAAAGGTAATTTAGAACACTGTGTAAGAATGGTTGTGGCAGGTCACTCAGTGCCATGTCCTACCTCCACATGGCTGTTGCCTGAGAAAAATGCAAGAACACCATTAGCATTAGGCAATCCCCAGGACACCACCCCAGTCCTGAGACTTGTGACTCTGGGACTTCTGTGACAGACCTCGTAAGGGGAGTGTGTGTGTGTACATTCAACAGTATGAAATTATTTAGCAAACTATTTTTTTCTGAATTCAGATAAACGTCTGCAAACAGACACTCCTGTGGCACCGAACTCTAGTGCAGACAGGCTCTGAGAAGAAGTGGATTGGTTAAGCCTGACAACTCTACCCTCAATGCCTTCTACTTTTTCACATGGGGACAGCAAGTGAATCCAAATCTGCCTTCTCCAGACCTTTTGGGATTTTACAGACCCTGCCAAAGCTCTCTCTCTTGCTTTTCTTTCAGACTGACAGTTCATACTCTTTATCTGTTCCAGGTACAGAAGCCAGTTTGCACTGTGGATGTTGTTGTCGCTTTCTCCTGGGCCTTTTCCAAGTCTTTTGAAACCAGATGACCTGAACTGCAAAGAACATTCATGGATTTATAGTGGCATCTTTCCTTTTTGCTTCATCTCCTTTCCTAGAAACTGATGGACTTGCTTTTCTTGTGCTGCAGAACACTTCACAGGAATGTCTCTCTCAACGTTTTGTTCCTGAGTGATATTGTTGAGTTCAGAGTAGATAATCGTGTGTGTGTGTTTAGATAGATAGATATGTAAAAAATTCTCCAGTTTCTTGTTTTCTTTGCTAGCCTAAATGACTGAGGGCTATTACCAAACACATCTCTTCTCACTCCTTTCCAGGTGACTTATGGCAATAAAGAGCAAGCACTTGCATACCCTGCAGAAATCCACTGGATCTGCCCTGCTATAGAAACAAACCTGTCATGTTTCTGCCACTTGCCTTTCTCAGTTCAGTAAGGACAGAGGTGGCAGCAGCCAGGGGCGTGTGGTTTCTCCTCTTACTTATTTAATATCTTTCAAGGTGGGGACTCTACCAGATACCTTCTGAAAGTTCTGGTAGGTTCAAGGAGATGAATCTCTCTCAAGAATATTTGTTCACTTCAAAGATTTCCCATCCCTCTATGAAGCCAAGGGAGCAGCCTCCTCCCAACATACGGTGTGTATGCTGCTGAGGGTGTATCAGAAATAAATGACTGTGGTCTGTTTTGTCTCAGAGAAACAAAACCCTAAACCTGGCAAGTTGCTCTCTTCACAAAGAGGTTCTGAGGTCTCACCAAGGTGTTCAGTTACTTACAGGTAATTCTTTCTTAGTTTTATTTGTGTGTTTATTTGTTTAGTAAATCACAGATCACATTGATACTCAGAAGAAGATGACCTTCTGTAAGCTGCAGAAGATATTTGATGGGTGAAACACACTGTGCTCCCATTTCCAGCCCGGTGGTGCAGCGGCCCTCAGCTGTCGTTCCCAAAACAGGTGCTGTAAATCAATACCCTGGTGGGTATATTTTGGCAGCACCCTGGCGGAGGCCGGGCAGAGACCTCAGAGGTGCTTTGTGCGTGCCTTCATCTGTATGACTGCGGCAGGAGGGAGCCGGGATGATGAAGGTCCATTGCGTACTCCTCCTCCTCATCTCCACAGGTAAAGGTGTTCCAGCTACTGCCTTGAGTGGGGTTTGTCTCCTCCCTGAGTGGGTGGGACTGGGGCTTTGTGTATACAGCAGTGTGAGTTCTGAGAGCAGCCTGTCCTACCGGTAAGGTTTTGTGAACACACCAAATCATTTAAAGGAAACCTCTGGAGTGCATTAGTAGCAGCTCAGATATTTATAATTTCAGGCAACAGATATTTTGAACTGAGAAGTTTCTAGTTTTCCTCTCTGTAATCTTTTTTTCATGCTTCCATTTACCCTAGTGCTAGATGTATTTTAAAATATATGAAAGGATCTAGTAAGCATGGCTTGGAATGTGAAAAATCATTACAAGAAACTTCATTAAGTTGTGGGGTGACTGACAAGGAGGTAGAATTGATTTGCAGCTGCATGTGTTGTACTGAGATAACTGTTTTTAAACTGTCCCTTAAAAGAATAAATATTTAGTGATCCTAGAAGCTTTTCAGAAAATTCAAGCAGTATACTAAACTCCCACCAAGCCACACCAGAAGGGAGAAATGTGAAAGGATTTTAATTGGATTAATAAAGCATAGAGCTTAAATTAGATGTGATGCCGTGATCATAACTTAAAAATTGAAAGATGTCTCCTGCCCACCCTTGCTTAGCCTCCTGGTAGGGGAAGCAAACAGTGCCTGTCTGCAACAGACAGCTTTTCTTATAGGTATCCAAGTATTTTAATATAATCTCCTGGCAGGACAAGGCCAGGGCAGAATCCTTGGCAATCTCAGCTCAGCTACATAAAAGGAGTTGATGAGAAGTCAGTTAGGAAACCAGGGGAAATCCTAGCTTAGGTTGGAGTCAGCAGCAAAATTCTTGTTGATATCTGTGACCCAGGATTCAACAGAGAGAGGGAGACAAGGGTGCAATCTGCCAAAAAAGCTTGCAGTGAGGCTCAACTGTTCTGTTCTTTCTCGCTACCTTTAAGAGGGCAGATGTAAAAAAACATCCCCAAGCACCCCTTCCATTTGCTTTCCTCCCCTGGAACACTGAAGCAGCTACAGTCTGAGGACACCGTGCCTGGTTGTTCTGCCACAGGCTCTCTGGAAACAGGGCCCACCTGTTTTCCAGTGCCCTTGCTTCTTGGGAGTGCAGTGCCATGCACAGGCACTGTGAAGGCTCCACTGGAACAGGGCTGCTCCCTGTAATTTTCACTTGTAAAATTTTTCTTATGAGGCTCTTTGGCACAGCACTGCCAAGTCATGCTGGGCAGCCTGTGGGCAGAGCTGTCCATGGACCTACCCTGCACACAGTGAGTGGTTTCCTTCTCTCACCACCTGCACAACCTGAGCAACTCCTGTCGCAGAGAGGAGCTTTTGTTCTCTTAGATTGCAAGGAGTCCGGGTGATGATTTCTTCTCAATGACTGGTGTGCTTGGCCCGCTCCTGTAATGTTACTGTCACAGGAAGGTCTGTGGAATTGAAGGTGAAAGAGGCAACATTAGAAATCCCTGATACTGCATATTTTCTGTGTTTAACTGCCCATAAGTACTGCCTGTTAGCACAGTTTCAGGCTGGGGGACTCCTAATGCTCAGTTTGATGTCCATGATCCCAGCTATTTGGATTTGTTCATCTCCCGGTTGGAGGCTATTGTTGCCTTACTCCTAAGCTGGCCCCCAGGTCAGACAGGCAGTCACCCCACTGGCAGTACCCGCAGTGTCCATAGTGTGAGTCTGAAATGGGAGTCACAGGGAGGATTTGGCATTATCCCCCACCAGCAGCTTGCTGTGGGCAGCATTTCCTCTATGCCAGCCTCAGACTGAGGGGGCTGTAGCCTGTTCCCTGCCCCATCTGACTGGTGCCACCCCTGCTGTCCTGCAGCTGGGCTGGCCCTGTGCTATGAAGACGAGACTCGCCTGGTGGAGGACTTGTTCAGGGACTACAACAAGGTGGTGCGCCCTGTGGAGGACCATCGGGACGCCGTCGTTGTCACCGTGGGGCTGCAGCTCATCCAGCTCATTAGCGTGGTATGGTGTGAACGTGGGTAATGTGGATCCACTGGCTCGTGTGATAGTGCCAAATGGTGTTGTTTTTCTAAGGAAACCATTTTTATCCTTTAATCTTGATGCTTACTGTTACTGCCTTCTTTTTTTTCTTCCCTTTTTTTTAAGGATGAAGTAAATCAGATTGTGACAACCAACGTACGCCTGAAACAGGTAACTAAATATTCTTAATCATTTCATCTAATTCAAATAAATGTGTGAGACACAGTCAGGAATTAACTACACTGTCATACTTTCTAGGGCAACTTGGACAGATGGGTCAGGAAGCAGAGCATTTCTTCTTACTGAGATCTTAAGAATAAAATGCTGTAGACACTAAGAGTCTTAAGCATTTGGGGTTGTATTTCAAACAGTAGGCTTCTGATATATTTATCTTTGTATTATTTTCTTTTGGGTTTTTTTTCATAAGCTTCTTAAACCAAAATTTAATGTAAAGTTAATGTAAAAAATGAGCTGGGGGTCCCACTCCCACATGTTTATGCTTACCTGCACAACCCAAAGGAAAGGAGGGAGGAGCTGTTTCTGGGAAGTACTCAAACTATCCCCAGAAGTTGTGGGAGAGGCTCTCAGGGGCTAAAATCTTCCCTCTTTAGCAATGGACAGACGTCAACCTCAGATGGAATCCAGATGACTACGGTGGTGTAAAAAAAATCCGCATCCCCTCAGATGACATCTGGCGGCCAGACCTTGTCCTTTACAACAAGTAAGGGGTGCCAGCTGCCAAGGTGGCGGGGAGGAGGAGCTCTGCCTTGTGGCACTGCTCTGGTGGGACAGTTTTCCCATGACATCTGCTCCAGTGGGTACAGCTCCTCAGAGTAAGCCTCTGCAGGAGCAAGCACTGGGGAGTCATTTGACCTGCAGCCAGAGAAATCCTTTTGTGACTGTGTTAATTATGCTGCCCATATTGCTTTTAGTGTCCTTGTTCCTTTTGCAGTGCAGACGGTGATTTTGCCATTGTAAAATACACCAAAGTCCTTCTGGAGCACACGGGTCAGATCACCTGGACACCACCAGCTATTTTTAAGAGTTACTGTGAAATTATAGTCACACACTTCCCATTTGACCAGCAGAACTGCAGTATGAAATTGGGAACGTGGACATATGATGGTACTATGGTTGTTATTAACCCGGTAAGCAAAGAGTTTGTACTTGGGAAAAGCAGCAAAGACCTGTATGTGTTTTTAGGGAAATCTCAGAGTTAGAGTGGAATATGATCTAGTTTTGACTGGAAAAACAAGCAGACCCTACCTGTAAAATAGAAAATCTTTATTTGTAGATCTAGCACAGGATTTCCTGGTTTGGCTCATAAATTCTGCATACATATTATCCCTGTGCCCTAACAGTCTCCTGTCTGTCCTCTGACAACTTTGCACACCTTTTTATGGTGCTGTCTGTTCTGCTTCTGTTTGTTTTCTTGGGTTTGGGTTTTTTTGGAGGGGGGTACATTTCCTCTGCTCATGACTTTCCATTGCTAAGGACTCTTTCCCTGTCCCCTCAGGTATGTCTCCTATCTGTAATATTTTTTCAGTCTCCTATCCCTGACCAAAATATTTAGTTGAATGCTGTGTAGAGGCTTATATTCTAAGGCAAAATAACATAGACTAGAGCTGTTTACTCACAAAAAAACCCCCGAAGTGCATGAGTTATTTGGAATCCTCCTCCTGAGCCAAACCTGCCAAGTTTTGATTTTGTTCAGAACAGCTGGTATTAAGAATTTGTTTGGGTATTTCGCTGCCAGGAGAGTGATCGTCCAGATCTGAGTAACTTCATGGAGAGTGGGGAGTGGGTGATGAAGGATTACCGTGGCTGGAAGCACTGGGTTTACTACGCTTGCTGCCCTGACACCCCTTACCTGGACATCACCTACCACTTCCTCATGCAACGCCTGCCTCTCTACTTCATTGTGAACGTCATCATCCCCTGCCTGCTCTTCTCCTTTTTAACAGGGTTAGTTTTTTACCTACCCACAGATTCAGGTATGTAAATTAATTCATTCTATTGCCATAGAAATTGCTCTTCTAAAACATTCCTGAGAAATTCCCAGTACTTGAAATCATTAGCCAACTTGAAAGCAGACTAAAACTGGACATTTCCACTGAAAGTAATGGCTTTCAGACATTCTTCAAAGAAAGGATAAGCGCCAAAAGCTGAAACTGTTAATATAAATAAATTGAGGTGCTTTCCCACAGAAACTACTGACTATCTATCCAGTTAACTTCTGCAAACTAAAGACCTAGCTGTTTCATGTTTTGCCATAGGTAGTCAGTGTGTTAGTACCTCCTGCAGTAAATGAGCACACAGGGGTGGCAGAGGCCCTTCTGCATCGTTTCAGAGCAGAGAGCTCGTCACCTGCTCTCACACATCACCTTGTGTGACACAGAGTAATCCTGACCTATTCTGGCTTCCTTTGTCACTGCTGAGCCACTCATGCTCCCTGCAATCATTTCCTCTGCTTCATTCTTCTTGCCTGTTGTTAGCTTTTCATACTGCTTAATTTCCGTGCAAGCTGCTTCTTATGAAATACTCGATTCATTTTTTTGAGTGGAAAACTTCCTACAAAGTTGAACTGGATAAAAAAAATGAGTGAATAATGTTTTATGGTTAATTTTTGGCACCCTTCATATGTGAGGAGGTCTCGCATAGCAACTGACCTGATGTCAGATGTGATTTTAGTCTGCTCTTTTAGCCCAGAGACAAGAGAGTAAGGCAAGCAAACCCTCAGGAGGCTGTGGAGCAAGCACTGATAAGGTGTAAATGCTGCGTTGTCCAAAATACACAGCCCATGAAATGCTCCTGGCAAGTAAAAATATCCACCACACACACCTCAGCCCAGACATTCCTGGTAATTCCCACCTGAGTGCTGGAGCTGATGCTGTTAGACTCTCAGGTTTGCCCAGCATAGTTACTGCTTTGGATGCTGGCAGAGATGAGTGCTCTGCAAATGCACGCCCGTGTTTGAGTGAGCAAATATCACCGACATCCTGCTTCTCAAATAAATGCTCTCTGTACTGAATGATAGGAGCAGCAACGATTTTGGGGGTTTTTTTATGACAGGTGAGAAAATGACTCTCAGCATCTCTGTTCTGCTGTCTTTGACTGTGTTCCTGCTGGTCATCGTGGAGCTGATTCCCTCCACCTCCAGCGCAGTGCCCCTGATTGGCAAGTACATGCTGTTCACCATGGTGTTTGTCATCGCTTCGATCATCATCACGGTCATCGTCATCAACACCCACCACCGCTCCCCCAGCACTCACACCATGCCCCACTGGGTCAGGAAGGTGAGCTCTGCGGCTTGGCACATTTGCTGGTTTCCACTGAATGCTCCATATTTTATTGGCAGGTTTTCTAATAAAAGGCAAAAAGAATTGGGGAAGTAAATGCATCATGTTATAGGTCTCCAGGCACAAGAGCCAGTGTCCACTACTTAGCTGTGCACAAAGTCAGCAAGATTGCTGAAGTGCTCCTTTAAGTAACAAAATTGTCCTCTGGGGTAGAGTCTTGCAGGGAAGAGATGAGACAAAACATGGGCAGCTGAAGGCACAGGGAAAAGAAAATGTTCCATCTGGACTCAAATTACATTTCCCGGTCTAATTCTCTGTCTGACTGCAAGGCACTGCTGTCTGCCAGTGGTCAAGTCCACCAGCCTGCGTGAGTGCAGAGCACAAAGACCACTGGGAATACCTGAGTTCAGCATCCCATTTTGCAAAAGATGGTTTAGCAAAAGCTAAAAAATCCTGTCTGTACATTTACTGTATAGAGTTGCTCTGCAGCCCTTGGGAGTAAAGAAGATCCTTGCACAGGAGTCTTAATGGTAATCATAAGATTTAGAAAAAATGAGTTATCATTACAAGTTCTTTGCCAGGGAGACAGTATTGAAGATCATGTGATTTATTCAGTAATCCTTGCTGTTTTGAAGTCTGCCTGAGTTCATACTAAACCATGACATGAAAGGGGATTGTTCTGTGTATTTCTAATTATACTTTTAAGGTTACAGCTTATATGGGATTCCCTCTGCAGCACAAACAATCCCTGCAGAACGAAAATTTCAACAGGAAACACTGCATGTGCTTAACATTGCTCTGGCAGCAAGTCTCTGTCACTCCAAAGGAATTTATTGTAAACTTTATATGCCTGTATAGCAAACATTCATAATAGCAAAATCAAACCTAAGAAGCCAAAAGAGGTTGTTTGTAGTCCATTTTTCAAGTTAGATTTGTAGGCAATATGTTTCAAGTTAGATGAGATGGCTAGAGCTCTGTCAGCTCCTGCTAGCTGAGGATCTGCTCTGTAGCATCACCTCCCGCTTCATGTGTGGATGTTGGGTGTATGGCGGGGGAAATGGCTCTCAGAAAACATGTTGCAGGCCTGCGGGTGACTCCCTCTGCCCCAGGACATGAAGCTGACAAAAGCCGCAGTGTAAGTAAGGCGTGGGCTGTGACATACTCGGAGAGGGAATCTGTAGCAGTTCCAGCACGGGCAGCGATCTGGGAGAGGAGAGGCTTGTCTTTGTTCAGCACACAGCTGCAGCTCTAACACAGCCCCACACACCAGCAAATGTCGTCTTCTCCCTTTGTTTTCAGATCTTTATTGACACAATCCCAAACGTCATGTTTTTCTCTACAATGAAACGACCATCAAGAGACAAACAAGACAAAAATATTTTTGCAGAAGATATTGATATTTCCGACATTTCTGGAAAGTCAGGTTCTGTGCCTGTCAACTTCTACTCGCCGCTTACCAAAAATCCAGATGTGAAAAATGCTATAGAGGGAATCAAATACATTGCAGAAACTATGAAATCGGACCAGGAAGCCAGTAATGTAAGGCATATTTTTGTGCATGATTCATTTCTAGCTTTCAAGTTGCTACATCTTACTTTTTTGGCAAAATATCCCTGCGTTACAAAAACACTCCAAGCCCTGGTTTGGCTCTAGCAGTGGACAGTCTTCTCCCCTTGATGGAGTCAACAAGGACCAACAAATAATTTTCACAGACGTTAACTGAATATTGGCTTCCCAAAATAATAGAAAAGGAAAAAGTGTCAGTGCTAAGGTTTTCTTAATGTGATATGTGAAGCCATAGAGATGGAGTGTCTGTGAGTAGGAAAGCAGTTTCAAGAACTGTAAGCAAGTTCCAAAACACATTTCTCCTGTCTTCAACTCAGGCATCTTGCCCCTCTGGTAAGATCCTACTACTTTTGAAAACCCAGGAAGCAAGCCAAACTCCAAAAGACTAGTAGTGTTATCTGAGAAGTGTTAAATGTAACTTACAAATGATATTTCCAATTTTGATAAGGTTTTGTTTTATTCCTGAATACTGCAAGTATTCCCTCCAAATGAAGGATGTCATGAGCTACTCTGATTACTGACTTTTTCCACATTGCAAGCCAAAGGAAGGATAAAAGCATATAGAGTCACACATGGCAGTGTTCCCTAGGAAAACCTAGCTCTGCCTCCTTCTAGCACATTCAGTACAATTAACCCCTCTTTTATTTCAGCTTTCACAGCTCACACAGCTTTCGCAGGGGTAATTCAGTCCTGGTATTTCACCTTCCTTTTACCTAAGTGGTCACAGACCTCTCCTGCTGAGCTGCAGGCTAGTCTGAAGACAGTGAGGTTCTCTGAGAAAATAATTTGGCCCATGCTCTTGAAGAGGAGATGCTTCCTTCCCACAGAACAGGATTTACACCACGGTGTTTGTTCCTATGACCAAATTCCTGGAGTATGTGAAATGACTCTGGCTGTAGTCTCATGTTCCCTGTGACTCCTTTGCCTCTCTGCAGACAAATTGTCTTCAGCAGGGCTGGCGTGGCTTCAGCATCCCTGGGCTTCACTTCCTCCTTGGCTTACAAGGAGAGTCTTCAGGTTACCAGCAAATGCCCCCTTCGGAAGTGGAGCCCAGCTGCTTCTGTCATCTGGGCACTGTTGATATATCACTTCCAGGGGGTTTCAAAAGTCAAGTTCCCCAAATAAACTGAAGGTTGTGGCTTCTGAAGGCTGTCACTTCATTGCATTCACTTCTGAACCACCTCAAAACAGTATTCATTATCAGTGTCCTCTAGATAAATTACAACAGCCTCTTCTACTTGTGGGAGAACCAAGGCAAAAGCAGAAGGTGCTTTAGGCCAGCACATGTCGCTCCTTAAGGCAGAGTTACAGGGTGGAAATCCTGAGCTCTGCTGTACTTGGTGCCTTGCACTCTGCATGTTCTGACTGTGCTGGGTTCCCTCCAAAAGCATCCAGTGAAAAGGCACAGGCCAAGTGGTTCACGGTGTCCCACAACTGGAAAAAGAGACTAGTGGAGCTACCAAGAAGGTTTTACAAGACATTAGTGTATGGAAAGCAGGGATTAGGGTTAAATTAATAGAAATTGCCTAGATATCCCATGAGAACAAAGAAGCAATGGAAAACAAAAGTCAGTTGGGTCAAACTAAGCATTTTGGTTTCAACATTTTAAACTCCCTTTCAGAAGCAACAATTGGCCTAAACAATCAGGCTTTTCAACATTTTTTAAAATAAAATTGTTCAGCAAATTGCCAGGGTTTCTGGTCGGTTTAACATTGAAACTTGTATTTCTAGGTTGCTTAGGCTTTCTTGACCACTGACCTACTTTTGAGAACAAAATGAGCATTTTTTGCATAACAATAATGGCACTTATGGAAGAGCCTTCCCCTTGTTAAAGACAGTAAATTGCAAGAACGCTGTAACAAACTGGGCTCTGCAGAGATTTTACCATTTCCTTTGTTTCTTTCCCAGGCTGCAGAAGAATGGAAGTTTGTTGCAATGGTGCTTGATCATCTTCTCCTTGGCATATTTATGCTAGTTTGTTTTATAGGAACATTAGCTGTATTTGCTGGTCGCCTTATTGAATTAAATCAGCAAGGATGAACATCAGCTGGAAACTATTTGCTACCCTGAACATCTGAAAGCATCATAATCATCAAAATCTGGCCAGCCTCTGAAAGGTTCACTGACAGGAACCAGTAACTGCTGGGAAAGAGCAGGGATAATAAGATGTAAGGCTCCATCTTTAGCACTTCTGAGCTGCTGCTCAGTAGCATTTAATTGACAAAAAAACCCACCTGAATTACTGGTAAACTTGAATGGCTGTCAGCCAGGTTTTGATCCATCTTACCCTTTATTAAAAATGTTAATGTATTAATAAGACTGTCTGACTTTGTAAGCAACAGGTACTATTCCAGTGGAGTCAAGAGCAGTGTAATAAGCTTTAGCTGAGCTGTAAATCTGTATCCAACTTTAGCATTCAAGCTGGTTTTAATATCTGCTCTGAAGCTTTTGTATTAGCAGGGTCACTCCTCTCATAACACTAGATGTAACCATCAGAAATATCTCAAACTCCATGCTTAGCCACTTGATTTTCATGCACAAATCTGAACTGACTGACTGTCATATGTGACTCTAGCCACAGAAATTCTTGCTACAGCAAAGAAGAGAGACTTAATTGTTCGTTACTGTGGGAAGGATCCAACCTATTCCTTGGATGATGTCCATATTCAACCTACTTTGGTCTTGGAAGGTTGGTTTCCACTCTGCATTTGGACTGATGAGTAATGTGAGGGCACCTTCAAACTTGGGGGTGTTTATTTGAACACAATTCTCTCTGTTTCCTCAAAACTGTCCGCTGCCCTGCTGAAATAGACCATGAGCATTAAAGTCAGGCCAGCGTCACACAGCTCATTCCCAGGGAAGGTGTGGATCTCAGCTGGACTGGTGCGTGTCACGGTGACAGGACCGCTCCTCCTCGAGCAGCACCAGGAACTGCCCGAGCTTTATTCAAAAGTTGTGCAGCAGCTCTCTCTCGTGGCTAAAGCAAAGTAGTGCTGCCTCTGGCCAAACAGCGCTGGAATTTGTGTACTCCGTATTCGACGTACGCAAGAAGCCTCCCTGCGTTTCAATAACGCGGTGTGGCAATACCAGCGGTGCTCCCTCTTCTTCTCAAAAATAAATAAAGATAGGTGGGGCAACTGCCACAAGTTACTCATCTTTTCCAGCTGGTTGTCCAAGCCAAGAGCAGTACTTTGCTAACAGCTGTAAACAATTTGCTGTGAGTTTAGTAAAATAACTTGTATTATGCTAATGCTCTACAGGAATGTGCCATGCTTGCAGAGGACAGTCATTTGAAGTACCTAAGGGAAAATGAGGCACTTGTGCAACACTCCAATCACTGCATAGTGTTTGCTGGACAATGTTGTGGTGAGCTGCAGTCCTAAGCAAATAGTTTGTCTGGGGTAATCGATCACTTGTAGCACTCTGCTCTGCTCTTACGGTTTACTGGATGGTAATCTTTGCCTCTCTGGATGATCATTAACCCTGTAAGCGAAGGACAAAGATGAATTGCTGGGCAACACCTCTGCTGACGGAGTGTTGGCTGCAGCTGGGTTTATCTCCGGTGGGAGTTCCCAGCTCCCGGCCCCTGGGGGGAGTCAGCAGCTCCCTGCTCACGATGAGCTAAGCTGCAGCGTAATGGTGCCTGGAACTTAATTTGAGAGCCTGTGATTGGCACTAAAATTGACAGAACAATCCTCTTAGAGCAGCATGTGGTTGAATCTTAGCATTAAAAATAAACATCAAGTAACGAGATTCATGGTGAGTATCCACATGGTGATACTCATCACATGGAGTATCCATGGTGAGTTGTTCAGCTTCCCCGAGGCAGATCTGGGTCTTGGCCTCCAGATTCCCTCCATTTGTGTGCCAGAGTGAGTGTGTGCACGTGTGCCTGCCTGCTTGCTTCTCTAGCTCTCCTTATAGACAGCTAGATACCAGTGCTTTCCTTCTACTTCCTCAGAAAAAGGTTTGAAATTATTTATTCAAAAATTTTCATTTGTGATGCTTTGATCTGTCTTATAGGCACAGCCTATAAATCCTCTGCCTTTTTGTCACTCTGACTCTTGATGAACTACTTGTGTCTCAAAAGATGTGACAGCAGGCAAAAATAAATGCTAACAATTTCCCGTCTTAGGTTGCAGATTCCGGGCGCTGTACTCTGACTCTCCAAACAGGGTTCTCCAAGCATCAAATAAGCACACATTTTTCTTTTTCTTTTTTTTTCTTTTTTTTTTTTTTCTTTTCTTTGCATACTTGGACTGTACCAGTGTCTGTTCCTAGATCACCTTTGTGATAAATTTTTCTTGCATACCACTTGTATACCACTAAGATCCCCTGCTACCAGTATCCATCTACTGACAGAAACCCTTATCTACCTGCAGACTATTTCCTCTCAACTGCTACTGTCCTTTTAATGTCAGCCCCTGCTAAAATAGTAGCTTTGGAGGTTGTAAATGTTCTGCCACAGTCACTGAAAATCTGCTGCCAACTTGTAAGTATGTATAGTCTAATGATTTCTCATTTACAGCTCTGTAGTCGCCCCTTGCAACCTTAACACTAAATTCTCTCCTACATGGGTTGAATCAGCAGCCCCAGGAACATGAGCCTGGATAATACTCATGCAACCCACACAAGCATCTCTGCTGCCTCATTGCCTTAAACAGGCATATTTCAGCCCTGAGCTTCAACTAACAATTCTCATGATAAGCAAAGCAAGAAACAGGCATCACACACTCATTGTTAAATTTCCCTAATAAGTGTAAGAAATAATGACATGCAAACACCATGGTGCTGAAGTAAGTAGACCTCATTTAAATTAAGGAAGACCAGGGGCAGCTGGATGGGAAGGTGTTGCTTTTATAGTGATAGTACCCGGAGCAGTTAACTTGTCCCTCTTTTCACTGCCATCTTCTTGCTGCTAAAGCTGCTTTAGTTCACGTTGAGCTTGTTGATAACACCCTATTCATGTCCTTAATAGAACAGCTTCCTAGAACGTCTCCATCTTCTTCAGTTTGGCTCTCTTTCCAATTTTCAAACCATTTAACTTTCCCCTTCCCATCTGTTTAGCTGACTTTAGCTACTCTCTCCTGTGCCTTGGATATGTTGCTCTCAGAGATGCAGTCACTCCCAAATCTCTTTTCTCTTTGGCACTTGTGCTCTTCAGGAAACCTGACCCTTCTGAGAGGGTTACTTGAATCTTTTAAGTCCCTTATCTTGTACCATCTCCAAGGGAGCAGTTTCACCTCTGCATGAGTCTGCTATCAGAACAGGCTGCTGCTCTTCATCGTCACAGACAGCTGAGCTGAACTCGATGTCCTTCTTCTGTCTCTTCAGCCAGTTGGATCTTGGCTTTGTATTTGAGCTGATCAAGAGAGAGAACAGACAAATGACACTCACTGAACTGCAAGCACTTGATTGCAAGCTTATGTCTGCCAGGTGTGATCATTCATCTGCCACCAGTGCTTGGGTCCTGCAACCTCCTTCAGTTTGAGAGTTTTTTAAAAATCAGATTATTGTTTCAGGCAATTGTAAGACAGTTTCAGTACTTTTTTTTTTTCTTCCAGGATATAAGTTGCTGCCAACCTCCTTGCTGTGGCAGTCTCCCCAGAGAAGTGTGAAAGCAGTGTGAGTTTCATCAGCATGCTGACTCAGCAGTTCCTGTTTCCACAGCTGAGGCGAACCACAGTGGGTAGGGACAGCGGGGCGAGAGAGAATGTGTGACACAGGACCCACATTAGTGCAAAAACACCGTGCTGCTCGTGGAGAAAGGGAGCACATTACCTCCCTGAAAATTTGTTTTCTGGTAGGGTGGCAGGCAACATATCACCTTTGAAGTCACTGATAGTTTAGCATATTAGAAGTGCTTTTGACTTTGGACACTTTTAGAAGGTTGCTGTCCTTGGCTCCAGTCACAAAACCTCACATTTTCGTATGTTTACTAGAGCTAGATAAAGTCTAGCACATTCTCCAGGCCCCCCGGCACACTGCTGGCTAGAAAATACCTCTTTCTTTTCTTAGAAGTTGTGAACCTAATACAAAGTCTCTCAAACCTCTATCACCTGAATGT
Organism: Platysteira castanea; assembly: GCA_013397175.1. Classification (NCBI taxonomy): domain Eukaryota; kingdom Metazoa; phylum Chordata; class Aves; order Passeriformes; genus Platysteira; species Platysteira castanea. Next base: position 1,943,904 of record VYXC01002442.1, read on the forward strand.
TGCACAGCCACTGACTTCTAACAAAGCTCTGGAGCACTTGGCTCTGGAAATCAAATCCCAAATACAGAAAAGGCAGTTCTGCGCTGCTTTGCAAAAGATTCTCTAAAATGATTGTACTTCAGTCCCTGATAAAGTATAAAAGACTGACAGAGCTATGGTAAAGAGCCAACCTGTAGGCAAGCATTTCCATGTTCAGTGTGAGAGCCATGCTGAGTCCTGCTGGCTGCAGGTGGGTTATCTACAGCAAGGATAGGACAATTTCACTTGTTACCATGCAAAGGCCAGCCTGAGCAGCAGGCAATATTCCAAACGAGTTTGTAGACTACTGGAGCACAGTGATGATGGATTACTCAGTGGATTCCCCATAAAGGGACAACTCTTTCCTGGCAAGGCTTGCAACCATTTCCTGTCATCCCAGCACAGATCTCCCATTGCGGCACATCTTCCCAACTTCTACAAGCTGAGCAGATCTGTATCAGTGTTTGCTATTTATCCCATATGGAGCCTGGAATAAACACATCACATGGTATTTCCCCAGCATGTAGACAAGAGTAAGCTGTTTGCCTCTACGTGACTTTTCAGCTAAACAATGACCCAAATACAGTTTGCCATGCTTAGGAACCTCATGTGGATTTGTGACTCTCTTTAGAGAGCTTTGGGGCTGTAAAGACAGTAAGCACAGAGTACCTGCAGTTTTACAATTTGTGAGCACTGAAATTTTTGCTTGCAAGCTAATCTACATTGTGCGTACAGGTCAGAAAAGGGTAGACATAAAAAATTGTACCAGTTTTTGTGTTTGTCTTGTAATGCTCCAAGCATACAATGACACAGAAACAGAGAAATGACCTACATAAAAGCCTGGCAAGGTTGCCAACCTTACACAGAAGACAGCTCAGTAATGCCATTGCTCTTATGACAGTATGTCTCACCACAATGCTGTGCCTTCAGGCAACTGCTCATCTCCTGGTGAAAACATGAAAGTAAGTTGCAGCAGGTTAACTTAGCACACTCGGTCTTTGACCTTGCTGGGACACGTTGCTACAAGTAAATCAAGGGCATATTTAAGTTCTTCAGGACACCTGTCCCTAACATTTTTATTTTAGATAACAGTGTTATATAGCTGCTGGGCTGGACCATGTCCACACATAGAGTAAACAAAAACCTGAACACCTCCAAAATGTGAAAGCCTACAGACACAAAAGCATGTGAGATCAGTGTTGGCTCAAATAGACACTCAGGACACAGCTCTTGCACTTCAAACTTTGGTCCCATCTGCACAAGCTACTCCATTACATATACTTGGGCATTTTTCCATCCAAAACCTCAGTGCTGGACATAAAAATATTAACAGAAATTTTGTTTCTAGAAAACTTAGTCAAGCTGAGGGGGAAAAGGGAGCAGAATCTATTGCTTGCCTGGCAAAGCAATCTCTGCATGAGTTAATTGAGGTATGAAACACAAATACTTTCTGGGGCATCCTGCAGAGAGAGGTAATTGACCTTCCCACATCTCAGTATACTGCAAACCTTAACAGGGGAAAAGTAAGCACCTCTTTCCCACTATTTAATTACGTTTCTACTCTACCGTATGTGTCTCTGCCCGGTGCCTTGCTATTCCCCAGGCACCACTACCCCTTCCCCGCTGGCTGCCATCAAGGCCATCGGAGGCAGGTAGGGGAAACAAAGCCTGTTGAGAACTCTGTGGCCAAACGGAGCACCGGGAGCAGGGCCGAGGGGAGCGGGAGCTGTGCCGAGGGCCGGGCAGTGCGGGGCGGCCAGGGCGGCACGGAAAGCAGAGATGCCCCTGCGGTGAGGTCACGACCGGGGAACCGGTGAGGCTTTGAACGGGATGTGTCCTCGGCAGAGCTACCAAAGTCACAGTTCACGCCTTTGGCACTTGGGGACCGGAACCCATCTCCCTGTGAGGGGGCTCTTTGTAACTCTGACTGGTCTGAACTCCCACTGGGCACCGGGCACAGAGGGATGGGGGCACGGCCACCACCGGCACCCCACGCTACCTGGGACGGACCACCCGACGGGGAGCCCCGCTCCGCCGGCCGGGCCGAGGGGCACGGCCCCGGGAG
>VYXC01002442.1:1946713-1991535 GCA_013397175.1 Platysteira castanea
GGAGCCGCACGGGGCTCCCGGCGGGGCGGGCGGGTGTCTCTGGGGCGGGCAGGGCTCCAGCGGCCGCCGCGCTGGGGCGGCTCGGCACCCCCGGCCCCGCGGGACGAGCGTCCTGCGGGTACAAGGGTCGGAAGCCGAGTCTCGCCTCGTGCCTGTCTGCTCTTTCTCTCTTTTCTTCCAGACTGCTCTGTCTTGGGCTGGACGCGTTCCTCCTGCCTCCCGAAGCCGTGCTGGCAGGCTGGGATCCCTCTCTGCTTCCCCTCGCATTCCCGCTCCCCCCGGGGTTGGGCGCGTGCCCGCGGTGGCGGCTGGCGGTGGCCTCTGGGCGCAGCCCCCGGCCCCTCTTGGCAGCTTGGACCCCGCTTCTGTCCGGGCCGCCGAGGAGGAGCCCGGTGGCATCCTTGTCCATCCCTGCTGCTGTACAGCCACGGCTGTGAAATCCTGGCTGGCACGTGAGGGTGAGGAGAGCCACGCTGGGGCTGTGGCACACACCGCTGCCCACACGCGTGCACCCACGCAGGGCATCGTTATATTGGTCACACGCAGGTGTTTGTGTTGCAGCCTCCCTCAAGTGCTTTCATCTGCAGCGAATGTTGAGGCGGAGTGTGTAGTTAGACTTTATGGTGGAGTCAACACAGCAGGTCTCTGCCCTCTGAGCTGGCTTTTGGGGGCTTTTTGGAAGGAATCAACTTAGGGAACCTTAAGTAACCAGTCTTCAAGTTCTAGCTTGTCCTGCCTCTGCTACTCTAACGGCTGTGTTTCATCTTCTAATGAACACCTTCTGGAGTGCAGGGCTGTGTGCCTTCTCAGAGAGTAGGTGTTCCTCAGCTGCCGTGTACCCTGTTTGAGCGGCCTCTCTAAAACAAACGTGATAACAGCACTTGTCTGTGGCACTAAGGTGTGCTTGTTCAGGAACCCACCATGAGGTACTTCTGAATTGCTCGTTTACCCCTGAAGTGCTTTCTCAAAGACAGGGCTGTGATAAGCAGCTGCTCTCAGTTTTGCCCTCCAGAGGATGGGCAGTGTTTTGCGTCTCATTCACACCCTTTTTAACTCTGTCTATCAGCCTCCCGCTCTATTTCTTCTGCCCACTAGCTCTTCTAAGCCCAATTTGGGAGGACAGTGCAGAGACCCTGGAGGCCACATAAAACAGAAAACGTCCTCTCAGAGCCTCGGCTTGGGAGCCTTGCCTTCAGTGAAGGAGGGAGGAATGGCAGTGCTGCTCTGGCTGAGCACTTTTTCAAGTGCCGTGAAGCACGAGGCAAGCTGAGCTGGCATGTACTTTCCCCTCTGCTGTGAGGGGAAGGACCATATGAGGGAGGAAATACAGCTGTTCCAGAGCACTTCTGCCCTCTGTCCAGCGGGAGCACGTGAGGGGGGCGGACAGACGCAGAAAGGGAGATTGAGGAAGAGAGTATGGGGGGTTGGAGAGGGACGAGGGGAAGAGAGGAAAGCTACAAATGGAGAGGAAAGGCTCTTTATATGTGCACAAATGTTATTTAAAGATCTGTTTAGCAAGAGCAAATAGCCTAAAATTATGAGATTGTATCTCGAGTCCCTGTTATTGTTCCTCCGGAAAGCTCTGCTTTTCATTCCTCGAGTATTATGGGTGTCTTTCTGCCTCACTGTTCTAGGCTCTTCAGCATCCTCTGACCTCAAGCTGAGCAGGACGTTGCCCTTAGCATCTGCCTGTCAAATGTGTAGTTCTCCGTGTTGTACATGAAATTATTATTTCCATAGTTGGTTAAGGCAAGTTTCGGAGGAATGTGAAACAAGAGGCACGCCAGTTCCTGTGGCTGGCCTTGACTGGAGTGCAGGCATTTTGGGTCCGGGACTGTGCCTGGAGGCTGTGGTTAGTCTTATCTTGGCAGCTTAGGGATTCCTCCCTCTGCTCCTGTCCCTCCCACCCTTCTCTTATGTTTTACTGCTGCTCACCTGTTCCTCTGCCTGTGCTGCAGCTGCTTCAGCGTCTCCCAGTTATCTGTGGGGTTGTGCTGAAAAGCTCAGAAGTCTGAGTAAGGAGAAAAAGAGAGCAGCTACTCCCTTGTCTGTAGAGAAGTCCCCTCTCAGGCCTGTGCTGACTCTCCCCTGTGTCCTGCTTTGAGATCCCTCACCCCAACAGTGAGGAATTAAAGCAGTTGAAGCTCTCTAGTTATGTCCTAACTACTGCTGCTGCCTTGCTATTTCTTCTGAAATGAGACTTTTAACCTTCTCCAGAATTAGTTTACTCTCTGAATGGCATCCAGTAGTAAGATACTGTCTTTGGGGATTGAATGGCTACAAAACTACTAAACGTTTTGGGGTTTTGTTTGTTTGGAGTTTTTGTTTGTTTGGGGGGTGGTTTTGGGGGGGTTTTGTTTGGTTGGTTTTTGTTGGTTTTTTTTTCTAAATGAAAAACACAGTTACCTACCCCAGCAGGGTTTCGCTGCTTTTACCTGTGTAGTACAGTCAGAACTGAAAGTACACATCTAAGAAAAGGTATTGGCTGTAGAAGAAGCAGTTTCCCACCTGTGTGACCTTTACATCTGATGACCTCCAGACCCCAAAAAGGCCACTGAGAAGCACGAGCCATGCTAATCCCTTTGAGAAGGGAACATGCTGCAGTATGTCTCTCCATTACCTACACTGCATAAAGTTCTAACAGCTATTTAGTTTTCTGCCCTGCTTGTACAAACACCCAGCTGCTTTGTAGGGAGAAGAGAGTGTATGTTGGTGTTGTCTGTCAGTTGTGACATGACAGGGAGGCATAGGCTTCCTTTGGAGCACATATATTGTTCATGATGTAAATGTACAATTTAGTAAAATGTCTTTATGCAGCAGCTTTGCGAAATGTTCTGTGCTTTTAACTACATTGAATCTCCATCTGGTTAATGGACTTATGTATAAAAACCATATGAAATAATGATGCAACAGAGGGGAGGGTTTCTTTAAAGTTTATGCTTTTACCATGGTAAACATATCTTAATTATGGCTTCTTCACAATAATGAAGTGTTATCTAAATTCAAATGTAATTAAATACTTCTGTGTTCTTTCTACTGATTTCTCTTATTCTTGACTCCAACACTTTTCTCATTTTCTTCATGTGGTGCACTCTAACATTTGGTCTGTGGGATCTGTTATAAAAAGGGACTGTTTACTGTCTTGGTTCAAAATCCGTGATACTAGGTCTATTTGAGTAGGGGTATGGAGACCCAGTATATGGGAAAATAATTAAATTCTGGGATGGTAGAACAGATTTTAGTAGTGGATACTGCAAGTACCCACAAATCTTCAAGGCAGCTGTCTGTCCCGTGTGCAGTTAATACCTACTTGTTTAGCTCCTTACTTCAAAGAGGTATGCGAAAATCTGTTATTGAATAACTGCTGAACTGTTAGTTGGCAAATAGCCCAGAAAAGGCATTATTAAAAAGTAAATTTAATAAAGATGTCTATAATCATGCTTTAGTAGAAGGCTTCATTTGAAGTATTTTGTGTGCTTGTGGTGACCAGAATGGTAGCGTAGTGCTCTCATGAAGCACCAGATACATGTATGCAAATGTCTGGGTATCTGAAGAGGGGGAAGGAGAAGTAACAAACTGTTTACTCTATTAGTACTCCATTGTGATTCTCTGTGAGGGCTGTGTCACTACTGCTGAGCTGAGGGTGAAATCTGTATAGTAAAAAGATTATTTTTTTCAGTGGCAATAACCTTGAACATCAAGGCCCTGAAAGGTACTGGAGTTGCCCTTCGTCCTTGCATGCACTCAAGTCTGCAAGTGCAGGTGTCCTTGGGCCTCATCCAACACAGTTCACAAAGATCAGTCAAGAGTGGCTCTGAGGCTGGAGACACAAGGGGCGGGGGAGCAGTTTCATCTAAAACTGGGAGATCAAAGGAGTTCAGAATAGGAAGTTTTTCCTAATTCCTGAAAGGAGATAAACGGGAAGACTGAGGAGTAGTTTGAGAGTCTGTTTTGTAACACTTAAATCAGCCATAACCTCATTAGTGTTCTTCATTTGGATCCAATTAGACACAAGTATGCTTTGGAGTTAAAAGGTAGAGTTTTGTAATTCCTTGAACTACCAGTGTTGCAGAAGCAAAAGTTTCTAAGTTTTAATGTGTTTATGTGGCACCTCTGGTCTTTAATCTCCTCAGAGTGTGTATGTATGTATTTCCCACCATTTCCTGCTAGGGAGAAAGCCCATGCAAAGGGCCCTCCTGTCTGCCCGTGCATGCTTTCCTGAGAGCCCTCTTGCTGTTTGTGCTAAGCTTGAGCACATAACTCCTGCTGAAGAAACTACAGGATATTCTTTAACGGGAAGTAGTACAGATGTTAAAATAAATGCTCTTAGCAACTTCAGTGAGCCCAAAATAGCTTCTGCATGTTTCTCTTATGATAAGTTCAGGAAGTGGGGTGATTCCCTCTTCCTCCCTCTCTAATGTTTTGAGTGCTGAAATCCTCTTGCTGTGAAGAGCAGGCTTCTCTGTATTTTTGTGGGCCCTGACTTAACAGGGCCAGAAGTGAGCTCTAAACAGAAATTTGCATTCCTCAGCGCGTTGTCCTGCTTCCTACAAAAATTTCCAATAAGGTCCTTGGTGGTGAGGGGGGCTAACCACTGAAACTGGTTGTCCACAGGAATTGTGGAGTCTCTGTTGTTGGAAATGGTGTAAAAACTTGATAAGGCCTGAGCAATGTGCTTGAAGCCAGGTTAGCCCTGCTCTGAACTAGATGAGATCCAGCAGTTCTTTCCAGCTGGCTGTGTGCCATGTTTTTGCATTATGGGGGAAGCATGGCTGCCTTTGTCTGTCCCCAAAACCAGTGGGAATAAACGTAGTCTTAAAATATCTGAAAATGGCCTTCAGAATTCTGAATAAAGACTTCAAAATTTGAAGTATGTAGAGAAGCATAGCATAAGAAAGTAATTTTGCCCAAAGTCTCATAGCAGCAGGTCAGTAATGGTACTGAGAGAGGATCATAAATCTCCTGGCTGGCAGACTAGTGCCCTAGTAGCAAAAAGATTTTTGTCTTTATACATAAAACTAGGTCCTTTCCCTACCCAACTATTTTCAGATCACTTTGCAGCAAAGTCTACACTTACCTGCTGAGAGATATCATATTCCTTTTTTTTTTTTTTCCCTGCCTTATCGGTCATGGTCATAGGGAGTTTCAGTACTAAAGGAAAATGCAATGCATTGACTTTTTCAGAAACCTAGACAATTTGATCTGGAAAAGAATTTGGTGAAATAAAGTCAAGAGCTGCAAAGGAAATTTTTAGAAAGTGATGTTATTCCAAGCTAGTTGCACAACAATTCATCTCTCATTTATTTGTAAGAGCAGAAAATAGCAGACTAAGCTGTACACTGAATCCAAGTTTGAACCTCTCTTTGTTTAAAAGAGAAAAATCACTTGAAAACTTTTAAAAATCTGGAAGCTGAGAAGGACACAGATCAGCATTTTAAACAGTATCATGGAAGGAGTTAAGCTATGAGTTAACTGCATCTGTGTTTCAAATCCAAATGCTACGAACAAGGCACCATTCAGATCCTCAGTTGTAAGTTACGCTGAATTCGTTATGCTGCGTTTGTTTGAATTCTGTTTGGAGGAGAAAAAGAAAATCATGTCAGATAGAAAATATCATTACTCTTGTTTTGGTAGCTTGTTTTTTAAGTGATGAAATAGGATTCTATTTTTTTGTCTAGCACTTAACGCAGGTCATCTGCTAATTATTAGCAGCTGTGGGACTGTGGAGTTGCATAAGCATAACTAAAAGTCAGTGGAGCCTTGCATCATTCTGCAGATCTATCCATTGCTTATTCTCCACAACAGATGAGTTTTTTAGCTCAGTTGACAAAAATCCCTGAATGTTAAGAGGGCATCAGCAAGCATGGCAAGTTGGGAAATCCCCTAAGTCATAGAAATCAGATAGGATAATGCGTTATTTTACTGTTGCCACAACCTGCTGTCCAGTTAGACATGTGCCTTGGTGTTATGTGAAGAGAGCTGTGTGTCAGAGTAATGCCCTGGAACAGCTGAGCCTGCCAGCTACATAAACCTGATTTGTCTGGGCAGCTTTGCTTGGAAGATGGGCATGGCCGCTATGGCTGGCTGCTGTGGAAGCAAGCAAGTGTGAGTGCTCACAAATGTATCCCAAATTAGCCATGCTCAATGATATGGCTGAATACAACAATCTCTTTTAAGCATTAGAAAAGGCATCTTTACGCTGGGGACTTGTATAGAGCTGAGAACTTGGAATGTCTTGGCAAGGGAAATACGTGCAGTGCACATGTGAGTGTGTTGGCAGCGGCAGCCCGAGGCTCGCAGGTCCAGCCTCTGCCCCCAGGTTTACGATACTGGCTCAGTACATTGCAGGATTTGGTTAGCAGGGTGCATTTCTTCCCACTGAACCTGAGGTTACAGAAAACATAATCTCCTGTGGTTCTGACTTTTAAGTCATAGAGTATGTAATGAATTTTCTGATCTGGACTCTGGCTTTGTTTTCAGGGCTTTTTTTCATCTTTTCTTTTGCTGGTTTAAAAATCTCCACAGGCAAGAGAGACTCTGAAAGGGTGAGTACAGTGTTACTAAAATACGATCCTTACAATACTTGTTCTTGGAAATTAAGAAGGTAAAATTAGTTTCAGCAGTGTCCCTCTGGACCAGTCCATGCACCTCATGGCTCAGAACTAAGCCCTGTCGCCTCTTTCAAGAACTGAAAGAGGAGTTTGGCTGAGCTCCCTTTTTTTGCCCCAACCTTTCTGGTTTTTTCTCTTTTTTCCTTTTTCTCCACACCCCTTCCCTTTTTTTTTTCCCCTGCCATTTTTAAAGCAGTGATATGAACAGTTAAGTGAGGCTGCTTCCCCACATTAGTGGTGTCTCTGCTGTTTCTGCTGGAAACAACAGGCAGTGCTTCATTAGCTTGCCTCACCAGCAGGCTCTGAAAACGGTGGGACCTATAGCTGCCCTCAAATTGCCTTGGTCCCTGAGGAAAGCTGCAGGTGCTTGGAGGTAGATTGCAGCTCCATTTGAGATAGCACTCCAGAGCTGCAAGTGTGAAGAATCAGGAACCTTCTTTTTTGAGCAGTCTGACTGAACAGGATGGCAACTGTTTGAACTAGCACCAGCCAGGCAGCTGTTGAGCAGAAAGACGTGGAGGACAAAAAGTATTTGGTGGTGAGGAGAAGGGGAAATTGCTTATTCCCCTCCTCGCCTCCCACCTGAGGAAAGATTCATCAGCTAGTAATTAAAGGATACTACTTCGATGCTCTTTTGGTTCAATTTGATTTGCAGTTTGGCAAATATGGACAGCATCAGCCATGTGGTACTGAGCTCTACAGTCCTCTCTTCACTTTACCCCAGCTCATCAGTCTTCCCTTGGCCATCACATCAGCCATTGCTCTCCTCATGTCCTCATTTACCCAGCACCCACTGACCTACTTTGCCTGACATATTCCCAAAACTGTTTTTCTGGCATGGAAATGCGAAATAGTAAATTTTCACTGATACTCTCATATTTGAAGTTACTGAAGACAGCTTTCAAAGGAAGTATTAAATGTATATAAAGGTTGCTGCGTCATGTATGTTGTAAGTAACGAAGCCACTTGCTCACCCTAAGTGAGCTTGCATGACTCAATGTAGTGGTCTCTTTATATGGATCTCTGTTTGGTCAGATGCTCCTTTGTGTATTTCATATGATTATATGCCTTGTCTTTGATTTTAAGACCCCTGAGACAGGGAATGCATTTGAGCAGTGCCCTGTAGAATACATTTTCTATTCCAATGGAATTAAATGAAAAATCAGATGCTAGCAATGTGGTGGTAAGAAAGGTATCCATGTGTGATTATTTCCGTTTTAGAAAGAGTGCCATTCAACGGAGGCACACAGGCAACACCTACCAGTATATCATTGTTTATGTCTGAAGGTTACATTTTAAACCACTCCAGACTAATACTACTTTGAAATAGAAAAAGGTATTACTTAAAAGTACAGCTTTTCCAGTCAATAGTCCTGATGGCATCTTGGAATCTGAAACTCTCAAACAGCAGCAGGCAGCCCCAAAACTTTGTTTTAATACTCAGTGGAAACAAGTGACAAATAATTATCACTTGGAACTTCCTACTGTATTTTCAAATAAAAGTTCCTCATTTGATCTTAATAGGTGACTTAGTGAGGGAAAAACTAATTGCTTCATGGCACAATTTACTGGTAATAGGTTATTCTTAATTGAATTGACCAGTGTCCCTTGGGTATAAATGAACAACTCATGTTCTTATCTCACTTGAAATTAAAACTAAACCAGATAATGCTTTCAAAATGAAACATCTTACTCTGAGGAGTTGCTACATACTTACACTTACTTGTACCCTTAGGTGGAACTAGAGCAATATTTATTTTCTCATTTAGTGGTTATCCTTTTCCTAGCAGCTCTCTGCAGGATCAGTGTCTCCAAGTTTTATTATAGCTTTTCCTTTTTTTTCATTTGTGCATCCTTAAAAGAAGTGTGCATGCTGACTGGTGTCAAGAGGAAGACAAATTAACTTTAGCTGCTATAGGGAACTAGAAAATGAAGTGTTCCATAACTGACAAACAGCTTGAGATGACTGGACAAGTTCCCTCTTTATTCATCTAAAATGTGCCAGTTGTTTAGCAGAACATCCCAGATAATGCGAGTGAATTGCAGGGTAAAACCCAGTTGGATGTCATCATGTGCAGTACTTAAATGAGAACACTGAAGGATTTTGTGCTTCCAGGGGAAAGAATTGTCATTGTTGTCTTCTGTTCTGCATTACTTGAAGTTCCCCAAGAAAGTTTCCTCTTAGGAGGAATAATGGAGTTCATAGTAAGAATGGTTTATGACTGCTCTTTTTTATTTGAAAGCTTTTCTACTTCTCTAAAAATGTTTGTTCACCATCCGCTCCCTAATTGACCAGACTGAGGAGGCACTAAAGAAACCACAGTAATTATACCACATGATATCTAATACCACTGCATTTACAGCTTCCAAGGCCTTTGCTCCAGGCCATCCACTGAGATATGTGGACAGAAGCAAATTAAAATAGAATGAAAAAACTTGCAAGAAGGAAAGTAAAAAAAAAAAAAAAAAATCAACCCCAAAACTGTATTTTCACTTTTTTTCCTTTAGATAGAAATAAAGAGATGTCTCGCTGCCATTTCTTAATGAGGCAAGGCTTTATGCCCTAGGAAGTGAGAACAAAGATACACAAAAGAATCACTCTGAACTAGCAGAAGGGTTGATGCGTGTAACCTGGGTCCAGTCCTACCCTTGAGGTGAGGTTGCTGTGGAAGATCAGTGCTGAGATGACACCAGTGAAGCAGGATTGCTCCAGACAAGGTCAGGACAACATTTTCCAGGACTTTCCTCTGAGCTGTTTTCTCGTAGGCTTCTGGAGTTGCTCCCTCTCTTGTCTGGTAGACACTGCTGGTTATTTTTGGAAATCATGTTCTGAAGGTAGGATCACTTTTTCTTCTACTCTAAAGCTTCAATGCCCTTGACATCTTTGCTTTTAAGTTTTGCAGGATCACTGTTATGTGATTGTGCTGGGAGGGAAAAAACCCTGATTATCTGAAGGCTTGATTGATGCATAAACCTGAGTTCTGTCAAGTGACGTTGGCAAAAATTGCAGTTTAAGTTTCTGTATTTAAGCCTGGCATGTGCAGGGTCTAGTTTCTTCATTTCTCAATGGAACATGTGACCCCTGGTATCACTGTCATTTCCTCTAATGTGCATCGGTTCAGGATTTCAGGCTCTGCCACTAAGGAATAATGTCTGGTATAGGAAAAGTGTAAAAGAGAACTTTTAAATTGATCTTAAGGGTGTAATTACGGAAATAGCCTTAGGCACAACTAAAACATCTTCAAAACCAGAATTTCCCAAAGTGATGCAAAGTGCTGGCTTTGGCATTTGTTGAGAGAACAGTCCTTGTCCCATTTTCCAGCAAAAAGCCCAAAGTTAAATATGTCACGAAGTTCACTTAAATGCGAACTAGTAACATCATGACACCTCAAGTAGGTATATACAGTCTGTATCACAGCTGGTGCAGCCGAGCCCCTGCTGGCAGCATGTAGTGACAGGGAACAGGTGAAGAAACACCTTTAGACTCCCACAGTGCATGGGGATGCTTTGAGGCATTTCTGAGAGAGAGCCAGGAGTATCAGCTCACAATTCATCCTCCATAAGGAACTGTGCTGGGTCTGCTGGGACTTCGCCCACAGACCAACTGGAACCACTGGGCTCTATCAATATGCCCATGTCTAATCTTTCCTACCCAAAGGGACCCATGCTGTAGTGTCCCACTTACTCTGGGGCAGCTCTTAAGTTTTCAGGTGAAGCCAGGAGGGTTTTTAGGAGGTCTTTGCTGCTTTTCTCTGTGCTGTTCTCTTAAGTCACTGCTGTGGTGCAGCCTCTCAGAAAAGCCACCCAGCTTTGCTGAATAGTCTAGAAATTGGACTGTTAGGCATTTCCGCTGTGTTAGCAGCACTCTTGCAGGCAGCCATACTTCAAACTACACAGTCTGGAGTTCCTGTTGGACATAGGTAATGCCCTTGGAGCCATAAGCCATAAACTTAGCTGTAAATTTAATTTTTCAGTTCTCTGCTATATACTTGGCCTTTTGCTAGTGGGAGAGGAAAGAAGAAACAAAACATATGTAGAGTGGGATGCAGACAGATGATTGCATCTTCAGTTATAGTTGTGTGTTGAACTTCTGCTCATGAGGGAGACCAGGTGCCAGGCTGTTTGGAGCCAGAATATCATACTACTGCCTCTGCTTTCAAGCTAAACCTGCATGTTTGGGTTATCCTGACTGTCAGTTCCCAAGTGTTACGGGAATTTGCATCAGAAGTCAAGCTCCTTTTATTTGTCTGGCTATGGGAACAATAGGCTATTCCCATACCCTTTTGAGGTAGAGGTGCTGCTTTGTCTTGTGAGTGCAGTCTCCTGGTAACTGACTCAGTTTCAGCAGCTGATGAAACCAGGTTTTGGTGAACAGCAACATAGGGAATTTTATTTCTAAATCAGCAGTCTACTCTCTAAGCCAGATAAACTGTGAGTAAACATTGCTTTCTGTCAGATCTAGTGTAGTCTACGTACAATGAGTTGGTAACCCCAGGTCTGCAAGACAAAAGTTCCTTGTCAAGATGGCATTGCATGATTTCCGTGCTGAAAGCTGTCGTGAAGTAGTCAGATTGTCAACAAGGATTTGGGCTGTTCGTGGTGGCTAATGAGTGATCCTCTCAGACCAGGGCCAGTGGTGGGCATAGTGGTGTGAGCAGTCTCGCTTGGGTGTGTCCCGTATCCTATGCCTCACATGCAGGCGAGATGTAGGGTTTCACAACAGGGCTGAGTTTTTTTCACTGTCTAAGGAAACAGGGAATTTTAGTCTCCAGGGCTGTTATCTGGATGCTTTTAATGGACTCTGCAATTCTCTGTCACTTTTTAAACTAATGCTCTCTGAAATCATAGTGGCAAACTCTCCTAATTCACAGTAATTGCGCAGATAATTACATGATAGCATGGTATGCAGTGCATGTACATATTCATATACTGAGCCTCCCTTTCTCCTGTTTGTTTGGGAGAATATAATTGTCAATAAATACCAATGAAACAAAACCACATGATCTGATCTTGTGCATGACCTGATCATGCTTACCTTACTTGCATATAGTTCAGATCAGTATGGGATTGCTGGCACTTGTAGCTAAACAAAGAATAAAATCTCAGCTGTTTTAAAGCAGAGAAGCTGATTTGATTTTATAATCACCCAGCAACTATGTGTAGCCTCCCATCTGTGGCTATATTTGGCATCCAGTTATTCCTGATGTGGAATATACCACCCATGGGAAGAATGCAAGAAATGGACTGAAGTTCCCAAAAATTGGGACTTGCTTTCCCTTAAAAAAAAAAAATGAAAAGGGTGAGCTTTGGCTAGGAGATTTAGAATGTAAAGGGGAAATAAACTAAGCATCAGTAACAGCTTGAAACTGTATGGCCTATGTCAGATGAAAAATTGCTCTTACCAATGAATATTGTTTGTGTGGCTTTAAAATGTGTGATATTCTGGTAGATCATGATTTCTAAGGTATAGATTTCTTTAGCTTTATTTGCATGTATCTATGTATGTATATATGTACACAAATGTTGATGGGAAGTTTGAATATAAAATATTACTCAGATTTGAGTGTGATCTTTTTAAAACAGTTGATGTTTTCTACTGAAATAACCAAGTGTACAAAAATTTGTCATCAAATATTCAGTTGAATACTTTGAAAACTTTCTGACTCCTTTGAATAGCTGAAGACAGGTTGCTCAATAATAAATATCTTTTAACTTTGCCATCATAGCAATTCTCATGTATTGAGAAAAGGTACTTGAAGCCTAGGCATGCCATTGGCAAGGTATAGCAAACACTGCTCTAGAAAAACAGCTAGGCAGATTTTACTGGACAAAGAGTGTTGAAATACCCTTTGGAAAGATAGCATGGATTGTTTCTCTCTAGGTTGACCTGCTGAGTAAGTCCATATTCTTTGGTAGGGTCAAAGAGAAACTGTGTCCCAGGCTTATTGTATAAAAAAGCTACAATAAGAAATCAGGTTTTATGTGAAAATAAGTATTGGGAGCCACAACCAGCATGCTTACTTTTATTAGAACTTCCTTTTTGGTTCCTGAGAACATACTAAGGTTATTAGAAGTATATATAATGATATGAAGGGACTTCCACACAGATAGAGTTCTCATTTTAGAAATATATCTTATTATATATATATATAAAATAATGCATATGCACTGCAGATCTCTTCTTCAGGAGTCTGTTAACATCTATGTTAAAGGAGCAGGGAGGACAAGTAACTTTGAGAGCAGGGTTTGTCAGTTCAGCAGTTTTTACTCAAGTCAAGAAATACACAGGCACTTCCAGCAAAAGTATGTTTTCTTAGGAATGGCTTTTATTTATGTGGCTATCCTCTGAAAGGATAGCCTGTGGCTTAACCCAAGGGTGATAGCTGAAAATGTAATCTCATATGCACATAGCTGTGTAATGGGCTTTGGCCCAGAGTTTGTTGAGTTTGGGAGGGGGGTTTACTGTTTTCAGACAGGACTGGAACAGTGTAAAAGCTCTTCATTTTCCACATAGACATGACTAGAGAGTGGGAATCTGCCAGAACATTTTTGATCATCAGATTTTGTCCACATCCTGGATGAAGGACAAAATAGATTCCCTGTTTTATCTGGTATGATTCTCCCACCCCCAAGGAATGTGTTAATATTTTATCATTTTGAAGAAATGTAGTGGGCGACATTAAATATTTACATCTCTCTGAAGTCACACGGGTGCCACTAGGATACCAAGCTCTACATCACACATGCTCTAATTCACCCCAAACACCCACTGTTTACTAATCTTCAGCCCCCGTCTGTGCCGATAATGAGAAAGAGGAAATGGAAACAGCAGGGATTATATATGCTACTGAGGAGTCCCAGTTTCTGGTTGTAATTCTTTCAACAAACTCTTGCCAACTGTGCTCCTGCTTTGAAGTTCAAACACCTCGGTATTAGTGCTTGGCTCTGGTGATTTGGCTGACAGATCTGGGTTTGGTTGGTTTATTTGTAGTTGCACGTTCACAGTTCCACACGATGGTTTATTCTTGCACTCGCCTGTGTTGTGCCTGCTCAAAGTTGGGGCAGTAGAGATCGTTTTGCCCGAGTACTGAGATGCTAATTGCTCAAATTTGCTGGTGACAGGAACCAGATAGAAAACAGTCCCCACCATACCCATTGTTCTGTGTGTGTGTATATGTGTATAGTCATAGCCATATTGGTGAATGGGGTGGGTTTCCATATAGTGAATAAATATGGCCCATTTTTATAAGGCAAAAAGTATGTGTGGATTTTGAATGCTGGGTTTCAGCATGCTCTGTTAGTCTGGATCATCATGTCCAGTATACTCAGATATGTGGATAGTGCAAGTTTCTAATCTAAACCAAAAACCTCAGAGCCCGTGATTGCATTCTTATCCCCAAGCACAGGACATTTGTGTAAATAGCTTTACATCTGTAACATCTATGTTAACATCTACTATTAACATCCCTCTGTAGCTTATCTGTCAGGCCACTGTGCAAGTTCTTATCACTGCTGGGGTGGTCCTTTATTTGTAAATCAAACACTGTTCGATCCCATGGCAAGTGAGGGGAAGTCCATTTATGGTTTTAAAAATAATTTGTGCCATCTGCAGGGTCACTAACACATGTCTCCATTAAGTACCCAGGTGTACATAAAGGAGAGCTTTAGGTATGCTTTCCACTCAGAAGCTAAAGAGATAGTTTTGTCGTGTGTGTGTGTGTATATATGTGTGTGTGTGTGTAAGGTGAGACACAGCATTAGTTGCAAGTGGTTGGCTTACACAAGATGACTGCCAAAAATCCTTGTTGGAGCTTTGCTCCTCTGAAAGGTGCTGGCCAACAGATTCCTCATCTCTGACAAGGATGGAGCAGTAAGTGGTTTGTTTACAGGGGATGGAATTTATCCGGCTTTAGATGTTTCCCTTCTTGTCTTAGTGGTCCACAGTCGGAGTTGACAAGTGCTCTGGTGTCGGCGGTGACTCAGCAGACCCCGCTGTGCGAGAGCCCTGCGGACACGGTGGGTGCCCGGTGTCCCACAGCTGCCCGCGCTGTCCCTGCCGTGCCTCGCCATGGCGCCGCTGACGGGCGCGCCGAGGCGCTGCCGCGCTCTGAGCTTGGCTGGAGCAGCACCCTGGGAAGCTGCTTTCTTTGGGCGCAGATTAAAAGTGGTTTGGAGGCTGCTGCGAGTTACCTGCTGGGTGAGCAAATTCCTCCCATCTTGAACAACCCCAAATGTCTAGGGGGGATATAAAAGTACATTTGCCCCACCAGCAACTCCAAGCACAGCTCTGGCACAGTCCATTATGTGTGACTAGATCCTCACAGAGAGGTTAACACATTAAAAGTGACTTTGTAAACGTAGCCCCTTCTTAAAATGGAGAGAAATAAGCCATCTCTTGTGAGGGATCCAGGCTGTCTGAAAGCTCCTGGGGGAGCAGCTGGCGGAGGACAAAGAGGCAGTGTGCTGAGAGCAAGCATGGCCACTTCCTGAACTCTTCAACTTCCCCTCAGCGCCTCTGAAGCTCGGGGTCCGGCGTATCATGTCTCTGCACGCTTACCGAGGGGAAAATGCTTAAGCTGCATGAGCTTCACAGTGCTCTCAAGTGTCTTCCAGTGTAAATAATACCTTGGCCATTTGGCCCAAAACCTTCCGTGGGGGCAGAGCAGGTGCATCTGCAGACCTGTTAGCACATGCTTTCCTGCTACAGCTGCAGGAGCTCAGAGGTGCATGCACAAGTAGGGGGTGTGTGTGAGTCTCATGCGAAAGCATCCATTTTATGGGCTAGGTTGTTGCGGTTTTTTTCAGTCATGCACTTATTTCCTTTTGCATGGGTGTCCTATGCATGTTTACACATAAAACACTTGCGTCTTTTATTAGATGGGGGTAATTTGTTTAATACTTAGCTGCTGCTCTGTAAATCCAGTGTGTTGCTGCCTTTTTGCCAGAGGTCGCTACTCTCACATCTCTGTGGGTAGGAGGGATTTTCAAAACCGTTTTTACTCCATTTCCAGTTATTTTAACCCCCTGATAAAAATTACTTTAGCTAGTTTGGCTCATTTGATGGTAATGAACTAGTGAGTGGTGGTAAGAAGCCCTGAGGCAGCAGATGGGAATGTAATCCCTGGCTGGTGGTCACCGGGAGGTTACTCACAACATTGATGTCTTCATCTGGCACAGTTTAATTTTAAAGATGACATTTTAGTGAAAACCTCCTAATTTATGTAGAAATTGCATAGAATTAATCCACCCGTGGGCAAAGAAGCAGCTCCCATTGGCTTGCTCTGGGTCTTTCTCTGTAGCCGTGGTTTTGTGTGACAGCCTGAGTAGTGGCAGAGCCAGCTTCCTGCTAGCGCTTGTCTGGTTTTGCCTGAGAAAAAGAGGAAAAAAAGCCTAATAAGCTTTTGACCACTAGATCAGCTCCTCAGTGTGGTCCATGGCACAGGCTGTGGAACCACTGTGCCAACACACTTGAGGCAGCTGTTGGGTACAGCGGGAGAACTAAATGGTGGTCGCAGGACTGCCATGAAATGAGTGTTGCTGCCAGAAGCTTTGCATCCCAAATTTGTGGCATCACTGTCTATTCACTCTCTTCCTACCTTCAAGCTTTTCACATTCACACTTAGGTACAGCTAAAGCAAATCTGTGTCCCAGCACAGATGTTTGCAGTCGGTCTCTAAGGGAACCCCTCTGGATTTGTGACCCACTGCTTTCACACAGGCCTTGACAGGCTGATCAGCCCCCCAGGCACTGTCTGTTGTTATTTCAGCTCTCACTAAATAAAGGAATGTGACATTTATCATTACTCCCTTCCATTAGCTTGTTTGAAGAGTGCTTAGCGTTTTCCACAAGGAGCATCATCCAGCAGAGCAGTATCTCCTTGCTGAGTCTGGTGTGACCATTCTGCCTCTACTCTGATGTGATAGTCTTCAAACTTTATCTCTGGGCTGTGTCAGTATTCTGCTGGTGGTGCACTTAGGGCTAGATTGCCTTTCCAAAATTCATGTGTCTCTTAAAAAAAAAAGAAATTCTGATAAAGCACCACCTGTTGACTAGTCCTGTAAATATACTGCCTGAATCCAGGACTTTACTGTCCTTCCTTTTGTGATATATGTTCAGGCCTGTTTGCCCAGTGCCAGATAAGAATATGTGGATGCACACTGCTACAACTGAGAAAATCTGTACTCTTCTGAAGACATAGACTACTTTTTGTTGCTGTGGGGTTCTCCAGCAACCTTCCGAAGACAGTTTGGCCTTTGGAAAGAATCAGGGAACGATATTAGCGTGGATGTTCAGAGATCTTTATTTTCCCAGCTGCACAGCTGGGGAGCCCGTGCACAGACTGGAGAATCCTGGGACAACCAGAGTTCTTGGGGCGGGGAGTACATCAAAGGCCAATGAGGTAACAGAACTTGGGTACCTGAGCATCAGGGAGCAGGGAAACCCCGTATGTCCCAACCATGCTTTCACCCCAGGGCCCATCCTCCCGGGGGGGAAACCTCCACAACTTTTCATAGGACTGGAACTTCTGTTTGCTGTATTCAAATGAAATTATTTCTGAAAAGTGCTGATGACTGTATGTGTTTGAATTCATCAATTCATTACCACTCTGAATATTTGATAAACAAATATCCTTGAACTGAAATTTCCCACGCCTGCAGTGTAATTACATTCTCCACTACTGTGT
Source organism: Platysteira castanea (assembly GCA_013397175.1). Taxonomy (NCBI): domain Eukaryota; kingdom Metazoa; phylum Chordata; class Aves; order Passeriformes; genus Platysteira; species Platysteira castanea. The sequence continues at coordinate 1,964,009 of VYXC01002442.1, forward strand.
TTGTTTCCCCTTTAAAAGAAGCGGGGGGAGGGACACTAAGCATACTGTGACAGAATCATATTCAGCATTTGGTATTAATATAAAGAAATTGTACAAAAAGGTCCATTGAATCATGGAGTGACTCAGAAGGCAGTAGAGGAGGGCTTTCTGGCTATGCAGAAATGTCAGTGGTTCCACATTAGATCAGAAATTTCTTTTAACACGTTGTGAGGGACAGTTAGTTGTTTCATCTATGTTAAAACATAAGCGAAGTGAGTCTAGCAAGGTGCGGTGAGGAAGTGTGTGTCACATGCTCCTCTACAGGAAACGAGACTGAAGCTACTGGGGAAGTTCAGAACTGGGCAACCTCCAACGGATTCAAATAGCACAGGTTAGTTTTCTTAAAACATCTCTTTAGCTGTCCTGCAGGGATTTTGCACATGTATATTCACTGATTTTTGGCAGCAGTGGATAAGGAGTGGTCTATATAGCAGCTGTGGTAGCAGGTAGTTAGTAGCGTGGGATTTCAGAGCAAAACTCTACAGAGCAAAAATAGGAAGCTCATCTGTGAGTTAGCTTGGTTTGTGAGAAGCTTGGAGCCTGCCTTGCAGTACAACTGCAGTGTGGACCTGAGTCACACTAGAAGTGTGAATGAAATCTTCTCTATCTTGTTAAGACTTTCATAAAATAAGTTAAAGGTCTGGATTTTTAATAGAAGTGTTCAGTGTTAATAAATACCAGACAGCACTTTTCCAAGCACAGGTTAAAATCATTTAGTGTAGTGAAAACTTCACTTAGTTTGTTTTGGCTGTACCAAGTATGTAACTGCTCTTTGATTTTACTGGCGTAGTTTCTTGTTAAGGGGTTCTCTCATTCCTGGTGATTTCTGTTGAGAAATTGCATCACAGCTTTTCTGTGCTGGAGGGTTTTGACTTGGGAGCACATTGCATCAGGAGTGAAATGAAGCTAGGTTGGTGCTTGAGAATTTGGGAGCTCTCAGAGGGAGACTCTTTAATGGGATGTATGTTTTGTACTCCTGCACAAAAATATATTTGTAACTTTTAAATATTAGGCAATTGTAATTAATTACAAATCTTAAATGCAAAGTTGGAGTGAAAGTTACAAAGAAAACAACCTTCAGGATGATAAAATGTATAATATAGTAGCAAGTGCACAGAATCTGAACTAAAACTAAATCTCAGCGTGGGGTGCATGTGCTGCTGGGACAGCGTGGGGAGGAGGAGGTGATGGCCCCACAGCTGTCGGCAGCAATGGTGGCTGGAGGCCAACGTGCTGGCTCTGCAGAGAGAACGCCCTGCTTGCCCAGGATCACAGCTTGTGAGGCAGAGGGGAGTGGACAGGGAGAGTGGCAGCAATCTAGCACGAAATGCAGTTGCTGGGGATGATAGTGCTGTAACAAGGCCATGCCAGGCATTAAAATTAGAGATTTGAGCATCAGGCAAGTAGTCCTAAGTCTGCCCATACTTCTTTCCAAATATTTTTTAAAATATTTCCCTGATCACATAGAAAACGAGACTAAGTTGCACAGTTCATTTACTCTCCTTGTGCTACCTAGTGCATTCATCCTGATTTCAGTGTAAACATCTGCATAAGATGAACTCAGTGGCTCATGGTGGACGAGGCTGCCACCACCTCCTGCGCGTGGAGTTGGATGCTGCGCCTGGCCCTGCTGCAGGGCATGGAGGGTCTTGGCAAGCTGGGAATAGCAGGGCCCTGTTTCTGGGCAGTTAAACAGCTCTGTGGCTCAGCCTTGCGCAGCTTTGCTCTCATATTTCAAGCTTTGGGGTTTTATATGCAGAGAAGGCTTTGGCCTTAGCTGGGCTCCTCTGCTTCTGTAAAACCAGCAAGTTTTCAGAGAGCCAAAGTTCTGCCCCAGATCAACCTTTCTGATGTATTAGGGTTTATGGCCTTCACTGGAGCACTGTTTAACTAGGAATGTGATTTAAAAGCAATTTAGTAAAATCCCACTGCAGACATTTTCATTTCAGCCTAATCCTGTCTTATAGCGGCTCATCTCAAGTAGATTAGGAGTTGTTCTAAGCTAAATATAATGGCTCGTAAATAATATATTTGAGCCTTCACGCAGTGGCTTGTGCCAGGTATTTGAAATGGAATTAAAAAATAAACTGATACACTTTCCTAAATAAATAAACCCTAACACTTCTACTCTGCTACCAGGAGTGAACATAGGCAACCGGGATTGAAAGAGCAGAAAAGTTGTTGAAGAGTGGGAATTTCTGAATGGGCCCTTTCCAGCAGCTTGTATTATGAAAACCAGGGAAAGAATGTTTCTTCCTCTAACAAATTAAAAAGGAAATCTGCAAAAAGAGGAAAGGGAATAAAGAGTACAGACTAAACAAAATGAATTAAATATGCATTGGAATGAGAGAGAAGGAAACCAAAAAGAGAAAATAATAAAGAATGGAACCAGATGGAGACAAATTCTGTGCTCAGGAAGAACAGGCTTCTCTTCTGCTGCACTTCAGAAGGAAGAGAGACTGTGTACGTGTATTTGTGCATATATCATCTATAGAAGAAAAATTAATTTTTGTTTGATTTTTTTAGATTGTTTCTTTCCCTTCAGCAGTGTTAGTATAGAAGTTTGTTGATTTGAGGGAGCTTCAAAGTTAGATGAAAGCATCATTAAAGGATCTTTAATTCTGCAAATGAATAGAATAAACCACTCAATGTCACCTTAATCACTGGCTGGTTTTACTCCCCAAAAACTACTCGACTGCATCGCACTGTTGGACTTGTGTCCACTGTGCACTTGGGTCCATAGCACAGGGTTATTCTACTCTCCACAAGGGAAAAAGTAGGAGTTAAGATGTGTAACACCAGCTAATGCAAGCCTGAACTGCATAGGCCGGCTTCAGAGAGTTTATAGCAGAATCCCCTTGTGGGTTTCATTTCACCACATGATATAGACAAAGGTTGTATGGCTGTGAGGGACTGGGGTCTTGAGACTGATTTCTAAATAGAAGTAAATCGGTAAAATGCTGAATGGCTACTGTTCTTACATTTTATTTTTAAATGACTGGATTTTAAAGGTTTTATTTTGTTCTAATACTGAATGCATCAAGTGGACAAGTGTATTTTTGGCTGGGACATTATTTGCAGCACATTTGTCACATCTTCCAGGCTGTTCCCTCCCCTTTTCTTCCCCCCACACATTTGTTTCAGCTTTTGCATGTGTTTGTCTCTAGCCTAAACTATAGAAACCTCCTTATTACAAAGCTAGTTGTTGAACCATGTCTCTTACAAGGAGCAGCTGCTGTAGTGGATAACTCTGTTCAGTCTTACCATCTCATCCATGGCTTTTTATGCCTTTCTGTTTTCCTTCCACCATTTATATTGACTTCTACTATGTATGCTATGCTGAAGTTGGAAGAATTGTCTTAAATTTGTTTGAGATCAAACTGGATCCTTTGGCCTCAGGGAGCGATACGGAGAGCCCAGCCGATGTGTTTTCCTGTTCTGATTCCTCTTTAGAAGGGAATGGGGGTGGGGGGGGCTGTTCTTTATAGTACGCTACCACTTTCTCAAGCAGAATTTCTACTTATGCAAGGAAATACCAGGCTCTGTGATCCCCAACAGTTCACAATTAATAGTTCTTTTCCTTTCTTCCTTGCAGGATTGTGCAACCTGGGAAATGTTACTGCAATTTAATTAACTTCAGAAAGTGTATTCTGGACTGAATTGACCAGACCTCCTTTTCTATGCCAGCAGCTCCTGCTGGTGACCGGGTAAGAGCCTGTGGGGTTTGCACTGAGAGAGGGATGGGAGTGGGTGGGAGTCATGGTGTGAGCGGCAGTAGAGGAAGCGTTTCTGGTGTCATTCCTGGTCTGTAAGAGTCGGAAGCCATAGAGCCATCTCATGTCTTAGGTTGCACTGTGACAATACAGGAATCGTTGTCATACAGGGAGATGTGTCTCACTTCATTCATGGCACCACAACTCTTATCAGGCATGATGGACTGCAGCTGGATGAGGGTTGGTGCGAAAACCAGACTCTTCATATTTGGAGAATTATTTGATAGGGCCAGAGAAGATGGTACTACTGTGTGGTCAGTAGTCAAACATACCTATTTGGGTACGAAGGGATGGCCTGTTTGAAGAAGGGAGACATGCAGATACGCAAAAAACGAGTCTTTTTAAACTGACATTTATAAATTTACAATGCAATACTAAGATAAAGATGGTGCATTGTGTCACTCTCACCCATTTCACATATGATAAGGGGTTATGTAAGGTCCCAGGAACAGCAATAATGATGACAGCACAAATACCACCTGTGAGGAAAGACTGGAGGAAATATGATTACTTAGCTTGAAGAGGAGAAGTTCAAAGAGGCATGTAATCAGTTTTCAAATAGCCATGAAGAGGAAAGGAATTAATTCTTCTATGCATCGCTTGTAAATAGTATGAAAAATAGTAAATACTATCACAGCAAACTGAGGTCTAAATAAAGTACTGGGAAAAGCTTCATTGGCTTTTAGGATAACAAGATCGATGACTGAGGGATATTGCAGAATTTCCATCAGTGGAGATTTTTAGAGAAAAAAGAGATGAATATTGCCAGGAAGGATATAATCCATAGTGACTTAGGGTAAGGGTAGATGCTCTCTTCCAGCCCTGCTGCCTGTTGTTCTGTATTCCGGTCTCCTTGTTGACAGTGACTTTGAATTTTTCTGGTTATTGATGAAAGCTGAATAGTTATTTTAAAGGCAATAAACATTTCCATATGTATGGTACAGTATATTTCATACTCCACTTTTCAGGGAGAGAGTGGAAAATGCTGCTTCTGATTTTTCTCTTGGAAGTAAACAGATAAAGTGAGTGCATGATACTCTGCACTGTGTTATACTCTGCACTCTGTACTGAGTTATCATTAGCAGCTGGCAAGGTAATGACCAGGTCTGCTCCTGGCGTAAGAGGGAGACCTGAAAAGGCAGGCCCTGCTGCTTTCTCAGGTGAACAGGTGTGGGAAGCCAGAAAACTGCTCATTTGTATCACAGATCTCAAAAGGCTGGTACTGATGGCAAACTTCAAATTCGCGCTGGCTACACAAAACCAGCTTGGTCTGCATTGAACAGCATTCCCTAATAGCGACTTTTGATGGCTCAAGGCTCGCCTGAAGAAGCATTTGGCTACAGAGTTCAGGCTTTGTTCACGCAGCAGCCCTGATGCTGCTGTACCCTTTCTGTGCAGAAGCAGGGCTTTTTCAGTGTGGTGGTGCCTGCACCAGCACTCCCTGTGACCCTGCCTCCTGTGAGCCTGCCTGCTCGCAAGGGCCTTGGCCAATGCGGAAGAAAGCAGTGATCCCTGCACCATCATTTTTTGAGGACTGCCCGTCATCAGGGCTGCAGTTAAAAGAGAAAGCAGACTTTGAGAGTAATCAAGTCTTAGGACCTGATAAAACCAATACAAAGCTTCCTTTCAGCTGTGAGTTTGATCCAGATACTACAGCTCTCTGCGTTCGGAAAAAATTTTCCTTTTATCTGGGAGCTTGTGGCCTTGAAGTGGCTCTTAACTCTCCATCTAATTACAAATTCTGGTTTTGAAAACAAAGATGTTAGGAGTTATATGTCAGTCTGCCGTATGCTAAACTTAGCCTTCAAATTTACTTAAAATAAGGTTTGGTTTTGCCCCTGCAAGCTAACCAAATCATTTGGCCAATTTGATCAGGGTTTTGGCTGTATTTACAAGGTTCAGCAGATGTGATGATAACTTTAGCTAGGGTTCAACGACTGTGACAGCCACCCTACAAATAAATTTAAGGGGAAATGGGTTGCCACCCTCCAATACCTGCTGTTTCAGGGCACCTGCACTGAGCACTACGGCCTGCAGGGACCAATTTGTTTTCTCCTCTGAACTGCTGGTAGACTGGCACTAGCAAGGACAAATTAGAGCAGTCCTGTGGAGTAAGAGGATTTGTTAAATGTTCTAAAGGGGAAATGCAAGTGCTGAATGATGGTATGTGGCTGCTTTTGGTTTTGTGGGTATGTTTTCATGGCAGTGGTATGTCATACATACTCTTTTTTTAGCTTGAACTACACTAAACTACTACTTTTATGCAATAAACCTGCACTTGGAATACCAGCAGGAGCTCAGCTAGACCAGCTATCTTGAATGGAGGCCAATAACCTCCAAACCCAGCTGTTGCCTGGGTCCCAGTGAGTTCCTGCACCACCTCAGAGCTGCCAACTAACACAGAGGTGCCATGCTGGCTGGGCTGGCTGGTTCTCCAAAACACTGGCAAGAGCTGACCCTTGGAGCAGCAGGGTGAGGCACCTTGTCTCTTCTCAGACAATGGCTTGCGGCTCCTACCGAGTTCAGGCAAGATGTGGATTTGTCCCTCTTGGCATGTTCACCTTCCTGGCATGCCTGCCTGGGTCTGAGCCATGCAGTCACCAGCACATCACATGGGATGTGGCTACTGTGGCCTGAGCCCCCTGGTAAACCCATGCCCTCCAGGGCAGGCATCCACATGGCACACTGCCTTTGGCTACACTAGCTGCATGGAAACATTCGGTTGTTGAAGGTCATAGAAAACAGGGACACAAATATTTAAAATAAAATGCAGATTACTAAATGGAACCTCTTAGTTTTTAGTCAGCATGACTTGGGCAAAAGCTCTCTTGTAACATGTGTTGACTGAACCAGCTTCGTAACTGTTAAGTGGAGGGGTGCTGTGTGTTTCCAGCCCGGGTAGCTGCAGCAGGCAATGGAACTGTGCTGTCTTCCCTCTCAGGAAGGCAGTGCAGGACATGCCTCCTCTTTGTGTAGGGGAAAATCAACTAGTTTGTGTCCTGAGCTGTGAAAGACTTTGCCCTGCCTGTTTTTTTGGCAAAATCCATTAATAATCATTCTTTCCAGCTTCTCCTCTTTGCTCACTAGCTAAGTACTTGCCATGTGCAGCTGTAAAAAGTTGTTTCCAAAGAGAGATAAATTGGAGCAAAAACTTCTGTAACTGGAGATGAGGAGGAAAGCAGAAGGGCGTTTTCAAGTTGTTGTCCTTGGTTGCTTTTCTTTTGATTTGTGTCATGCTTTGAACTAGAGCCCTTTACAGGACTGTGTGCCCCCTTGCTTGTCTGCATCTGTGTCCTGCCAGTCTTAGCTGGAGCTCAATTTGCTCATGTCCCTCATGGGACCGGGGATAATCGGGGCAGTTGGCATCAGTCAGAGAGCCCTGTGCTGTTAGCAGAGCCATGTCAATACATTAGGGAAGCTTGAAAAACATAAGCCTCTAGCAATTGGATTTAGGTGCCTAAGCTGGAAAATTTAATTTGGATACCAAAGTTATTGATTGGCAGTTACAGTTTTTCAGGACATTTTTATTGAAAATATTTCCTAATTAAAACCATCAGTTTATCAAAACCTTCCCCCCCCCCGAGATCAAAGGTGAATTTGGCACAAAATTTAAATTTCATAAATAAAAAATCCTAAAATGAACTTCTAAAAGAAATTCAGGATACCTGAAGCCAAATATAGGATCTGCTAAAATATGCACTTCTAACAACAAAATGATTGGGTTGTTTTTTAATTCCTTACTAAGACAGAAATCTCTTCAAGTCTCAAACTTTGACAAGACATAAAAATAGTTTCCCTCTCTCTCTCTTTTCCCCACATTATTAAACACACACAAATTTTAGTGCCTCTCCAGGTAGATCAGGGAATTTAAATCCCTGCATTGTGTTTCATGTAGCATCAGAGTTGCTTTGAGTTTGAAAGAACCACAGGCTGATGAAAACCAGAACCGGTACCTTGCCATCTATTAGATAATGGCCAAAACAAGTAGAACAGCCTATTTCATAAATGAAATCTTCAGAAGGTATCTTTACTTATAGTGCTTCCAACTGAACGATGAAACCTTGGATTAGTTATAGACAACTTAACTGTGTGCCCTTACTGTAGGTGTTTAAACTGGCATCCCGTGCTGCAGATGTGTGCTGTGTACTTGGATGCATATGTGCAAATTTCATGGTCCCAATATCACTGAGTATTCAGCTAAAGGCCCAGGTGTATAATCTGAAATCTCTGATTCAATGTTATCTCACCTATATTTCATAAATGTCTATATTGCATAAATATCAAGTCCCGCTGCAAAAGTAGAAGAAAGGATTTATGTAAAAATGGCTTTACAAAGTTATTTTGAGTAAAATTTTTATTGTAGCTCTGTTCTAGTAAATGAAACAAAGTGCAATTGTGGTTGGTCAATGCTTTGATCTCAGCTTGGCTTATAATGATATAAATATGAAGAATATTAGCATTGCCTGGATTTTGTTCTTTGCATTTTGGCAGCTTATTTATGAAATAATTGAAACGTCTCTTAGCTGTACCTTTCTTTTCCAAGTGACTTTTGACATTTTTTTCTTGCCAAAAGGCAGTGTTGGAAATACTTAACAGAAAAATTCATCCTTGTATTACTCAGGATGTTTTCCAGATTGGACCAAATGGAAATTGCCAGTGATAGGAACAGCACATGAGTATTGTTCGTGATTGCACACATGCAAACTCAGATGCTGAACGCTAAGGTCTCTCCTATTACACATGGAGGGGTGTTCCCTGTGCTGTGGGTTAGATTTTGACTGCTTTGCAAAGAGATGAACTAAATCCAAACAAAGGAGGAAGAATTTCAGGTTTGTCCTTCCACTGCTTCAGCTGTGGATGGGAATCTGAGTGAGCAGCCCCCAGGGTATCTGACTCCTTGCTTGGGGATCTCTCTAGACACCAGTCCACAGGTTCCAAAAGCCCCTGGGTTGGAGCTGACCTGCTGCAGGGCACTCACCAGGCCACTCATTTGCTTTGGAGCTGCTCTTCCCAAAGAGTGAATCTAGAGCAGGAGATCCTCTGCAGGGTTTCTATACATATTTCCATTAAGCAGCAGTTCTTTTTGTCCAGGAGCTGGTGTTGGAGGCAGGGAAGTGCTGGTCAGCTCAGAATAAAACGTATGATGGATTCACCAGTTCAGTACTCAAGAGGAAAAGATGAATCTTTATCATCCCTGCTGGTAGTCTGCTTTAGCCCTAGAGCTTCAACTGGCAGCACTCATCATTTGTCATACAGATTCTCATTACTACTTTTGGATCGTATCTTCCTCTGGTAGAAGACTTTTAGGTCTGGAATAAAACCAGAGCAGTTCCTATCAGCTAGGGACAGCTGATTTTTTTTTAAATTAAAAAATTAGACTCGTAAATTTAAGCTTTTCTTGTTGTAGTTCCAACACAATTAGTATGAGTATAAAATCTGGTTTTTAAAATAGAGAAAATGATGGTCAGATGTAGTAGATTTTTGTATATGACACAAGGAACCAGGCAATGTAGAGATAATGGCAACCTTCAGTCTACTTTACTTAATGGTTCCTTAATGGTTATCTGGTTTGCTAATTTTGAACAACTCATCTAAAGATAGTTTTTGAGTTGTCTTATTGAACATTTTTTAATAGCGGTAATGTATTGCTTCCTCTATCTATGTCTCTGAAGTTGCAGGAGAAGTTTACTCCTGGATTCCAATCAGGCAGATAGTTTGGTGGTGCAGGAACGTAAAGTTTTGGCTTTGTTTTCAATATGGATTAGAACAAGGCATCATTTGCCAGTACTGCCGGGATATTAGGTGATCATGTAATTTCACATGTGCAATAATGTGTTTTCAGTAATATTACTGCTTTTCTTTGTTGGTTTTAAATTAATCCTTTTCAAACTAAAACTTGTATGGTAAGACATTTAAGATTAAATCTCTTATCCTTGACTTACCTTTTGCTTGGGTTTTTTATTGCTGGATGCAGTTTCTAAAGTTTTGTAGACCATTTAGAACAGATGATGAACTTTTGGCCACAGTACCTTGAGTAGTTTGGGGTGAGCTAAGGTTGGCTCCAACGTGAAGAAGGGGTGATTGAAGTCCCAGAGTTTGGGGAGGGATTGATTGCTCAAGAAAACCGTTTCTTTGCTTCAGATTACTTTTTGTCCCCTCTTTTCCCTCCCCTTTATTATTTCCATCCTGATTCTAAAGTCTCTTCCACAGATTCGTTTTTATATTGCTGAGAACCTTTAAAAATAATTACTGAAACCATAGCAGCCCATCTGAAAGCTTTCCGAGACACAGTATGAACTACAGAGCAGGCCAAACCTCAAGAGGGCAGAGGCTCTTTTCCAATCAAGGAAAAAAGGATACTGAGAGTTTCTTTGGGTGTTTGTACAAATGGGTGCTTTGTTGTCCAGCTTCTGCATGTGTGGATGCCCAGCATACATTGCCCAGCTTCATGTATGTCAGCATTTTGGGGAGTTGAAAGTGGTTGTAATTTTTAATTACTGTAAGCTAGCATGTAAAATTTGTAAGAGAGAATTTCATTTTGCAGCTGTTCTCAAAGGAGGATCTAAGATAAAATGCCTACCTTGGTAAATACTAAAAGAATGCAAAGTAATGGTGTATTTTGTGTATATTCATTTATAACTCAGTAAACTGAAAATTTTCAATTGCTTTATTTGCAAACTTGTATTAATTCCTTAGGGAATGTGAATTGTAAAAAGTAACTGTTTTGTAGCAGCCCAGCAGAGTCTACAAAGAACTTTTCCTGGCCACCTTACTGAAATAAGCATTTAAACTGCAGATCAAATGCTGTTTTACAGCTCTTTGGAGTGGAGGTCACAGAAGGTTTGTGAACACAGGTGATACAAGTCATATGCAGAATGAGTTCTCATTTAGTACCTAGTCAGTTAGTAAGATGTGATGTGAGTTTCTGTTCAGTTTGTGGTCTGTGAGCAGGGCACAGAGGGCAAGTTATGGGAAGTTTTTCAATAGGTTGTGGTCCTTGGAGACAGGTGACAGCATATCTTGCTGGTTGCTCTCCCCAAATTCATGGAGCAAGGTACCAACAGTGCTGAACACAAGGGATGGCATCTCCGTGCAGACTATGGCTGTGGTCCTTGCTCCACCAGCCTTCCTGATCCAAAAGATGGTGTTGTGGGAGTTAATGCCAGCCTTGCTTGCTGACTGTGACACTTTTCAAATTCATTACTTACATGCAAATAGGATTTGGTGCCTCACAAATGATCTGGTTTAATGACTAACCCCGAGCTACAGTGCAAATCTCTGCACAGGAGAGAACATCAAGGGTCTTCATGGGATGCACTCTTCTTAATCTCTAAGTCTGATCTCAAAAAGTTCAAATGCTTCACCAAAGTCAGAAGGTACATTGAGTCTCATCCAGTCTCCTCTGAAAACTGGCCTGAGCCTTTTCATGAACTCTTAATGAGAATAAATTCAGGCTCTCCATCTCCACCCAGTCTAGTGGGGGTTTCTCAGCACTTTGCAGCCTCAAGTCATTCAAAATTAACTTTCAGAATGGAAAATTAGGATTTTTTTTTTAATTAAAATCTCTACCAGACCTGGTTGCCTGTTTCTAACAAAACTGATTTATGAGTCTTGCTGTGCTGAACCGAGGCGTTTATTGACAGTAACCTGGCTCTGAGGTGGTGGTTTTTCTGCTTTGTCTATGGTGGAGCAGGCTCCCTTATATTATACAGATCTGGGGCTGGCTTTTGTTTTGTTTTTCCCACACTCCAGGCAGATCTGTCTTTGATTGCTCCTCTAATGACAGGTATTCAGGTTACTCTAATTTACGTCAACACCTGGGCTGTAAAAACTAATGCAGTCTTGCTTGTGCAGTTGGTCTTTCCCTGATTACTGCCCAGGCCACTTAGCTTTTTGTTTGGGCTTTTGATGTGAAATCTGAACTGATCTCTGTGCACTGTAGTTTTTCAGCATTCTTATAGCAATATTGCAATATTTATAAGAGACAGGGATTGGAAAATGGTGCTTTAAATTCATTCCATATGTCTGGCCCTTATATGCCTCAGATTTCCCCTTTAGAGGCAGTTACTATTTTAATATAATTTTATAGATGCTGCCTTTAGTAGACCAGCCACAATTCACTGCATGTTTAGTAAGACATAGTTGATTGTGATGAAGAAAATGCTTTATGTTAAAAAAGCATATTTGAATGCTGAAGCCCATTGAATGCTAAACCTACACGTACTGAGAAATAAAACAATCTGACAGTGTGGGAGATCTTTGATCCTTTTCTGTAAGTATCTGTTACTGTCAAATGTTTTCAACTGCAGCTTTGTGTCATCCTATTGATAAGAGAAAGATTAATGAAGGCACCATCAGCAATGGTGTTATGCAGGTCCCATCATTATTAATTTAGTGCCCTGGGCATGGAGAGGATGTGGTGTGGGGTGTCCCATAGCTCCCACGATGTAAGCTGTGGCTCCAAACTGGCTCTTTTCATCCCAGCCTCAGTACTTGCAGAGAGAAGCCCCTCTCCTTATAACTACTGCTTTGAGGGGGACTGCAGCACACCAGTTGGCAGCTGCGGGCAGCAGAAGTCCACCAGTAAAATCCCAGAACTTGCTCTCCATATTTTATTGCTTTTTTGACTTTTTTCTTTGCATACTGAAAGTTGCAACAGCTCAAATGTCCAAAAAAAACCTCCATTCAGACTAATTTATGGTACTTTTGGCCTGTTATGCCATGAAAAAGTGGATAGAAGGGAAAAAATCCTCCAGATCTCTGTCAACTTGATTCAAATAGCAGGATTGCTGTCATGTTACACAAAGCAAACGGTCAGAGCTGTAACAACCTAGAAATAAAAGTGGAGGAATAGGTGGAAAGGCAAAAGGTGGATATGCTCATGTATACAAAAGCTGTTTTGCCATGGTAACAAGCTGGGGATTCCAAGGGCCAGACCATGCTTTTCCCCCTCTGCGTCACCAGGTGTGGGTTGTGGGAAGCATCCCTTCCTGCCCCTCACTGTTTGCTGCCTGCCACTGCCAGGCCATGAGTGTCCCTGTCTGCTCAGAGATGAGTGGTGCCATGTTGTGAATATAAGATGGTGAAAAAAGTCCTGTTCTTAAGTGCAATTATTTATAGCCTGATTTAGGACTGAATAATCTGGAGGCAATACTCAGAAATGCATAATTTCTGAACTAGCCTGTTCACCCTACCAACAGTTCCTCAAGCTTAAAATGGCTCATGTTTTGGGGAGAAAGCTGTGCGGTGTTGAGCAGCCACATGACACTGAGTGATCCCTACTACAGTGATGAGACACTGGAAAAAGCAGCCCCATTGCAGGGAAGCTCTTGGGCTATGTGGTAGGAACACTATTTCATGAACACAAAATGTTCACGAGGAGGAACAGGTGAGGGAATAAGCTGGAAAGAGACACATCAGGTCCTTCATTGCGGCAAGTATGTTGTCCCTGTGTGATAAGTTGTCCCTGTGGCCTCTCCAGAGCACTAGGAGTCAAGTGTCACTTTCTTTAGGTCTGATGCTGGTTGCCTCCAGCCCAGGTGAATCCTCCATGCCTGTGCTGGGGCAGCGTGCCTGGATAACAGCCTCATGTGTTGTTTCCTACACTCAGCTTGACTAAGGGCTGCTGTGGATGGTAGATGATGGAGTGTTGCAGGCACCTCTGCTCTGCCCTGGCCTCCTGCTGAGGAATGACATACATGTGCCTGTTTTCAAACACTGTGGAGACTCCCTCCTGAGGTGGCGGGTACAGGGGCTTTGCTCCAGGTGTCCTTTGCAGGGCTGAGGTCTTGTTTCTCAGGACCAGGTTGCTGTGGTGGGGAATGTGACCTGACCCTTGTTGCCTGAGCAAACAGGAAGATTTTTGTACAAGTCCTCTGAGCACACTGGTTGAAAGAAATCATAGGAGTATGGATTAGATGTAAGCAATTTCTGTTTTCAGTGAGTCAAATACTTTCTGCTATAGTGTGTTTGATCTTACATTAGCAGCTTTTCTCAAGTCAACATCTGAACACTTAAACTGACCAAAAGCGTAGCTGTTTCTTCCAAACAGGGACTGTATTGGTTACTAGAGGCAGTCCTTCAAAGCTAGCCATTGCCTGTGATCCTCTGCATATCTTGAAAAATATTTCACTGAAAATAAAAATATTTTTTAAATACTTGGATTAAAACAACATTCTGACGCCATAGCAGCCTATTTCTTAGTTGTAATTTTCCATGGATGCAGCACCGCTGGATTTTCTCCATATAACTCTCGATTGTGTTTGACAGATGAGGTTTTCTGGGTGCAATTTGCTGTGGACCATAGCTCTTGCCAGGCTCTTGCCTTCCACTTCTCCCCTTTTGGTCCCTGCCTGCAGCAGGATGGTGTTGCATCCCCCACATCAGTCACTGCCAAATTGGGAAAGGTGTGCTTCCCTATGGGAGGTCCTCCTGTGTGTTGTTCAGCTTGGGCCAAATCCTATTTCAGAGCCATGCAGACCTCATCCACTTTCACGTGTGCCTGTATATAAACATTATCATCCATCACCCTTCCAATGGCAGTTTGTGGAAAAAGAAAGGCAACTCTGGCTCTGGGTCTAGGCAAGAGCTCTCCATCACTGACTGGTACAGCTCCTCTGCCCTGGCATTTTGTGTAAGGGGTGGCGTTTTTCAATGTGGTTGAAAGTCATACTCAAACCACTTATTTCGGGTACTGTGGAGTTTCCTTGAAATGCCAAAAGTCCCCAATAAAGTAGGCTTCCTCCCTCTGGCAGTGGCAGCTCCCCAGAATTTCCCTGCGTCTCAGACATCCAGAGTAACTTCTCTGTTGGTCTCTCTTTTGGCTGTCCAGATCTCTGCAAGTGGTTTTAAGGGTGAAAGGTTAGTGCCTCCTTTCACTGCCACAGCTTCCTCCAGACAGGATAGGACAATTTACATTCTCACACCCTTGTAATGTCCTGTCTCAGGCCACAAAGTCTTGTAATCCTCGCACCAAAAAGGATTGTCTTCTCAGCCAAAAACGACTCTTAAAAGACCAGTCACTGGTGTTAAAGGACCCAAAAATACTGACAGTAACATTTTAGATGTCACTTTGTTCCCCAGGAGCTCCTCAGATTCAAAAGTTTTATCTCAGTTAGGAGAAAATCCCAGCTCTCCTGCTAAATATAGGCTTGTTATACAGCAGTCCCCAGTGTCTCAATTAAAACTTGTATCAGGTTACTTGAGTGCCAGACAGGCTTTTCACTCCTTCATGTGCAAGTGGTTTAGGCCAGAGAGTCTCCTAAATATTCTTTCTTCACCCTGTAAGGGAATTCTTCTTCAGTATCTTCCGGTAGCTTCATGCTCAGCTGAATTTGGTTTGGTACCCTTGTTGAACTCTTTAGAGACTTAAACTCATCTATCTGTATGATCTGTTTATAGATTTCTCTATATTTAGAAACTTTAATAAAAGGATAAGAAGAAAAATGCATGATTTTTTCAAGGGGGATTTAGTGGCATGATGTTGCATGGGAGGAGCACCTTCAGCATCCTCTAAAGTTCTCGTTCACACTGTGCCACACTCCTGGACTGACTCTTGGGGCAGGCAGCCCCTCTGGCCTTGTGAGGATGTGGTGGTGGAACGTGGGACATGTAGACTTTCTAATGACTCAGGTCTGCCAAGGAAAGTGGGAGCGGGGGGGCTCAAATTTCATGACGTCACTGTAACTGTTTTTGGCAAAGAAGTTTAATAGCTCAGTACCCTGTTAAAAAAATGATTCATGAAAAAATACTGTGGTCTGTATAAAACTGACTGTGATTTTCCAACTACTTTGTAATGTGTTTACAATTAGTTGCCCTTTTTGTTTTGAGAGCTACCTTACTAAAGTACTTGGTAATGCAGCTCAGTTTCCTCAAATTCAGATGTAAAAAAAAAGAAGAAAAAAAAAATCCCTTCTTTCTTTAGGCAAAAGTAATGCGTTTTGAAAGAACCAAATCAACACTGGTTTGGAAGTTGGGTCCTTTTGCATAGGAGAGCAATCAGCATTTTAATTGGCAACTTCAGGGGTTTTTTCCCCTTAAATTTATCAATTCTATTTAATTCTACAGTTGTTTTTTTCCTTCCTCTTTTTTTTGCTTGGAAATTAATCATGCAGGAAATGATTAACCACAGTGAGTGTCTGTCTGCCTCTGACTCAATGTTTAAGAGGGAAGGCTTTCAAGCAGCTCAAAACAGCTGACCAGATACAAACCATGCACTTGCATTCTGGTTGTTCACACTGTCCACCCCACAATAAAGGTCGTGTTTCTTTTTAGCATTTTTAATGCTCCTGAAATGATTTCTGAAATACCAGATTAAATCTGAAGTGCCCAAAATACGTGTTTCACGAGATTCAGTGTAGTGCCATTTTTGCTCATTGCTCTTCATGGACTATTCTGCAGAGCAAGGGGCTCTTTGCAGAATGTGATGTATGTACTTCCTCTCTCCTCTGTTTTGGTTTTTAAATGAAAGGATTCTTTATTATGATGCATTGCATAGCATAGCATTTTAATATCGTTCCTGATGGTGACTTCTGCGTGTGCCTGGTAGGTTGCAGAAATTAGAGTTTTCTTACGCAGGTATTCTTTACTTAGGCAGCTTTGGAGCATCTCATTTGCTAGCGGCGAGGGCGGCTTTCCTCAGAGGCAGCGGGCGCGGGCTCTGTGCACTCCCCTCTCGGGAAGGCTGCAGGAGGCTGCCCCAGCCCGGGGCCGGGGCCGAGGCGGGGCACGGAGTGTGAGGATTGCAGGGGTGGTGCCTGCTCCTGGCGCTGGCAGCCCAGAGCGAGCAGGCTGGCTCTCCGGAGGAACCGGCGCTGGGCACGGTGCTGCTGGCTCCTGCCCTGCAGCGGGAGAGCAGCTGCTGCTGCCAGCTGTGGAAATCCTTCTCTTCGCTGACAATACAGACCTCTGTGCTTGGGGCTCAGTGGCTGATGCTGTGGCGTACGTCCGTGGGTTAGTTACTGCAATCCTTTCTGCCGCACCTCCAACACTCACCTAGGTGTAACATTTCTATAGAACTTCTTAAAACCTGTGATAATTTACACTACTGCCTAGAAAATATGCTAGTACACGTGTCCTGTGTTTCCAAGTACCAATACATCTTCAGCCTTGGTCTTTTGGAACCAGTTTCTTTTCAACACCCTGCAGCACTAAGCGTTGTAAGAAACTTGGTTGTAAACAGATTTGGTGGGTAAAATTTATTACCGGGTGGATTGGTTACTATTTCAGGTATTTTGTAGTGTCAGCCATTAGCAATTTAACATAATGTCCGTTTATTAAATTCAGCTCTTTCTCACTGACCAAGAGCAAATAATGATCTGAGTCCATTGCAGAAGTGTAGAACAGTAACCAAAGCTTTCCTCTAATTGCAGAGTTACACTTAACGTCTCAGGACATCTCTATGCTTTGTGAGAAACAGTGATCCTATGAATTGGTGATGAACAAAGCAGCTGCAGAGTTCGAGTTCAGCACTGTGCTGACTCAGCTGCTTTGGTTCTGCAGCCCAAGAGGTGCTGCTCCTCCCAAGGGCCACCCCCAGTACTGCCCTGTGCTGTGGCAGCAAGTCGCCAGGTCACTGCATCTCTTCAGAACATTATTATTCTTCATATAGGCTTAGAGTGATCAAATTTTAAAATCCAGAGAGCACCTCTTTTATTTTTGCTTACAGTAAGACAGGCAAAGAAATAGATTGTACAAAATCTAACAACCAAACAGCAAGGGTGAGTTAGAGCTTCAAAGACAGAGGTGCTGTTTTTTTCCTGCAAAGTTTCAGCTTGAGTTTCTAAAAATTTCATCAGCAGAAGCAGAGTCAGAGTGACAAGAGTGAAGTAGTATTGCGGCTTTGGTTTTAAACTAAAATTTTACAACCTAGGGTGTTTTACTGGCTCTGTAAGTGTATGCATTATACGTTTTTGTGTGGGCACACACATTTCTCAGTCACGCCATGTGACCTCTTTTGTGATGGCTCCTAAAGGAAGTGTGTGCTCTAGAATACCATGAGTAAACAACCCTCCAGGATGCTCATGTTACACTTCAGGCCAGTTTTGCCAGAGTTTGGTTTATTACAGAAACGTGTCCTGTGCTTCCAAAATGCTATTTTCCAGCCTGTCTCTGAGGGCTATAGGGCTTGTTCAACAGTAGCAAAATGCTAAGCTCACCAGTGTGTACCTAATTTCCGTAGCAGTTCTGTTGACAGAGCCTTGCAGTACCAGAAATACTAGCTAGTGTGCAGCAATTGACTACAGGTACATGTAAGACGGGATAGGGAAGGAGGGAACACCTAGTGCCTTTCTCCCCGCTACCTTATTGCAAATAATGTGTGCAGGGAGGGTTTTGGAGAAGCTGGATGTGTCTGTGGGTAGTGGCTTCCCCTTACAGGACTCAGGCTTCAAGCATCACCTTACTTCCTCTTTAAGCCACCAATTCCTTAAGAAGCTGATCTAAACCAACCCAGTTAAAAGAGAAGAAGAGTAGAACAGAGCAGCTCAAGCAGGAAACAATCTCTAACTGACAGGGAGGTAGACAAGTTACGGTATTTTACAGGAAGTGCTTCACAGACCACCTGGCTCACTTGCTGCATTCATGTTTGAGCTGCCTTAAGGGATTCATTTAAAAGTCTGATATCAAACCAAACTGTATTCTGCCTGCTCCAGAAACTTTCCTGTGACACATGGAGTGCCAAGGAGACTCATGGTACATTATCTAGACTGCTTTGACCTCTTAACAAAGCAGTGCAGGAGAGCAGAATTTCTCTTTTTAATCAGGTGAAGCAGTTAAAAGCTTGGTGAAATATCCTCATGGCACAGTTAAGCTAGAGACAACTGCAGCTGTGAAAAGACTGTGTTAAGAAACAGGATGGTTGTGGTCTACTGTAAGAAATAATTTTCCTGTTGACTATTTTTTTAAACAGGAAGCTGAAGAACAAAGCAGCATTAGTCTTGGTGCTTTTAATATGTTTCAGATTTCAAATATTGCGTTTAGAATATGCTGATTGGGAAAGGATAGGGCTTTGTGCAGAGTTTTATGTAGCAACTGAGAGCTACAAATTTAGAAGATAGGAATATAACTAAATTCAAGCAGATCCTCTGAATATGAAGCTGTTGTTTCTCTGGAGGAGCTTCAGATGCTCAGTAATGCAGCAGAGGACTGATGAGAGCAGGCTGATCTGTTGGCTGGACTTTGAATGCGTGCATTTGCACAGCACTGGCTTCACACAGTTTCCTCTTTGTCAGTCACTCTGTCTATCCGCCAGCTTCCCCTCTGCTCTGCTCGCTCCATAGCAGTAACTGGAAACAGTTTCTGCAGTCCTGGAGAAGAACACCTGCAGACACTAGAGACAGCACTAGTGCCTCATGCCACTTTGAACTCCATGATTTTTCTAGATAATCAGCCAGAGCTATGGATGATGCATCTGTCTCCTTCCTCCCTAGAGACTTTACACAAAATCCATTATTTCAGAAAATATTTCTTCTGGGCAAGGTAACTCAGCAATTTTTGGGGGGGGGAAGGCCAGGTTATAGCTGTATTCTAATCCTTTTGAAGCATAAGCATCTGATGAGATAAATCTGTACTTCTAACCAGTTTTTTTCTGACACAGATATCATGGATCATGTCAGAGCCATTACAGACTTCGTAGGTGGTGACTCACTGCAAATGCCATTTTATTTCATTCAGCGCATTTGCCCAATGTTCATTTTAACTGTAAAGGGTACCTGGCATGATGTTGATGTGACAGATACTGTGCTATTACACTTCCCCTTGGTTTCATCAAAAACAATTAAGTTACTTGAAAAAGTTAAGAGCTGTGTATTCTTGTGAAGAACTGCCCTGGGGACCTCAGCCATCAGCCCGGGGTTGTCTGGAGAACTACCCTTATTCCTATTCCCACTGTGTTTACCTGTCTTACACAAACATTAAGTAAGTGGTGACAAGTCATTGTTACTAAAGGTGGCTCTGGTGAATGGCCAGTACAGTTGAAAGCTCAGATAAAAGAATAAAGCATATGCTGAAATGCCATAGCATCTCGTATCAGAAATGCCCCAAAAGCCCCTGATAGGCACAGTTCCAGAAAGCTGTGTGCCAAAATGCCAGAAAACCCTTGTGACTTGAAAAAATAGTCCTTGACACTTGGACATTTTTTGTTGTTGTTGTTCCATAATTTTGTTGCAATAAAGTTCTATATCTCAGGTGTGACCCTCCTAGGATTGGCTGAGTCTGAAAGTTCAGCTTGGGGTGGGGAAAAGTGGGAGCCTGATCTTGGCAGGGAGGCTTGTGAAAGGCTGAGCTTTAGCAGCCAGGCTTTTCTGTCTGCAGCTGAGAGGCCAGGCTGCCTGCTTGCTCTTCCTCCTCAGGGAGAATACTCAGAACATGACTGTGTGTGCTGCTTCTGAGGAGGAGGAAGGTGCATTCAGATATGATGATGGAGCTCGGGATCTTCAGAGCAAACAGGGAGAGAGGAAGAAGCACAAGTCTTTCCTAGAGCTCTGCTGTCCCACTCTACCCATAACAGTGTAGGTGTGGGGATCTTTTAGCAAGTGAAGGGATTTAACAGGTCAGCATCTCTTTCTGAGTATGATCTTAAAGTATGATGGCTTCTTGAAGTAAGGGTTGATGGCATAGCTGTGGGACTATCCTGAAGCACTTCCATGGGAATAAGATTGTTGGATTTAATGGAGTTCAATTTGGTTATTGTGTTTTGTGCACTGCCATAGCAATGCATGGATTGTGTAAGTGTTCAAAACTGGATGTGTATATCTATGAGTTTGTATGTCTGTGAGGCAGTGGGGTTCGTGTAGGAATGATCCTATTTAAAGATCCTGTTTAAAGATGCAGCTGGTTTTAATACAATTAAAGTGCTTTTTACAGATTATTTAGACTTCCAAAATGTAGAAGATAAACCTGTTAGCTGCAAGGATGTTTTTTAGCTGAGTAGAAACTTATTTATTAAGATGTATTAATCTCTGGACCTTGTGTGTGTGTGTTTGTGTTTTGCTGTGCAGGTTTCTTAGCAAGAGTAGACAGAACTCAGCCTTCCACCATGCCTGTGCCTCCCCCTCCAGCTCCGCCTCCACCCCCAACATTGGCCTTGGTAAGTTTTACAGGAGGTAAATGTACCATATGCACTGTTCTCTGCTGCTGCTTGTCCCACTGAATAGGATGTCCAGAGATATTGAGGTGTGGGTGAAGGTATCCATGATACTTGGGGAAAGCTCTCCAACATTTTGTTTATGGTTGATCATTGATCCTACAAGAAGGACCATCACTTCTGCTGCCTTCCAGTGCTCATGTGGATGTTACTATCCACTCTAACTCTCCATCCTTTTATTCCTCCCACACTGGTGGCTGATCTGGTGGAGAGACAACAGCTTGCCTAAATCAGGGGAGTTCAAGTCTTGCTATCCCCTTGCCTTTCTCCAGACCTGTACTTCCACCTTGTCCTTTGTTCTACTCCAGTACTTACGTGACTTGAGCTGGAAAAAGTCAATCCTATTGTTTAAATTGGTGAAGGATAGCTCTTAGCTAGCATAGCTCCCTCAGCCAGCCTGTGGAATCAGAGCACAGGATCCAGTGTGGCACAACATGATGGGTGAAACTACATCGGACCTGACTTAAGCTTAAACTAGAATAGAGCTTGTGCTGTGCTTGCCCTCCCAACAGTCAGTCACCTCACTGACAAGAAGGAAGAGGCTTCTTGAAATCCCATTTTAAAGTACCCAGATATTTTCAGTGCAAATCCTAGGTGATTACGCAGAATGGGCTGTGTCTCTCAAGAGTCGTTCCCTCATTTTCCATCACAAGCAGGATATGGACTCTGCTTGGTCTCTCCATGACAACTCTCCCCATCTTTCAGGAAATCTCCTTGATGCTGATCTGATAAGTTAGAAAGTGTTTCAGGAACCATTTCTTAGAAGAAGGAGCCATATATATGTGCATGTATATGTGCATATAAGTGTATTGTTCGGAGGTTTTTTTCTTGAAAAACTGTGTCATCAAAACATAAAGTGAAAGGAGAGGACCATTGAGACAAACCTCTTAGGTCCAAAGGTTTTATTTGGTCTATATGAAGAGGTCAATATTATTGAAGTGGTGATTGCCATTTTGAAGTATTTCTATCAAAGCTTAAATAGTAGACAAAGGTCCATCTTTGCTCTGGCTTATCTAGAATTTGTATTTCACTACAACTTTCAAGAATGTCCATCTTCTTGTATAATCAAGTTATGCGCATAGTCTGTTCTTGCTCAGTCTCCAAAATGGCAATTTGCCACATATATGCCTGGGCTTTAAAAAAATCAGAGACTCTAAATCATTAGTTCAAAAAAGGTGAATTCACATAGAAGCGTTCTGTTTCTAATGAATAATGTGGGTTAGAATAGCAGTAGTGTTGGGGACTTCGGGTCAGTAACAAGGCCAGCTACCTTTAATATTCACAAAACTAGACATGGCATGCTACCCACCCACTCAAATGCTGTTAAAACAGACACTGAAGTCTCAAGTAAGTACCCTATTGTCATAGTTTGATGTTGGTTTAAAAGCCAAACACACAAAATTTAATTATGTGCATAAGAGGAATATGGATTTATTGAGGAAAATGTAAAGAAATTTCGGGGCAAAACAAGGTCCACACTTAAACAGTTGCAATATAAATGAAAAGTTTATCATTAGCAGAATGAAAAAAAAGAAATTGTAAGGAATGAAAGCAAACCTTTAAACACCTTTCTTTCCCAATGTTTTCTCCTTTACCACAAACCTTTCACAAGTGAAAACAAAACAAGAACATGGTATTTTGGTCAGAGTTGTACTTTTTCTAAGAATCTTTTTATGCTTAAGGAAAAAAAAAGGTTCTTTTACTGTGCCATAGAGCTTTCACAAACCAACAGTCCCGCCCGGAGAAAATCTGTTGAAGTGAAAAAGGTATTTTTCCCATGAATCTTTTGCAGTCTTCCCACACTGCCAAGTCACGGGCCATAGGAAAAAAAAATGAGGTTTTCAGTTTTTTTGAAGATGAGCTATCTCAGCCTGAAAGCAAAGGTTCTCTGCTTCGAATTTCTAATAGCTTCTCACAGTTTCTATATGGCCTATGGCCAGTTTCTATATGGGCTTCTCTAATTTAAAGTCACAGGCTGTACAAGAATTTCTCATCCCCTCAAGTTTTTTCCAAATGAATTAAAGTCCTTTCTATGACTTTACAAGAAGCATTTTTAAGCTTCACACCAAAAAGCACAGCAGCCCTCTTTTTTCCCGTCATCATTTAGCTGCCTTCCCATGTCATCTTATCCCTTCCCCTCTGTTTCTGACCTTGGAGCCACCATGTTCAGCTTCATTCCATGTGATTTTACTTTTCTCTTCTTCCCTCGCTGACTTGAAAGAAAAGGTGTTTTTGTCGGTTGCAGTGTGGTGTTTCTTCAGCTTTGGCGAAGGCTGTGTTGGGTGTAAAGGTGCCCCTCTGGTCCCGGTACGGGGTTTCAGCGGCTTCAGATCTTCGGCCACGTGGCTTCGGTCACACGCTGCCTGCAGAGCGAGAACAGCTCTCCCCTGGGAGTGGAGGGCTGGCTCGAGCCTGAGCCCGCGCCCGCCGGAGATGAGAGCCGGCCCTGCACCGCCGCCACACCGAGGGGTTGAAGGGAAGGGCGTGAGCTGGACCCAGGCCCGGGCCCGAGGCCCTCTGCTTTCGGCCACCCCTTCGCACTTAAGCCCAGAAACAAAGAGGAAGCTCTCTCCATTGCACGGGCTTTTTATATGCAAAATTGCAAAAGTGATTGGCTCAACAGCCCATCAATCAATTCAGGTTCAGCCTATTACACCTATTTGAGCGGAATTTTGTATCTAGAAGTTGAGGTTTATTTTGCCTCCTCATTTTCAATCTTTGTTTTGCAGGCAAATACTGAAAAGCCATCCCTAAGCAGGTCAGAACAAGCAGGGCGAAATGCTCTATTATCTGATATTACCAAAGGAAAAAAGCTCAAGAAGACTGTTACTAATGACAGAAGTGCTCCAATTCTAGACAGTAAGTATGATTCTGCATGTTAGAATTTCTGTAGGTATGAATGGTTCTACATATCTGAAAGCAGAAAATTGTTTTATATATCATCAGATGAATTGCCATGAGAGTAGATAAAGTGCCAGAAATTGGCATGCATAAAAATAAATTCTGTTCATCATGAATGAACAATCAGCTGAGCAATCAAGTACTGCTTATGAAATGTGAATACTAATTTGTTAGCTAATTCACATAAAGTGGTTTATTTTCCTGTTTGACTATATCAGAAAACTATGCAAGCCCTACCAGGAGTTCTGCTGAGGACTTGCAGCAGATCAGGCAAACAAAACCCCCATAAGGACTGAGGAGAGAGCAGAGAATAAAGTGGAACTTCAGACTCTACTTTTGCATAAACAGTATAAGAATAAATGCATGCCTGGCATGACACCATTGGCTCCAGTACCACTTAGAGCAAAAGCAGAGCCAGAAGCCACAGCTCTACCTGTGTGTCACTGCTGCATGCAGCTGTGCCACTCCTGGAGTGACTCAGGGGTGTTATCTTTTTGGCTGAGCCTTGCTGCTCAGCCTGCCCAGCAATACTGCACAAGGCAGTGACTCTCCTTACCTGAATGGAAATAAGGTCTCTATCCAGCTGTGCTGCTGCTGTGTCTGAGAGCACGTCTTGGTAGGTGCTGAGAGGAGGCTGGGCAAGCCCATGTAGCAGAACTGTTGGGAAGACAGAACAGAAACAGGAGAAGAGTGAGGAACACAGGTCTCTGCTGACAGCAGAGGAACAGCATTCATTACCTAAGGAGAAAAGACTCCTCTACAGACTGATCAGCAAATGTGATAAACTTCAGTCTAGGTTTGGCCATGCACTTAAAGGCTGGACTGTGATAGGAGCATGATGAGGAAAGAAAGAAATGCCCAGAGGAGTGTGACCAAATAAAAATAGTTTAAAAAATAATTAGATACAATCCTGCAATCAGCCAGCTACAGTTTTTAAAGATTATCTCTGAATGTCAAGTTATGGTCTAGCTATTGTAATGAGCTGGAGGGGATTAAAGGAGGGGGTAAACAGTAAGATAAAAATGATGCAGCCTATTATCTTGTTTACATGAATTAACAAATCATGATGAAAGACTAAACAGCATTTCTCCAGAGGTTCACACCCTGTCTGAGTCAGAGCCAAACTGAGCTGACATGCTTAAGAAAGAGAAGGGTAATGTGAAACATTCCCCCATGGATACACTCTTCCTTTTATCTTAGGGAAATTTTTAGAAGTGCTTTTCATCCGCAGGTTTTAATTACTTTGAAGTCAGTGAAATTTTTACCCACCCAAAGTTGTGGAAATCAAGATTCCAAGAAATTAAGCAATTGATCTTAGCCCATGTAGCCCAGCATCTGAGAGTTGATCTCCACAGACATCCCAGCCTGTGCACCTGCTCATTTTGCAGTGTCGCTCTGAACAGGGCTCTTTGTATTGTAGTTGTGGAAACACTTTCATTTTACTTTTGGCAACTCAGCTGTCACAGCAGAAATACTGACATTAGAGAGAAATGGGAGAGAAAGGGGGAGGGTGATAAAATAATTCCTGCCTATTTGGAAACATTAACAGTTAATGATCCTGTCACTGCACTTCTGAACCTGCAGAAATGGCATCTCCTTCCCTACAAGGCTTTGTTTAAAATAAGTAGATATGTTGCAATGTCATCAACAGTGAGAGAGTTCTGTGCATTCCCAGCAGTGATCCCCAGAGATACCTTCAAGAGGAAAGACCCTCTGCCTTCCTTCCCACTTTCCCATGAGAGTGCCCAGTCTCTGCTTATGGAGAAGTGAAGGAGAAGGATAAGAGAGCAAAAGTAGGAAGAAATGGGGATAAGCAACTAAGATGCTAACAAAAACTACATGATGTTCTCATGTAGTCCCATCCAAGCTCAGCTCCAAATTCTCTGCAGCAATTTGCTCTGCTCTCCGATGTAGAGCAGACTAAAGTGATGGCTTAATAAAACAGAGAGGATATAGTTATTATGGTTATTGCACCACCTCCTCCACATGCAGTGGTGGTGATGGTGATGGTGATGATGGTAGCTGTGATGATCCAAACCGTGTGTGTTTTGAAAGTTCTTCCATTTTTCTCCAGCTACAAGCATTACTCTAATGAAAGAGGTGACTTTGCAGGATTAATCTTGCTGCACTAATATGGGGGGTTTTTTTTCCCAACAGAACCCAAAGGATCTGGTGGAGGTGGTGGCGGTGGCTTTGGAGGAGGTGGCGGTGGCAGCGGCGGGGGTTTTGGTGGTGGCAGTGGAGGCAGTTTCAGTGGTGGTGGACCACCTGGCCTTGGAGGCCTTTTTCAAGCAGGAATGCCAAAGCTCAGATCTGCTGCAAGTCGAGATGCTGGTAAGAAAGACCTTGAATTTCCAGTGCGCAAAAATGACATTGCTTTAAACCTTCATAGAACTGCAGTAAATCACCTGTCAGGATTGAAAATCCCATCAAATATTGTAGGCTCTTAGGAAATGTAATTTTCAGCTTGAATCTTGTTTTAGTCTTACTATTTTGTTTTATGAGGGAGAAGCAAGACTCCCTTCCCACCCATCCTCCTCGTTATTGATGAAAACTAAAGATCTTGGTAGTGTTGAATTGCTACCTGCAATTCAACAGTCAGGCAGATCACGTCCTGCCTTAGCTGTTGGTGTACAGGACCAGAGGAGAACATGAGAGGATCCAGGCTAATTCTTTCTTGTGCACCAGGAAAGGGATGTACTTTCCAAATGGACACTTCTGTGTCAGCTCCACAACAGCATGATTTGCTGCTTAGGGAGTGCATGAGGCATCCCAGCTGGCTGGTACGCACACTGAAGATGGAGGCTTGTCTGGAGCAGGCAGTGTGCTTCTGGCTGACAAAACAGCTGCCTGAAGCCCATGCCCCTTCAAATGAAGGACATCTGGGGCCACTGAGTTTTTTAAGTTTAAGGACATAGGATTTTATGCTTGTTGAAGAAGGACTATGCAATGGGGGTTGTACAGTGTTACAAATATTACATATTTTATAGCCTAAACATAATTTTTCAGCACATGTGTACAAAACAGTCTTTCAGAGCTGGTATTTTCTATTGTGTCACAGTCTATTTTGGGAACTTCTATTAATACAAAAGTTCCTGGCATCGCAGAACAGTACTTCTGAACTGCAGGGCTGGCTGCCTTCTTCCTGATGTGCACAATTACATCCTTAGATCACAGCTACAAGAAAGGGCTGAAGAGAGCCTTTTGCTGGAGTTTTGTTGTTAAATGTAATTTAAAAGCTAAGATTTCTTTTCTCTCGGCTTGATAGTATTCCGTACTTGTTCTTCAGCATTTCTTCCCTCTCCGTTTTATTGCCTGCTGTGTGATGGCTGCACCACTTGTGTTACTTTGTGGCCACTTAACTAGTGCCTCATATACAATATCAGGATGTCACCTGCTACTCTGGAGTGGTTCCCCAGTGGTACGGGGGTTGGGGCTGAGCCTCAAGGCAGGGGTGGCTGCGCCCTGGCCGCTCGCACAGCCTCGGGACGCGGCCCGTTCGGAACCGCAGCCCCGGTGCGACGGTGCTGATGCTCCCTCTACTGTGTCCGCAGACGCCGGGGGAGGCCGCCCGCCCGTCCTGCCGCCCGGAGGCCGCTCCGCCGCCGCCAAGCCCTTCTCCGCGCCGAGCGGCCCGCCGCGCTTCCCGGGGCCGGCCTCGGGGCCGCGCA